>JARBWK010000013.1:49357345-49899773 GCA_030556195.1 Anolis apletophallus
GTCCGTGAAATCTACAATACGAAACATATACACAAGCTTACAGTCATCTCTTTTATGTATCACAAAAGCCCGCAAAATAAGGACAACCCATACGGAAGGGCTGAAAGTAAATATACATACCCAAATTAATTACTATTTCAATATAATTTCGATATAATGAGTGGACGCAGCCACTACTCCATATTCAGAGAACCCGGAGAACCCGGTTACATACAGTCCACAGCGGCTCAGGTGTAACCTCTACCAGGGCTGCCCAACCGGCGGCCCGGGGGCCGGATATGGCCCCTCAGCCCCTTCCCGCCTACCCAGCAAAATTAATATTTTTAAAATATTTTTTTTTAAAAAATTCAATCTCTGGGGGGCGGGGCTGGGTGATGTCAGGTGTGGCGCCAGCGCCGAGCCTGACATCACCCAGCTCCGCCCGCTCCCTTCCAACCCCTCCGTCCGCTTCTCCCTCGGCGCACCAATCGGGAACGGGGGGCCTAAAGAGGAGGAAGGGGGCTCCTCCTCCTCCTCCCTCCATCCCGCTCTCTCCCGGCGCACCAATCGGGAATGCTGGGAGGCGTGCCTAAAGAGGAGGAAGGGAAGCGCTTCCCCTTCCTCCTCTTTAGGCACTTTTCTCTTCGTTCTGCCTCTCCTCCCGGCGCACTGATCGGTGTGCCGGAGGGGAGAGGCAGAACAGAGGAGGGAGGAGGCTGGCGTGACACTTTAGGAGGGGGGCGAGGCCATGGACGGCTCCTTGGCTTTTGCCCTCCCTCCTAGGGTCATGCCAGCCTCCAGCAAAAATCGCTGCTTCTGAGGCTGGCGTAACACTTTAGGAGGGGGGGCTAGGGGTGGGGCCGGGGGCGGCGCGACCCCCCAGGTCATCAGTGACTGGAAGTCCGGCCCTAGGTCCGGTAGAAGTTGGACAGCACTGACCTATACCAAAATCTCACTGATTGACAATCGATCATTTAGGCCTAAAGGCAACTCACTTTTTAAGGAATTAATCCAAAAACATTCACTTTTCCGTAAGAGGCGTTTATGATCTTGATGTGGGAGAGGTGTGATTTTTTCAAGTACCAAGACTCTAAATTCATCAAATCTATGGTGTTTTTTGAAGTGAATGTATAGCGGCGATGATTCGTTTTGTGTCCTGAATCTCGAACGGTGCTCCTGCACCCTGGTCCTCAAATCACGCCCACTTTCCCCAATATAATATTTAGCACAAAAACAAATTAAGCAATAAATAATATTTTTGGTCCCACAGGTGGCTCCTGAGCGTAATTTAAACGTCTGTTTGTTTTTCAAATCCATGATAGTGTCCTGAGTGGATATGTGTTTGCAAATTGAGCAATGATGACAAGGTTGAGTATGTGTTCTCCCTTTAGTAGTATTCTGGGGAATCCTATGATCTGCGTGGATTAACAACTGTTTAAGATTAGGAGTTATTGACTGTTAATAAACATATTGATGAAGATATAGTGACTGTTACTTTTTGCACCCCGCACCTTGCATTTTCTCTGGGGTGTCTCGACAGGGGCCAGGATCCAATGAGGCACCGCTCACAGAACCGTTTTTTGCCAATGAAATTGAATTATAATCGGTTTTACCGTGTACAACCATCACATCCATCAGAATATACAACACTATGCATAACAGTGACCCCATTTGTAATGAATGTCTTTTAGCTCAAGGGTCATGCAGGATGACCCAGGACCCGTCCAGGCTGTACCTTTTCCCCAGGAGCTTCCGTAGCAAACAGGAGGCTGGCCAGATGCCCATCCCTGTAAATGCGATCACAACCACTATTTCAGGCATGGGGATATCGTGGCTTTGAGCCAAATATGTGGATCTTCGCATGCCTGTATGTCCCTGCAATCAGATATCATGGGATTTTTTTTTTGGTGTTTTAGATGCTTGTTCCTGATTGATTGGTTTGTTGTAATTTTAAACCTTTCAATGTATTCCTGTGTTGTTATGTAATTATGATGTTGTTATTTGTTGTTTATCATCATCAGTTTCTCACTTGTTAATCGCCCTCCATTACATAAAATAATTGCATTAAAAACACACACACAATACAAATAGACGGCATTAGACATAATAAGCTCTGCTAAAAAGCCAGGTCTTGAGTGCCTGAGCAAAGGGTCGCAGGTCACGCATGGCCCTCAAGTGGGGAGGCAAGGAGTTCCACAAGACAGGGGCAGAGGTGGAGAAGGCCCTGCATCTTGTGCTCTCGAGGCGTACTTCCCTGGCGCCTGGAACATACAGTAAGTTCAGTTGGAGTGAGTCGTGAGCAAAGGGTCGCAGGTCACACATGGCCCTCAAGTGGGGAGGCAAGGAGTTCCACAAGACAGGGGCAGAGGTGGAGAAGGCCCTGCATCTTGTGCTCTCGAGGCGTACTTCCCTGGCGCCTGGAACATACAGTAAGTTCAGTTGGAGTGAGTCGTGAGCAAAGGGTCGCAGGTCACGCATGGCCCTCAAGTGGGGAGGCAAGGAGTCCCACAAGACAGGGGCAGAGGTGGAGAAGGCCCTGCGTCTTGTGCTCTCGAGACGTACTTCCCTGGCGCCTGGAACATACAGTAAGTTCAGTTGGAGTGAGTCGTGAGCAAAGGGTCACAGGTCACGCATGGCCCTCAAGTGGGGAGGCAAGGAGTCCCACAAGACAGGGGCAGAGGTGGAGAAGGCCCTGCGTCTCGTGCTCTCGAGGCATACTTCCCTGGGGCCTGGAACATACAGTACATTTAGTTGGAGGAGTCGTGGCGACCACTGGCGGCGAAGAGGGGAGAGGTGGTCTCTGAGATATGCTGTCTCCTGACCATAAAGCGCCTTAAAGGTCAGAACCAACAACTTAAACAGGGCCCGGAATCCCCTTGGAAGCCAGTGCAAGTGTCACAGAGTTGAGTTATGTCACATCTCAAAGGTGTTTGTGCAAGTAGCCTGGCAGCCGCATTCTGAATAATGCGGATCCTCCGAGTAGTTGACAGGGGAAGGCCAACATACAAGGCGTTACAATAATCCAGTCTAGATGTGACTGGCGCATGGATAATTGTAGCCAAGGCTTCCTCTGAAAGGTAAGGTGCCATCTGTCTTGCCTGCCGGAGATTGACAAAGGCCTGCTTACTCACATTAGCCATCTGGGCCTCCAGAGTCAACTGTGAATCCAGAACGACACCCAACCTCTCGACATTGGAAGATGGATGAAGGGGGGTACCCTCGAAGTTGGGCAGGGAGGGCACCACTCCAGGCCACAAAATCTCAGTCTTAGTAGGATTCACCTTCAACCTACTGGCACGCAGCCATCTCGATACAGCCTCAAGGCATAAGGTGAAATGGTCTGGTATTGAGGTGACTCCAGGCTCCAGCCGTAAAAGCAGCTAGTATATTTTGTTTTTATTTAGTAGTATTGTGTTGTTCGGGCTTGGTAAGCCGCCCCGAGTCCCCGTTGGAAGAGATGGTGGCGGGGTATAAATAAAGATAATTATTATCTTTATTATTATTATTATTATTCCTCAAAAGAAGGAGTGTAGAAGACAAAAACTTTGGTTTTTTGTGCCAGAAACTGATAGCCTATCCGCATCCCTCCCTGTTTAATTTCTGGCAAGTTATTAAAACTATATTGCTCTGTTTCTCAAGCTGTTTTCCTTTTATATATATATAATGCTTTTAAAGATTGTCCTAATATATCTTGTAGCACTTTACTTTGGATACTCTGGAAGGCAGAAAAATGACAGATGATTACTATAAATCCTTCCATCCATCACTTTATTTATATCCCACCTTTCTCCCAGGCTGGGAATATATAAATAAATTGCTAAAGTCAGTGATGCGCAATGACGCGGGCCTCCATATGGCCCTGGACTGCAAATCCCATTTCCCTTCACCATTGGCTGTATCGGCAAAGGCGGAGGGTTATGTGAGTGTCCAATGATATCAGGAAGGTCACTTCTCCACTCTTGGCATAAGCGATCTCAAATAATGGGGTATAATAAGATTCAGGGAGGGATATTATAGGGTTCGCTAGCTTTCACTTAGATCGGAGCATCTAAAGATAAACAGAATCAACCAGGAGGGGACGAGCAATGCAAATGATGGGAAAAAATAGTCATAAGCAGTTCCCATATTATTTTTATCAATACCAAACAAGCCGGAAAAATTGAAAATAAATTCAGCTCAGCTCCATAGTCTTTCCACAAGACCTTCTGTATCCTTCTCAGAGTGCCTCTACACCAGGGGTGGGCAATTATTTTTCCCAAGGGGCCACATGAGAGCCAAAAAATAATATGGAGGGCCACACCTAAAGGCGGAACATTCTAATCTACATAATCCAGGCCTGCCCAACAGGCGACCCGCGGGGCGTACATGGCCCGCCAGCCCATGGACCCGGCCCCCCAACTCTTCAGCAATTTAAAAAAATTCCCAAAAAAATTCCCCAAAAAATTCCAACAAGAGTGCGCATGCGCGCCCGTGGAGTAACACTGTAGGAGGGGGGGAGAGAAAAGGGGGCTCCCCTTTGCTCCTCCGTCCCTTTTACAGCATCACTACGGGCAAGAGGAACGGCAAAATCGCCATTCCTCTTGCCGGTTTGATGCTGTAGAAGGGAGGGAGGAGCAAAGGTGATCCCTTTTGCTCCGCCCTCCCTCCTACAGCGCCACCGGGCGGCAGAAGCGGCGAAATTGCCCGGCGACGCCCCGCCCCGCGCCCCGATTGGCCCCACCCCGCGATCGGGCCCTGCCCCGCTTGCCCGCCAGGTGCTCAGTCACCGGAATTCCGGCCCTTGGGCCCGTAGAAGTTGGACAGCACTGTACATAATTTATTTATTTATTTATTTACTATATATATAACACATCATTAATATTCATATATTATTAGTATTAATATCATAATTATTATATTATAGTATATATATATAGACATTATAATATATTGAAATTATTATACAATATAACATTCTATTATATTATTATTTATTTTTTTATTATTATTATAAAATTATTATACAATAATAAGAAAAAAACCCCCACTAAAATTAAATTAAATTAAATTCAAGAAGACAAGGTGCGAACGAAGATGAAGGCTGACATCCTGAAGAGAGGAAGGATCCCAAGATGGAATGGCCCAATATTAATATTATTAATAATAATAAGACTTTACTGCAACCGGGTGAAGTCTCCCCGCCCCCCCTCTCTCTTTCTCCTCCGCCTCGAGGAAGGGAGGGAGGGAGGGAAGAGTGCGTGCAGTCCCAAGCTGTAGTAAGAGGAGAAGCATGGGGGTGGGGCCTGGAGTGGCAAGGGGCGGGGCCTCACTCTGATTGGCATCGCGCAGCTCGGAAGCACTTTGTTTTCTATGCTAATGAGGGCGGAGCAGAGGCTTGTGGGTATTTACGTTGAGACGGGAGCCACCGCCCTTCATTTCTTTTTTACCCACATGGTTTTTCCCTCCCTTGCTGGCTTCCTCACTCCACCCCACCCCCCACTCTCACCTGGTGCTGCGGCCGCCTTCATCCCCGTCGCTAAGGCCACTGCAGCACTCGCCTTCCCGCCATTTCCCTGCGCGCTCCCAACTCCCAAATGGGGAGGAGGAGGGGCGGCTCCAGGAGAGGACGGTGAAAGAGGCAGTCGTTCGCTGGTGAGTGCGGAGGGAGCGCGCGCTAGCTACTGCTCCTGTTGTTGAGTTGGTCGCGTAGTGCTCCCGCTGCAATCGCGGATCGCCTCCAGGGATGGCAGGCACTCCAACGCTGCCGCTCTTCCGCCTGTCTGCCAACACAGGCCCCACAGAGCCCGCGAAGGGATGGCGGCAGCGGCACCCCTTCCTCTTGGTCCCGATGCCCTTCTCCCGTGCTGCACATAACCAGCTGCCAGGCCGCATCCGGCCCGTGGGCCGTAGGTTGCCCATCCCTGCTCTACATGATGGAACGAATGCAGTTCGAAACTTGTCTCTCTAAACGCCCTCACTCTAATATTAAAACTAGACATGAGTAGTCTTCAACTAACCAACCTAGTTAGTTCCCTGAGCTAACACTCAGTCTTCCAGAAGCACCCTAGTTACTAACTCTCTCACAGAGTTTTCCTATAGCTGGCTTCTCCAGAGATGTGAGCTAATCCCTAAACCCTAGGGATTCTAAAAGCCTGTGACTGACTACCTGTCAGCTTCACACAGAACTTTTCCTGTCAGTTTACAAGACAACTGTCTTATCTGACTGCTCACTCTCAGCTCGGTCAAGAGACTGCTTTCTCTTAAAGCTCTGACAACAGATTCCTCAATAAGCTACACTTTCCCCCTCTCAACTAGCTCGGCTCCTCCCCTGAGCTCTGAGCCACGCCCAGGCAGCTCTCTCTTTCTCTTCATCTCTGAGAAGGATCCAAGCCACTCCCCCTTTCCTGGCTATTTTGTTTTCCATGGATGCCAAACTGCTATGCTGGTCTGGCCCTAGCATAAAATGGGTGAGTCCTCACAGCGCGCTAGACACTGCTCCTGTTGTTGAGTTGGTCGCGTAGTGCTCCCGTTGCAGGCGCGGATTGTCTCCAGGGATGGCAGGCATTCCAAAGCTGCCGCTCTTCCGCCTGTCTGCCAACACAGGCCCCACAGAGCCCGCGAAGGGATGGCGGCAGCGGCACCCCTTCCTCTTGGTCCCGACGCCCTTCTCCCGTGCTGCACAGAACCAGCTGCCAGGCCGCATCCGGCCCGTGGGCCGTAGGTTGCCCATCCCTGCTCTACATGATGGAACGCATGCAGTTCAGCACCACTTTAACTTCTGTGCTATGGGATTATGAGAGTTACAGTTCCATCTGGGACCAGCATTCTTTGGCAGAAAAGGTTACAGACCTGCAAAAACCACAACTCCCATGATTCCATAGCATTGAGCAGTTAAAGTAACGTCAAGCTGCATTAATTCTGCCATGTACGTCGATGCACTCTAAGTAGTCTTTAGTGTAATGGTGCTCCACCTTCCTAATGCCGTGACCCTTTAATACTTGTTGTGGTGACCCCCAACCATAACATTATTTTTGTTGCTACTTCATAACTCTAATTTTGCTACTGTTATGAATCACCATGAAAATATCTCATATTTATTTATTTATTTATTATTTCGCATTTGTCTGTCGCCCCCCCCCCCCCAACGGCTCGGGGCGACTTACAACAGTTCGTAAAATACAATTGTCAGATAACTCATAAACCACAGTAATACCATTAAGATGGAATTACAATTAGAACAGTTGAAGCAACAAATGGAGTCGCGGTGGGCTGACAGCCAGGCGGCGCGAGCTACAGTCTAGCCAACTCCGAAGGCTTGTTGGAACAGCAATGTCTTAACCGCTCTCCTGAACGGGAGGAGGCCCTGGGTGGCACGGATGCCGGCGGGCAGTGCGTTCCACAGGGTTGGGGCTGCAACAGAGAAAGCCCGGCGGCGGGTTGCGGACAGATGGTAGGTCCTCACATTTGGGATGACCAGGAGGTTTAGCTCTTCGGAGCGCAGTGATCTGGTGGGATGGTATGGGACAAGGCGGTCCCGAGGCACACTGGCCCCAGACCATGTAAGGCCTTAAAAGTCAGGACTAACACTTTGAAGGCAATCCGGCATTCAATTGGGAGCCAGTGCAGTTCGCGCAGGATTGGCGTGATGTGGTGGCCAATCGGGACCCTTCCCAGGAGTCGCGCTGCAGCGTTCTGCACCAGCTTGAGTCTCCCGTTACAGTAGTCCAGCCTCGAGATGACCGTGGCTTGGATCACTGTGGCTAAGTCGCGCCGGGACAAATAGGGGCCAGCTTCCCCGCCTGGCGAAGATGGAAAAATGCTACCCTGCTGACGCTGGAGACGTGGGCCTCCATCGACAACAGGGGTCCAGGGTTACTCCTAAGCTCTTAACAGAGGGCGACGGACATAATGTCACGCCGTCCAGGGTTGGAAGCTGAACATCCCTACAGCCCGGAGGACCCAGCCACAGGATCTCCGTCTTTGCCGGATTCACCTTCAACCTACTGGCTCGCAGCCATCCAGTGACGGCCTCAAGGCAACGATGGAAATTATCGGGTACAGATTCGAGGCTGCCCTCCATCTTCAAGATAAGCTGGGTGTCATAAGCGTACTGATGGCACACCAGCCCAAAACTACGCACCAGCTGGGCAAGTGGTCGCATATAGATGTTAAATAAGAGGGGGAGAGAATAGCCCCTGAGGAACCCCCAAAGAAGCGGGAAACCCCGGAGACATCCTTGCCCCTCCTCACTCGTTGTAGCCGGTTCCGGAGGAAGGAGGTCACCCAATTAAGGGCTGTCCCCTAACTCTGGCCCTGGCAAGGCGGTGAGTCAGTAGATCATAATCGACTGTATCAAACGCCGCTGTGAGGTCAATAACACGAGCAGCGGCCGATCCGCCCTGATCCAGCTGGCAGCGCAACTCATCCGAGATGGAGACCAGGACCATCTCCGTCCCATGCCCCGGACGGAAGCCGGACTGGAAGGGGTCTAGCCAAGCTGCGTCATCTAGGAAGGACTGCAACTGCTCCATTGCCACCTTCTCAATTACCTTGCCCAGGAACAATAAATTCGAAACCGGGCGGTAGTTGGAGGGGACCGTTGGATCTAATCCCGGCTTCTTCAACAATGGAGAGACCACTGCCTCTTTTAAACCCTCTGGAAATACTCCCTGGGCTAGGGAAGTATTAATTATATTGAACAGAGGGTCTCGTAATCCCTTTAGGCTGGCTTTCACCAGCCTGGAGGGGCACGAATCAAGGGAACAGGTGGTCGGGCGAGCTGCAGCAATAATCCTATCGACAGCTTCTGCGTCCAGTGGCGTGAACCGGTCGAAGGTGGGCCCGGCAAGAGGCCACGGAGTCTCAAGTTCACTAACTGTATCAATCATGGCCGGAAGGTCCCGGCGGAGGAATATGCAGAATGTATTTTCATTCAATAGACCAAATTTGGCAGAAATACCCAATACACTGAAATTTGAATACTGGTGGGGTTGGGAGGATTGATTTTGTCATTTGGGAGTTGTAGTTGCTGGGATTTACAGTTCACCTACAATCAAAGAGCATTCTGAACACCACCAGCAATGAAATTAAACCAAATTTGGTAGATACCGTAGAACTCCTATGACCAACAGAAAAGCCTGGAAGGGTTTGGTGAGCATTGACCTTGAATTTTGGAGTTGTAGTTCACCTACATCCAGAGAGCACTGTGGACTCAAAACAATGATGGATATGGACCAAACTTTGCATAAATATTCAATATACCCCAATGTGAACACTGGTGAATTTTGGGGGAAATAGACCTTGGCATTTGGGGGTTGTAGTTGCTGGGAGTTATAGTTCACCTACAATCTGACACACACCCCTTGCAAACTTCCAAAAGACCCCCACTCCCAGGTGAGAGAAGCACTGCTTTATGCATTTTCAGAATTTGATGGATGATGAAACTATGGCCGGAGTGGGTGCCCCCCCCTCTTTTTAATGTAAACTTCTCAGACAAGGCAGGATGTGCAATTAAACTGAAAAAGTTCAGAAGGACCCAATGCCATGGATTCTGCACTTTGCCAAAGATCACAGGAAACGTACGTTAACCCTGATCTTCCTCTTTTCTACACTGCATTATATTTTCAGTGTAGACTCATATAATGCAGTTTAACTACATTGAACATCATCATATGAGTGCCTACTGTGTTATATGGCAGGATAAATGGGGCCCAAGAAAAATACGACAAGACCATTTTGGTATAAAGTCAAACTGACTGATATTTCTGTTTCCAATATGCATCAAGAAGGAAGGAAAAATATAATGGGTGTTGTTTGTTTTCGACACCAACACCTGTACTCACTATACTATACTATACTATGCTGAAGAACAGTATACTATACTATACTGAACAATATACTATACTATACCATACTGAACAATATACTATACCATACCATACCATACTATACTATACTGAACAATATACTATACTATACTGAACAATATACTATACGATACTGAACAATATACCATACCATACTATACTATACTGAATATACTATACTATACTATACTGAACAATATACTATACTATACTATACTGAACAATATACTATACTATACTATACTATACTATACTATACTGAACAATATACCATACCATACTATACTATACTGAATATACTATACTATACTGAACAATATACTATACTATACTATACTGAACAATATACTATACTATACTGAACAATATACTATACTATACTGAACAATATACTATACTATACTGAATAATATACTATACTATACTGAACAATATACCATACCATACTATACTATACTGAACAATATACTATACTATACTATACTGAACAATATACTATACTATACTGAATAATATACTATACTATACTGAACAATATACCATACCATACTATACTATACTGAACAATATACTATACTATACTATACTGAACAATATACTATACTATACTGAACAATATACTATACTATACTGAACAATATACTATACTATACTGAAATATATACCATACCATACTATACTATACTGAATATACTATACTATACTATACTGAACAATATACTATACTATACTATACTGAACAATATACTATACTATACTATACTGAACAATATACCATACCATACTATACTATACTGAATATACTATACTATACTATACTGAACAATATACTATACTATACTATACTGAACAATATACTATACTATACTATACTGAACAATATACTATACTATACTGAACAATATACTATACTATACTGAATAATATACTATACTATACTATACTATACTGAACAATATACTATACCATAACATACTATACTATACTGAACAATATACTATACTATACTGAACAATATACTATACTATACTGAATAATATACTATACTATACTATACTGAACAATATACTATACCATAACATACTATACTATACTATACTGAACAATATACTATACTATACTGAACAATATACTATACTATACTATACTATACTGAACAATATACTATACTATACTGAACAATATACTATACTATACTATACTATACTGAACAATATACTATACTATACTGAACAATATACCATACCATTGTGTTTCCCAGCCTTTTTTGAGCCACGACACACTTTTTACATTTGCAAAATCCTGGGGCACACCACCAACCAAAATGACACAAAATGACACTCTAACACAGTCATACATATAGTTAATGTTTTAAAAATGTATTTATACACTCAGTGTGAAACCTGGGCCTGTTTCGATGAACTCAACATAGATATCCTGGCAGGAATGGCAGAAAGACACAAACTTCCCACACAGAACTCCTATAACCAAGAGAAAATGCTATAAGAGTTTGGTGGGCATTGACCTTGAGTTTTATATCCAGAGAGCACTGTGGACTGAAACAATGTTGGATCAGGGCCAAATTTGGCATGAATACTCAATATGCCCAAATATGAACGCAGATGGAGTTCAGGAGAAATAGACCTTGACATTTGGGGGTTGTAGTTGCTGGGATTTATAGTTCCCCTACAATCAAAGAGCATTCTGAACCCCACCAATAATAGAACTGGGCCAAACTTCCCACACAGAACCCCCCAGGAGGCAAGAGGAGGTCTCTACTTGGGAAAAGCGAGGCGAGCCTTCCCAATGCATGGAGAGGGAGAGACCAAGTAGACAACGGGTGGGGAGGGGGGTGTTTGTAATTTTGTGCCTTTATCGAGGTAGGTTTCTCAGGGTTTTTATACTTCAACACACTAGACTCTCCCCCCTCCCCTCCTGGAGGTTCCAATTTCCCACGGCACACCTGATGATCGCTGACGGCACACTAGTGTGCCCCGGCACACTGGTTGAGAAAGACTGCGCATACCATACCATACTATACTATACTGAATATACTATACTATACTATACTGAACAATATACTATACTATACTATACTGAACAATATACTATACCATAACATACTATACTATACTGAACAATATTCTATACCAGGGCTGTCCAACTTCTACCAGCCCAGGGGCCTGAATTCTGGTCACTTATAACCTGGGGGGCCGAAGGGTCTGCCCCCGGCTCCGCTGCCGCCCCGGCTCTGCCCCCACCCCTCCCCCGGCTCCAATTTACTTACAATTCATAAGAGGCATCCATACAATCAAATATAATCTTTTACTTTTACTAAGGGGAAATGCAGGGAGGGAATACATAAGGGGCATCCATACACAATTACATAATAATAACATAAAGGTTAGCCTACCTTCCCAAATGCGCAGGATCCAGGAGTAGCTGGACCACGAGCAGAGGCGACGACCAACCGAGTCAGCAGCCGAGAAGGTCCAAATCGCGTCTGCGTGGGCCGCAGGGATTAAGTAGCCGAGATTTCGGCAACAGGAGACTACGGAAGCCACACGGGATTTCGCTCTCAACGCAGGCGTGACCTCGCGTTGAGAGCGAAATCCCGTGTGGCTTCCGTAGTCTCGCGATACTTGCTCCGGAACCCGGAAGTGGGTAATTTTTAAAAATATTATTATTATTATTTTAATTTTTCATTAAAAAAGCTTAGGGGGCCGCAGGGAAGGGGCTGGGGGGCCTTATACGGCCCCCGGGCCGCCAGTTTGACAGCCCTGTTCTATACTATACTGAACAATATACTATACTATACCATACCATACTATACTGAAGAACAGGACCTATTTTCAACTTTTGCGATAAAAAAATTAATAATATTCATTCCTTCATTTTGAAAAGAAAACCACACTCCGTCCTTACTCAAAGTTTCTTATGCCGAGCAAACAGAGTAACCTTTATGAACGTATCCCTCAGTTTGGAAGTGAATGCAAATAGTGCAACAGCTTTCCTGCAAATTAGGTGGGAGGCATTGGAAATGTTGTTTTCTAAAGATGCAAGCAGTATTTCCAATAACGGTGCCAAACAGGAACAGCGACGGTTCTACTCAGTCTTAGATACTCCTTGATGATATGGCCTTTATAAATTAATACGAAATTAGATATTTTAAAGTTCATTAATGAAAAGAATGAGAAGATTGTTGAGCACATTTTGTGTTCAGCTGAAATGTGACAACTAGTCACACTTTTTTTTTTTTAAAAGCTTCCATCGTTCAATTAAATCTATATAAATAAAAATGTCAATGTCAATTTGTTCAAAACCTTAAATCTCCCCAAATCCATTGCCAATTGCTTTGAAATTTGGACACAATGTAGCATTCAAATAGGCGCATGTTTTTATGTTTTCATATAGCTACTATTATATAGCTGTCACACCTGTGACAGCTAAAAATACGTGGGTTTTTTGAAAGCAGCGCCATCTGCTGGATGTCAAAGCAACACACGCTATACTTCATATTTTACGATTCTATTTCAATCTTACTGAATGCATTGCTACATTGAATTCTCACAGATTTGGATTTAGTTTCCTTTTGATTTAATTGTGTTGGAACTGAGACGTGTCATTTACCATAGCATTCGTTTGTGAATATAGTTTGTTGTTGTCCTTCTTCGCTTGGGGGAGAAGCCATTGAAATCCACAATCATGTGGACAATTTCAACTGAACAGGGGAAACCATGAACATGAACAAAATCTGGCTACCAGTATTTGCAAAATCTAAAATAAGGACAGTAAATAAAGAACAATACTCAGAAAACAGGGCAATTTCAGTCAGGAAACAATCAGGGCCTCCCAACAAAGGATTCACCCAGGCAAGGAGCAGCCAGGCTTTGAAGCTGCAAGGCCATTCCATGATAATCAAGGTGGCCAATTGCAACATTCATCATAATCGTAATGTAAATATCTGGAATGCAGGATGTATTTTAATTCCCTAGACCAAATTGGGCACAAATATCCAATACGCCCAAATTTGAATACTGGTGAGGTTGGGGAGGGATTGAGTTTGTCATTTGGGAGTTGTAGTTGCTTGGATTTATAGTTCACCTACAATCAAAGAGCATTCTGAATTACACCAACAATTGGCACACAAAACTCCCATGACCAAGAGAAAATACTGGAAGGATTGTGGTGGGCAACAACCTTGAGTTTTAGAGTTGTAGTTTACCTACATCCAGAGAGCACTGTGGAGTCAAACAAGGATGGATCTGGACAAATACTTAATATGTCCAAACTTGGCACAAATACTTAATATGTCCGAATGTGAACACTGGTGGAGTTTGGGGAAAATAGACCTGACATTTGGGGGTTGTTGTTGCTGGGATTTGTAGTTCACCTACAATCAAAGAGCATTTTGAACCCCACCAACAATAGAATTGAGCCAAATTTCTCACACAGAACCCCCATGACCAACAGAAAATACTGTGTTTTCTGCTGGTCTTTGACGATCCTCCGACACCTCCTCAGAAACCCCCCTCCCCCAAATTGTACTAGATAGATAGATAGATAGATAGATAGATAGATAGTAGGCATGTTTTAGAATCCTAAAATCGGGATTCTAAAATCAAATGGGGGGGGGGATTTTTTTTATTAGTATATCAAAGACTTACAAAAAAATTCCCAAAAATTTCGTAAATGTAACTTAATTACTTACGAAATTTCGTTAGTAGTTCTAAAGTAGGCAAAGCAGGGAAACAGGATTGATACTGTTTTAAACACAGGCAAATCAAGGGCAACATTTCCCTTGGTTTCCTTGCTGGGAGATATAAAGCATTAATATATTATTATTATTAATATTATTAAAGGACAGGGTTCCTTTGCAGGGACACATATAATGCATTAATATATTATTATTATTAATATTATTAAATAAATGCCTAGGCCTACCTCTGGTGCAGGCCTTGCTAATCTGTAGAGTTCTCCTCACTCCATCTTTTTTTTCCCCATTCAGTTTTACCATAGCAGTCTAGGACCTCCGTTGGAACTCTATGGCTTTTCTTGATTCTGAACTCTTACTTCTCCTCTCCGTGCTCTTTTCACTCCTGCTGCCCTTCTCTCAGCAGTTCTTATGTCCTCCTACTCTGTTCTTCTATCTAAACCCCCTTCCTGGGTGTTTAAATCGCTTTTTTCGTCAGTCCTCCAGCCCCTCTAGGAGTCCCGATTTCGGGCTCTCTATGGTTTCCGGCTCCCTTTTCACTTCCTGGAGGAGGCCTTCCACTCTAATTAGGCTTCAAGCATGGAAAGGCCCCGATTTCACTGTGAGTTATGTCTGCAAAGCTATTTTGGAGGGAAATTTTCCTGTTTAATAATCTAACGAAATATTTAATAATCTAACGAAATTTTGGGCCCAGGGGTGCGTAAAGAAAGTCCACTTCGGGATTGGCCTTGCGATCCGTATAAACTTGAAAGGCCCATTACATACGAATCACTTACGATTTCTTTTAATTTCCGTTTCATTTTTCTCATGCCTAATAGATAGATAGATAGATAGATAGATAGATAGATAGTGTGGTGTTTCAGCCTGGTGTTCATGTGCATGCTAGGGATAATGGGGCTGATGATGAAAATGCCGTTAATGTAAATGCTGATGATGAGAACTCTGAACTGCAAAGTGAACTGTCAGATGAGGCTTGCTTTCCTGAGAATAAGCCAATTCCCAGGGCTGTATTAGATGAGAATTCTTGTGTTCAGGAGTCTGAAGGCCTTCAGACTGATAACGGAACACCTGGGAATTTTAACAAGCTTACATTCAATCGTAGGGATAACATTCGTGAATCTCGGTGTCACGATGCACGGACTTGACCGGCCCCTTAATCACACACACAGAGACGGACTGAAGGCTAACTACTTTATTGTATATAAAAACAGTTCAAAAGGTATATTGTCCATAAAAATAGCAAAAGCAAATCCAAAGGCAAAAGGCAATCAAATGTCCAAAACAACTTGGTAAAGTATCCCAAAGACTTGGCAAGGCTCCGCACAGCAAGGCGGATTCAGGAACAAGGCAAAGCACAAGATGCAAGGCAAGACTTGGTAACCCACTAGCCAAATCTAGCTCCGTGGACCAGCTTCGCTTCACGTCTGCTCAGAAGAGTCGTGGCCGAAGTACTGAGGATCCTTTCCCACGGATCCTATACGTAATCTTTCTGCCGTCTCGTCGTCTCCAATCTCTGCTGACGGACCTCGGCCTGTCTAGGCTATGGTACCAGCCCCTCCTGCTAGTCTCGATGACACGTCTCCTATCGAAAGCACGGCCTTGCCTCCCAACATCTGCTGCCCTATCTCCGTGAGAGCTCTCCTCCCTAGATTCTTCCCAGCCGCTCTCTTCCATGTTTTCACTCAAAGGATCCTGTGAACCTCTCCCCCCTGGCCGTTCATAAGTTTCGCTAACACTGCTTTCCATTTGCACCTGGTTATCTGTCTCGTCGTAAGGGTCAGGCCAACCTTCCTCCCAAGCCAAGCTTTCTGTGGGAGAAGGAGGCCCAGTGATGGGAAACTCTCCTTCTGCTAACCCTTCTAAATCCTCTTCAGAATCCATCTCCGCTGCTGCAGGCCCCAATGCCAATGGGACCCCCGGTCCTGTCCCCTGCCCCCCAGGCACGAACGAGAACTGCTGTGCTACACTCGGCAGGCTGCCAGTCTATGACGCAGCGGCCGTTTGGGAAATCGAAACTGAGTTCTCCTTATTAGAGCTTGCTTGGGAAGTTGTCTTTTAGATTCCAGGCTTCGCTTAGAAAACCATGCCAGATCTTGTCTTGACTCCAAACTCCCGATTTTTTGTAACGCCTTCCTTACAGCATTTGCACTGGTTGCCGGTCGAGTACAGAATCCTTTATAAGACCCTGACCCTGACAGCTAAGGCCTTGCGGGGCCAGGGTCCTACATACCTAAAAGACCGTCTGATTCCACCCACCCACCTGAGAGCACCACGGCCAGCCTATAAGAACCTTCTCTGTGTCCCAGATCTGAGAGAGGCTCATCTGGAGTCCATGAGACAGAGATCTTTCTCCATTGTGGCCCCTGTCCTGTGGAACTCTCTGCCGCCAGACCAAAGAGCCATCCTTGACCTGCCTTCATTTCTGGCGGCACTTAAGACATGGCTATTTAGAAGAGCATATGCATGAGTAACAATCGGTGACCTGGAATCTGTCTATTCCAAAATTTTAACATTTTAATATTTTAACATTTTAGTATTGTAGACGCCTAGCTGTGTAAGTCGCCCGGAGCACATTTGTGGAGGGCGACTCATAAATAATAAAATTAGTTAGTTAGTTAGTTAGTTAGTTAGTCTAGGCCTTGTGCACGCTTTGCTCCATAGCTGCCTTGTATTATTCCTGGGATTTTCATCAAGCATTTTACCTTTGCCTTTGGATTTTGGGACTATATCTTTGCCTTGAATTTTTGGACCGTTAGAGCTGTGTATTTTACCTTGGACATATTCTACTATCGATCTTCTTTTAACCCTTTTGTTGGACATGATATTTGTTTTCAATAAAAGCCTATTAGTCAGAGGCTGTCTGTTGTGTGTGTGACTAGGGGGGTGCTCCGTGTTTGAAGTCAACAGATATTTATTTATTTATTTATTATTTCGGCTTCTAGACCACTCCCTCTAGAAAGCTCGGAGCGGTTTACAGCAGTGTAAGCAAGCAATATAAAACACTAGCTGTACCCGGCATGCGTTGCTGTGCCCTATTTAGGAGATGCGAGAAAGTCTGAGTATGTAAGGGTTGGAATTGATGTTACTTATGGTCTTTGTGGGGTCATGGCTGTGTCGTTGTGGGTTGTTCTGGTGGGTGGGATGTTGAAGTCCTATGGAGTTGTCGGTGTGTGGTGTTGCTGGCGTTCTGCAGAGCTTGTGGATATACAATGTTTGTTGTCTTTCCGCCTGCTGTGTTGATGTAGAGGTTCTGTGGTTTCCCAACTCTGGAGCACGCTACATAGAGTTGTCCGTGGGAGAAGCATTCTGTGTCAAGGTGTATGCCACAGATTTGTAGTGTTTGTCCTTGAGCCTTGTTTATGGTGATGGCAAAAGCTAGTGTAGTGCAGTGTCTTTCTGTTCTGGCGTTTGTTCTGCCCTTTTTTGTGTGATGTATGTAGCGTTGCGAGTGTGTCGTCCGATGCTGTTCTTTTTAGGAGGCATGGCTTGTCTTTTGGGTCAGCTTATGCCTGTGTGGAAGGAAGGAATGGCATACAAATGGGTTGAGCAGTAGATGCAAGGTTGTGTTATGTGCGTATTGTGTTGTGTGTAGGTATTACTTTTGTGTTATTCTGGGGGTATGTGTTTGTCAGTGGTGCCTGTGTCCCTGGTGCCCTATTTGTCTCCCTCCTAGATCTTGGCCGTAGCAGTTTAACCCTCAACTGAAATCACTCAGGATTCTAAGTGGCTTTGCCCACCGTTACTATGGTAACTGATGTTGGCCAATGGGTTTCTATGGCTACCGCAGAGGATGCTGGTAAATGTAGTTTTATTTTACTCGTTGTTTTAGGGGCCTTTTAGGTTTTGGGGGGGAAGTTTCTTTGCTACAAACATACCTTGCTTGAGGCCTATTTCTGTTGGCAAGTTTTGTGTTTCTGCGTTGTAAGGTTTCTCTGTTTGAGGTAGTCTTCACATGACGGCTCTTCCTTTATATACACAGATACAGTATAAAACAAGCAAATAGACACCAGGCTAATCTAAAATTGTTACAATGCTAAAATATTCCTAAGCTAGACTAGGCAGTAAGCAAAGCAATTACTCGACTGGGAAAGCCAAGTGGAAAAGAGCCGTCTTGCAGGCTCGATAAAAAGAAGACAGTTCTCCGATTCCTCTGACTTCCTCGGGTAGGGCATTCCACAACATTGGTGCCACCACCGAGAATGCCTTTTGTCTTGTTGAGGAAAGATGATATTGACGGATGGAGGAGACATTAAGGAGATTTTGTTCGCCAGAGCGTAATGATCTCTGGGGACAGTCTGGGGAGAGGCGGTCCCTTTGGTACACTGGCCCAAGACCATGCAAGGCCTTAAAGGTTAGTACCAGCACCTCGAAGGAGATCCGGTGCTCGATAGGCAGCCAGTGCAGTTGTCGCAATATTGGTGTAATATGGCATCTCGCCGGAGCCCCGGCGAGAAGACGTACCGCAGCATTCTGCACTAACTTGAGCTTCCGGATCAACCCCAAGGGAAGGCCAATGTACAGGGCGTTACAGTAATCCAGTCTCGAGATGACAGTCGCCTGTAGGGTTGCCACTTTTCGATATAAGAAATAAGGGACATTTATGGGATTTTTCACAAAAATAAGGGACACTTCATTAAAAAACCTGAAACTCAAACGTTAGGTAGAAATAGTTTTATTAACAGAATAAGATAATGATTGAAACTCACAAAAGAAACTGACTTACACCCTCTTAACAGGACACGGTATGTTTCTGCACGCTTTGTCATGCAGAAAAAACATTATCAGAACTACCTAATTTTCTCCATCTGTATTTAGTCCTTGACTTTGCTGACTTTAAAAGTGCGCTGTCTAAACATTAAAATAAAATAAATTTTGTAATACAGTACATCTTCATGATTATTATGTCAATAGTTAATGGTATAGTATAGTATGGGATCCACAGCATTGTATAGCATTGGGAAGCATAGCTAGGCCTATTTTGAGAGTAACTCTCAAGCAACCAGAAACTATCTTTATCCAACATGAGCCAACATTCCCCTTGGGTAATGGTTAATTGTGTCTACTGTACTTTGAAAAAGTCCTGTATCGGCTCTTCCTTCCAACGGGGACGCAGGCTGCCCTGGGAGTGGGAATCCCCGGGCAGGCGTTGCCGTGGAAACCGCAGCGCGCACCTTCCTCTGGTCAACCCCGCCCAGTCCTGTCCTGCTAGTCAAAAATAAGGGACAGGGCCTGAAAATAAGGGACACAAATTTTAGGGCCGGAATAAGGGACGTCCCTTAGAATAAGGGACATATGGCAACCCTAGTCGCCTGGATCACCGTGGCCAGGTCGTTCACGGAGAGGTAGGGCGCCAGTCGCCTCGCTTGGCGCAGATGGAAAAATGCGATTTTGGTGACAGTGGAAACCTGGGTCTCCATGGACAGCAATGGATCCATGGATAGATAGATAGATAGATAGAGATCGATCGATCGATTGATCGATCGACAGAAAAGTAGACAGACAGCTAGACAGATATATTTGATACATGCAACAAGCTTTGGATCCGGCCATTTCTGTAGATTAGGCTATTATTTCTCTTTGTTACATGTGCATTTTCTTTTACAAATATGTGCAGATGCATTCTGAGCGAGGGAAAAATATATAATTTTGTCTAGTGTGGAAATAAATGGAGTAGGAGCAGAGCTGAATGAGCGCAAGGAGGAGGACCCTTCACCGGAAAGAGGAGAGAGAATGGAATCCAAGACCGTGTTTTGACATGGCAATGTGACACCACCAAGTGGAACAATTCCAACACAAGTGTTCTTGTCAGAGGTATCTATTCCCTTGAACAAACTCTATGATTCTATGATTTTATGAAACCTGGAGAGTCTTCAGATAGAAAATTATTTCAGTGAAGAAGAGCCCTTCTCGTAACAAGCCATTTACTTGTACCCGGCATTTGAAAAACGACTCTTCTCTGATTTTTCCCTGCGACGCTTTTTCCGAGTCCCTCTCCACCGTTCCCATGGAGTGACCCTTCCTCAACAGAGGCATTAAAACTAAAGTGTCTGAGTAAAGATATCTTGAGTGCCATTCATCCAACATGATTTAGTCATCAAAAAGCAAACTTCTATTACGATGGTGTTACCAATCAACTCAAAGTTGATTGGTAACACTTTGGGGGAAAGTCAACTCAAAGTTAAGGCTGCACCTCCATCCTGTGGTGCCTAGATCTCACAACACACACTTTCTTTCCGATCTGACAGGAAGCAGAGGAGGAGAGAGAGAGATGAACTGTGGCCTTGGCACAATGGTATGCATTGAATCAGAAGCTGAAATGCACACCGTTGTGCCAAATCTAGCTTTGCTAAACATACTGCCAGGCACATAGATCCTTTGGCTGGTCCATTTTAAGCCAATGTTTCCCAAACAGTGTGCCATGGCACACTACTGTGCCGTGAGCGATCCTCAGGTGTGCCGTGGGAAATGGGAACCTCCAATACCCTTCCTTCCCCCTCCTGCCGAACACTTTTTCTTCTCCACCCGGGCTCCCTTCTTTCCAGCCTTGCTCTGCTCATTTTCCCTCACTTTGCTCTGGGGCGAGTCTGCGCAGTAGCGCCCGCACGGGCCACGCCTTCCTCCCTCCCCCCTTCCCTCCTGAACATGCTCACGCTGCCCCCTCGGATCAAAATGGCGGCAGAAGCGGCAGTGGAGAAGAAAAAGTAAGTGTTGGGCAGGAGGGGGAAGAAAGGGCGCGAAGGGGGAGGAAGAGGTCTCTGTCGAAAGCTGGCATGGGCAAACTTGGACCTTCCAGGTGTTTTGGACTACAACTCCCACCATTCCTAGCAGCCTCGGACCGTTTCCCTTTCCCCCCTCAGCCACTGAAGCAGGAAAGGGCCTCAGGCTGTGAGGAATGGTGGGAGTTGGAGTCCAAAGCACCCAGAGGGCCGACGTTTTCCCATGCCTGTTTTAGGGACCTTAAAGTGGTGAGCCTCCTTCCAACCTTGTGATTCTGGATAGAAAACAAACCCAACATAACATGACATTGTTTGAGTCCACAGTGCTCTCTGGGTGTAGGTGGACTACAACTTCCAAACTCAAGGTCAATTCCCAAGCAAACCCTTTCAGTACTTTCTGTTGGTAATGAGAGTTCAATATGCCAAGTTTGGTTCAATTCCATTGTTGCAAGAGTTCAGAATGCTCTTTGATTGTGTGTTAACTATACATCCCAGAAACTGTAACTCCCAAATGTCAAGGTCTATTTTCCCCAAACTCCATCTGTGTTCACATTTGGGCATATTGAGTATTCATGCCAAGTTTGGTCCTAATCCAACATTGTTTGAGTCCACAGTGCTCTCTGGATATAGGTGAACTACAACTCCAAAACCCAAGGTCAATGCCCACCAAACTCTTATAGTATTTTCTCTTGGTTATGGGAGTTCTGTGTGGGAAGTGTGTGTCTTTCTGCCATTCCTGCCAGGATATCTCTGTTGTGTTCATCGAAACAGGCCCAAGTTTCACACTGAGTGTATAAATACATTAAAAACATATTAACTCTATGTATGACTGTGTTAGAGTGTCATTTTGTGTCAGTTTGGTTGGTGGTGTGCCCCAGGATTTGGTAAATGTAAAAAATGTGCCGCGGCTTAATAAAGGTTGAAAAACACTGTTTTAAGCATTGACCTTCATGCTCTGATAAGAGTCTCAAGAAATCCTTCCTCCCAGAAGTATGTAGGCAGCAGTGGCACAAATACCAACAATGTGAGAATCCTTCCTTCCTGAAAAATGTCTTGTAAAGAAAGAGGAAAAGAGTGGAAAGTTAGATTGAACTGTCACTCTTTTCATTTTCTGTCTGAACTGCCTTTTTGATGCCGACAGCGATCTCTGTTTTGCTAGTTAAACAGAAAAAAAAGTCTTATTCCGTCTGCTCAGTTTAAATGGTTGCTAAGTAATAATCCCAGGAGATCTTACTCTATATTTTATGTTTATAATGGTCTTAATGGAGAGTTTGAAAAATTAAAAACACATACATAGAAGAACTCTACACAAACCCATCTGCTCAGATACCCTGATTTGAAAAGAGTGATAAGAAAGACATAGTGAGTAGGCTTGTGCAATCTGGGTAGTCCTTGACCTGTTTCGTGTCCCGGCTTTTGGTGGGGGCCCCAATCTGTTTTCTGGGAGCAGAGCTGGCCTTTGCGATTCTGCAATGTAAGCGGCCGCGTGAGGGCGTGACCGGCTGGGCGGGCGTCACTGGCTGGGAGGCGCCGCCGCGCCACCCTGCCTCCGCCGCCACCTCGCGCCGCTGCACAGCCGGCCCCATGCGCCCGGCTGCGGCGCGCCTCCCAAAGCACGGACATTTCTGCGCATGCGCGAATGTCTGCTGGGTCCCAGCGCACTGCGCGCTGGCTCCAAAAGCCGCAGGCGCGCTCAGGACAGCGGACATTCGCGCATGCGCAGAAATGTCCGTGCTTTGGGAGGCGCGCTGTAGCCGGGCGCATGGGGCCGGCTGTGCAGCGGCGGCGCGAGGCAACGACGGCGGCGGTGGCGGCGGAGGCGGGACCAAGTGACACGGCGGCCGGGGGGGGCGCCAAAATTTTCTTTGCCTACCCCCCCTGGAAAAGGTCAGGCCAGCCCTGTCTGGGAGCCTCCCAAAATCAGGAGGGAAAATATCTGTTTTTGCTCTGGAGTGTTGAAAGATCCATTTTCTACCAGGCCATTATGGGGAGGGGGCTTTCCAAGCCCTCCTTCCCGTCATTTGGTGCTGAGCCGCCGGCAGGCATGCATTACAAGGAAGCTTCTATAGAGCAGGCCCGGATTACGCATAGGGCCAACAAGGCCATGGCCTAGGGGCGCAAGCCAAGGGGTCCCCCAGAAATTAAAAAAATAAAAATGTTATAAAATATTTTTAAAAATTGTGCCACGATTGGCTCCTGCCGCCTGGTACTCAAAAGGAAGGAAGACAGGAAGGAGTGAGGAAGGAAGGGGGGCTCACTCCTCGGCACCCTACAGACAATACAGCTGGGAGCAAGCCCCCACGTGACCTGGCAGACGGTGCACCACGTGACCAGGGCTCCACATGAGGCAGCAGTAGCAGCAGCATGAGGAGGAAGGGGAGGAGCATGCCCCGCGGCTGAGAGGCTGGCGCCGCCGCCGCATCCCAGCAGGCCCGGCGGCCTTGAAGGCGGCTCTGCGGCCTGTGCTAGGTGCGCGTAGGGCAGCGGCTGCAGAGAGTCAGGGCCTTCCTCCGCCTCAGGAACCAATCGCGACCAGCATGGGCTGAAGGAAGAGACCTCCTCGGAGTATTTTCCTCGGAAGAGGCCTGTTCCTTCAGCCCATGCTGGTCGCGATGCTCCTCCTCTTCCTCCTTATGCTGCTGCTGTTCATGCTGAGTTGTAGTTGCTGGGATTTATAGTTCCCCTACAATCAAAGATCATTCTGAACCCCACCAATGATAGAACTGGGCCAAACTTCCCACACAGAACCCCCAGGAGGCTCCCTTCCCGAATGGCTCCCTCCCTCTTCCACACCAGAAGGGAAGGCGCTCACTCGGTCCGCGGTTGCCTTCCTTCCTTCCTTCTTTCCTGCGGTTCAAAAGAAGAAGCCGGTGGGCCTGCCTCAGACTGCGCTCCTCACTTCTCCTCCTCCCTCGATTGGAGGCTGGCTGGGGAAACGGCCGAAGGAGGCGGCACCCCAGCCCCTTCTTCTTCTTCTTCTTCTTCGCCTTCCTCCCCCCCCCCCCCAGCAGCAGCAGCAGTTCGGCAGGAGGGGGAAGAAAGTGTAGCAACCCAGTTCCCTTTCGTGCCTGGGGGGCAGGGGGCGGCACCGGGGGTCCCACTTGCATTAGGGCCAGCTGTGGCGGATGAGGACATGGAGGAAGGGGATGATGAGTTAGCTGGGCCTTCATCTCCCACAGAGAGCTTGGCCTGGGATGATGGCTGGCCTGATGGCTATGATAGCTGGGAAAGTCAGGCTGACACTGAAAGTGCTGACTCCGATAGTCAGTATGAGAAACCAGGTGGTTACGGGTCGCAGGAAAGGATCAGGGAAACAGCGGAGGATGAGCCCATGGAAGCTGAAAGGGAGTTCGGCTCTCATGAAGATAGTGACCCAGGTGCTGGGAGGCAAGGACGGAGCTTTGATAGGAGACAGAGCATCGAGTCCAGCAGGAGGGAATGGCACTGAAGCCTAGAGCGCCAGAGGAGCGCTAGGTCCCGAAGCACAGATTGGCGCCGCAGCCTAGAGCGGCGAGGGTCTCACCAGGGAATTAAGTCTAGGAGCCGAGGGACCGGATCCTCAGGTGCTCGACCACTTCTGATCTGAAGGGAGGGAAGCGAGTGAAGATCCACGGAGCCAGGACTGAGGCTCGTGCCATGCCAAGAAGTTTCTTGGGCTTGCTTCCTTGAACTTTGCCTTGTTTGCCTTGCCACGGACCAAGTCTGTTTTTGATCCGCTTTGTTTTGCGGAGCCTTTGCCAAGCTTTTGCCTTTGGATTTACCTAAGAACTCTTTACCTTGTTATTGCAACTTTGATACTTTTATGGACAATTATCCTTTTCACCTGTTTTTTATTATTCAATAAATAGTTAGCTGATTACCGTCTCTGTGTGTGTGATTAAGGGGCGGAAGAGAGGTTTTTCCACGGCACACCAGGTGATCGCTCACGGCACACTAGTGTGCCGCTGAACAGCAGTTGGAAAATGCGGCTCTAGAGGAGATGGAGAGGCGCTTTGCTGCAGGCATGTGCGTGTGCTTTCTCTCCCGGGCTGCACCACACCAACAGCCGCACACTCTTTCCAAGACACCATTATGAGCTCCCGAAGGTACCAAAAGAAACAGAGGAAACAGAAGAAAGGAATTTTTTGCACAAGTCTAATGGGGAGTACCAACCAATGTTTCAAATGTATATACCTCATAGTGGGGGGAGGGGGTGCTGCTGCTGATTTTAATATGATTCACCCATGGACTATGAATGGCTTCAGGGGTCCGACTTCTGCATATTCAAACATGTTACTTATTCTGTGGATTGGCATTAAGTCAGACGAGCCTCAAAATGAACAGAATTGGAGCAGAGTTGGCATTGCCCTCCTTTGAATGCGTCTCCATCTTGACAAAAGACATCGAATCCCACATCGGATCTCTGTCTAAACTCAATTTCAGAGAAACCAGAGATTCTCGGGAGACTGATATTATTTCTCCCTGTTTGGAAAAAAATAATGCCTATTGTCCTTTTAGAGAAAATGAAGCCAGAGCTCCCCGACCGCGGTTCCCGGCCTCGGGGCCAAGGCCCTGCTCTTTCTGAGGCAGAACAGTTGATTTAACAATTAATCCTGCGGCCGATCCATCCGAAGTCCTTTAAGATCATATCAAAGCAAGATTTCTTTCCTTCATTTCTAACCATTTGTTTTCAATTGGGAAAAGGGACAGAAATTGATTGACTTGTTTTGACACTGGGCATTCGTTCAAAAGGTCCTTTGGTTATTAAATTCAGGTCTCATCAATCTGGAAAGAGAAAAGGTCTTGGAATAAATCCTCGTCTAAGGCCGCGGTGGCACCGCAGGTTAAACCGTTGAGCTGCAGAACTTGCGGATTGGAAGATCGGCACTTTGAATCCATAAGACGGGGTGAGCTCCCATTGTTAGCCCCAGTTTCTGCCAACCTATCAGTTCAAAAACATGCAAATGTGAGTAGATCAATAGGTACTGCTGCAGTGGGAAGGTAATGGCGCTCCATACAGTCATTTATTTATTTATTTATTTAAATTTATCCATCGCCACTCCCATTCGGCTCGGGGCAACTCACAAACAATATAAACAACAATAACAACAACATTTACAACTACATTAAAATCATTAGGATTAAAACAGCAACCATAAAATACAGATCGCACCAGAGAGGACGATGTAATGCCAGAGAGACTGACAGTTTTTAGGAGCCAAACGAACCATAATGTCTTGCAGTCCTTCCGAAAAGCCAGCAAACTTGAAAGAGCACGGATTCCAGAGGGCAGCGCGTTCCACAGGGTAGGAGCTATGACAGAAAAAGCCCTCCTCCGTGTTGTAGTGAGATGGTAACTCTTAGGACTTGGGACCACCAGGAGGTTTTCTGTCTCCGAGTGCAGGTGTCTAGTGGGACAGTATGGGATGAGGCGGTCCCTTAGGTACACTGGCCCCAGACCATTCAAGGCCTTAAAGGTCGATACCAGCACTTTGAAGGTAATCCGGCATTCCACTGGGAGCCAGTGCAGTTCGCGCAAGATGGGAGTGATGTGGCAGCTCATTGGGACACCTGCCAGCAGCCGAGCTGCCGCGTTCTGCACCAGCTTAAGTTTCCGGATCACTGACAGAGACAGGCCAATGTAAAGAGCGTTACAGAAGTCTAACCTTGAGATGACCGTAGCTTGGACCACTGTGGCCAGGTTGTGGCAGGACAGGTAGGGGGTCAGCTTCCTTGCCTGGCGGAGATGAAAGAACGCTACTCTACTGATGATGGAGATGTGTGTCTCCATCGACAGTTGAGAGTCTGGAGTGACACCAAGACCCTTAACAGATGACAACAGACATAGTGTCGCGCTGTCCTTTAAGGCCTTGAATGGTCTGGGGCCAGTGTACCTAAGGGACCGCCTCTCCCTATATTGTCCCACCAGACCACTGCGCTCGGAGTCACATAACCTCCTTGTAATCCCAAGCTGCAAGATCTTTCATTTGACTTCAACACGTAGGAGAGCATTCCGCATTATCGCTGCAACACTTTGGAATGTGCTCCCTCCAGAAGTTCGCACCCTTCCTTCCGGAAGGCCTGCAAGACTTTGTTATTCCAACAGGCATGTTGATTTTCTTGAAAATCAAGAAAATCAACATGGTTTCTGCAAAGGCAAATCATGTCTTACTAACTCGTTAGAATTCTTTGAGGGTGTAAATAAACACATAGATAACGGGGACCCAGTCGATATGGTTTACCTTGACTTTCAAAAGGCTTTTGACAAAGTCCCTCACCAAAGGCTCCTGAACAAGCTCTTCAGCCATGGAATCAGGGGACAGGTCTTGTCCTGGATGGGAACCTGGCTAAACTGCAGGAAGCAAAGGGTGGTAATAAGCGGACACTTCTCTGGGTGGAAAGAGGTGAGAAGTGGCGTACCCCAAGGTTCAGTTTTGGGTCCGTTACTTTTTAATTTATTCATAAATGACCTGGATGTAGGAGTGAATTCTGAGGTAGCAAAGTTTGCAGACGACACTAAACTGTTCAGGGTAGTTAAAAATGAAACTGATTGTAAAGAGCTCCAGAAAGATCTCTTGAAATTGAGTGAATGGGCAACAAAGTGGCAAATGCATTTTAACCTAAACAAGTGTAAAGTCATGCACATCGGGGCAAAGAACCCCAACTACACCTACCAATTGATGGGGTCAAAGCTTTCCGAGACAAACCAGGAAAGGGATCTTGGGGTTTTGGTGGACAGCTCAAGGAAGATGTCAACCCAGTGCGCAGCAGCAGTGAAAAAAGCAAATTCTATGCTTGGCATGATCAGGAAGGGAATCGAAAATAGGTCAGCAAATGTTGTATTGCCTCTCTACAAATCGATGGTGAGGCCACATCTGGAGTACTGTGTACAATTCTGGTCACCGCACCTCAAGAAGGATATAACGGAACTGGAAAGGTACAGAAAAGGGCGACAAGAATGATCCAAGGGATGGAGCGGCTCCCTTATGAAACCAGGTTGCAACGCCTTGGTCTTTTCAGCCTTGAAAGACGGCGTCTAAGAGGTGACTTGATCGAAGTGTATAAAATCATGCATGGGATAGAAAAGGTGAATAAAGAAAAAATATTTTCTCTGTCACCCAACACTAGGACGAGGGGGCACTCCATGAAGCTCCAAGGCAGGAAAGTTAGGACTAATAAAGGGAAATATTTCTTCACCCAGAGGGTCATGGAACTCACTTCCAGAGGAGGTTGTGACAGCAGTCAGCCTGGACAGCTTCAAGGCAGGATTAGACAGATTCATGGATACCAAGTGTATCGGTAGTTGCTGAAAAGGACATTCAAGTGCCACCTCGGAGTTGGTTGAGGTAGGCAGGATTTCCCTGGGTACTGGTTGTGGGGGGTCGGGAGCAGGTGAGGGTTTTGCCCTCCTTTCTGCTAGAGATCCCCGTGTACAACTAGTGGGCCACTGTGTGATACAGAATGCTGGACTAGATGGGCTGAGGCCCGATTCAGCATGGCTCTTCTTATGTTCTTATGTTCTTAGGCATTCTGCCTTTAACTGCAGGTCCTCGGTTATTGAACATCTGCAGGCCCTCTGATATCTACTACCATGTGTATTGGGTTATTGTATTGTTTTTTAATGATCTTTTAATGTGTTTTATATATGCCGTTTTAACTGTGTTTTATTGCTGTGAGTCGCCCCGAGCCGGATGGGAGTGGCGACGGATAAATCCAAATGAAATAAATAAATACATCCAGAGAGCATTGTGGACTCAAACAATGATGGTCTGGACCAAACTTGGCAAATGTGAACACTGGTGGAGTTTGCGAAAAATAGATCTTTATATTTGGGAGTTGTAGTTGCAGGGATTGATAGCTCACCTACAATGAAAGAGCATTCTGGACCCCACCAATGATAGAATTGGCCAGACTTCTCTCACAGAACCCCTTTGGCCAACAGAAAATACTGTGCTTTCTGATGGTCTGGTGGTCTCTCGAACCCGCAAGGGGTCCCGACTCCCAGGTTGAGAAGCACTGGTATAAACTTTTATTTGCTTCTTTCCTTTTTCTAACATCCTTTGTTGAGATGATAAAGTTTTAGAAGTGGGAAATCTTCTGGCCGAGTCACCTCTCCGCTCTTTAGACAGGCTTCATCATAAAGTTTGACTCCTTTCTTTCTTTCTTTTTTAAAGTTGGGTCCCTCCGGCATTTTGATGGAGTAGAAAGGGAAGATTTTATTTTAAAAGACAAAACGGTTTTGTCAATACAAGAACAAATGTGCTTGGGTTAAAATATTGATCACAACTCACTGCCTTGAGGCCCTTTGAGGTCGTTGCTTCCTCCAGGTATCTCCCTGACCGGTTGTTTCCAAATACAGAAAATGTGTTCTCCAGTCACACAAATTCTACTAGGCTTTAATTTTGCGGTCTTTCTCTTATATATAAAAAGCTTTTTTAAACGGTCATTGTTACTGTTTGCAGTGATCATTGTATGCTAATTCTGACATCTGTGCTACCCCCCTCTCCGTGTGAAAATCATCATTTTTTAAGATCTGTAGAAGAGAACTTGTTTCATGTCGCATCATTCTGTCAATCTAAGTTGGTGAGGTACAAGAGCAGAACATTAGTTATAATTACTTATTGTAGTGAAGTCACTATTTGTATTGAGGGTTTTGTATTTATTTTATGGTTAAATGTGTGGTTTGTATGATTACATTTGTATTGTATTAGATTGTTATATGCTAAACAGACTACAAAGGGTTAACGGGGAATATGAGATGTTTGGTTGCTATGACAACAGGAGGCGGAGCCTGCTAATGGCTTTAGCAGGTCCAAGTTTGAATTTCTTGTGTAAGTTAGTAAGGAGCGGTTAGACTAGCTGGTAGCAATTTGAAGAGTTGCTGTTGTCTTTTCTGAGGGGAATAGAAAAGGCTGGTTTTAGATACTGCAGAAAGACAGTTAGGCTTAGAAAGCCTATAGGTACCGCTGTTTATAGGTTAGGCTGGGAAGCTAACCTAACATATAGATAGGAAGCCTATTGAGGCAAAATATCTATAGTATTATTAATTAACTGTTTGAAGAGATACAATCAAACATTGTGTTTAGGGAATAAGAAACCTTAAGTTCTGTACCTCTCTGAAGTTACTGTAACCACCTAAGCTCTGAATACTTTGAAACCTCCACGCTGTTGTTAAAAAATAAACTGTTGAAGTTCCTCCTTACAAATCTCTCTGTGACTCATTTTAAAACACAAGTCTCAAAATAAACCCCTCACATAGGGTGGCCAGGATTGTTATGGTGGCAGCTTGATTGAAAAAAGATCCTCAAGTGAAGACGCTAGTTGTAGGCGGCGATTTTCTACACTTATGAGCAATCCCTCTGAGAAGAAGCCCAGTTAAGTCCCGTTTTATTAGGTTGGAAAATAACATCTTTTGGTTCTCAATTGCTCAGTGGAATAGAACATCAGCTCTGTTGTCAAAATAATTTGGTTTGGGGGTGCTTTGAGTCGTCTGCTGGATTTCTTTCCCTGTTGACTTTGATTATTTTTATTGATTTTTAATGTAATTTTTTAAATTAAAAATGTTTAAATAAAATATATTTTTGATTTATTTATCATGTCAGAAGTGAATTGAGAATACAGTTATAATGTACAGAAAAACCACAAACAAAGCTTAAAACTTGGCATTGTACTAAATGTTCTTTGACCAGAAGATGGTCATGTGGAGTGCCTCTGGCGTCGCTGTAAGAAGGTCCTCCATTGCGCATGTGGCAGGGCTCAGGTTACATTGTAATAAGTGATCTATAGTTTTTTCTTCACCACAGTTGCATGTCATGGACTCCACCTTGTAGCCCCGTTTCTTAAGATCGGCTCTGCATCTTGTGGTGCCAGAGCGCAGTCTGTTCAGGGCCTTCTAAGTGACCCAGTGTTCTGGGTGCCCAGGAGGGAGTTTCTCATCTGGTATCAGCCATTGATTGACGTTTTGGGTTTCAGCCTGCCACTTTTGGACCCTTGTTTGCTGAGGTATTCCTGTGAGCATCTCTATCGATCTTATGAAGCTATTTCTTGATTTAAGCTGTTGGCTTGCTGTCTGATATCCGAACAGAGGATGATGCAATACCAACTAAACAGTATAATCTCTCCGGTGGTGTACATCCTGTGACAATGTGGCATGTGAAACACTAACCCAAAGAGGAATACGATGTACTAAATATTTATACTAGCAACGTTAATAAAGATATATTTGTATTCAATGTGTGTCTCAATGCATAAATCACAAACTAATCATAATACACAAATTTCAGAATGTACATAATATATGGAAAAATCACCACCCTTATTGGGGTTCCTACCAGTGAACACGCTAAAGAGTCATATGAGTCCATGGGTCAGTGGGAAATATCCCATAAATCCATATGCATTAAGAGTCCCGGATTCAACGTCTCTTATATATTATACTAGCTGTACCCGGCACGCGTTGCTGTGCCCTATTTAGGAGATGCGAGAAAGTCTGAGTATGTAAGGGTTGGAATTGATGTTACTTATGGTCTTGGTGGGGTCATGGCTGTGTCGTTGTGGGTTGTTCTGGTGGGTGGGATGTTGAAGTCCTGTGGAGTTGTCGGTGTGTGGTGTTCCTGGCGTTCTGCAGAGCTTGTGGATATACAATGTGTTTTGTCTTTCCGTCTGCTGTGTTGATGTCGAGGTTCTGTGGTTTCCCAACTCTGGAGCACGCTACGTAGAGTTGTCCGTGGGAGAAGCATTCTGTGTCAAGGTCTATGCCACAGATTTGTAGTGTTTGTCCTTGAGCCTTGTTTATGGTGATGGCAAAAGCTAGTGTAGTGCAGTGTCTATCTGTTCTGACATTTGTTCTGCCCTTTTTTGTGTGATGTATGTAGCGTTGCGAGTGTGTCGTCCAATGCTGTTCTTTTTAGGAGGCATGGCTTGTCTTTTGGGTCAGCTTATGCCTGTGTGGAAGGAAGGAATGGCATACAAATGGGTTGAGCAGTAGACACAAGGTTGTGTTATGTGCGTATTGTGTTGTGTGTAGGTATTACTTTTGTGTTATTCTGGGGGTATGTGTTTGTCAGTGGTGCCTGTGTCCCTGGTGCCCTATTTGTCTCCCTCCTAGATCTTGACTGTGGCAGTTTAACCCTCAACTGAAATCACTCAGCATTCTAAGTGGCTTTGCCCACCGTTACTATGGTAACTGATGTTGGCCAATGGGTTTCGCTGGCTGCCGCAGAGGATGCTGGGAAATGTAGTTTTTTGTATCGTTGTTTTGGGGGCCTTCTAGGTTTGGGGGGGGGAGTTTCTTTGCTAAAAACCTCCCTTGCCTGAGGCCTATTTGTGTTGGCAAGTTTGGTGTCTCTGCCTTGGAAGGTTTCTCTGTCTCTGTCAGTCGTTCGACGACGGGACCTCCTTTATATAATAGATTGCTGCGCAATGATAAGGTGTCTGTACGTTTACTGGGAGGACTGTCAAGTGTATAATCAGCTCTGTGAAATCAACGCTGTAGTACGCCAGTTAAATCCAACGGAAGGCTAATCCAAGTGTCTCTGAAACCACCGATGTAAGGTATCACGTTTTCCCATATTATGGGGTATTTTCCAAACATCAGTATGTACCGGTGGTTCCAGTTGGATTTAACTGGCGTATTACAGCGTTGATTTCTAACTTTGTGTATATCAGGGGTAGGGAACCTATGGCTCGGGAGCCAGATGTGGCTTTTTTCATGATTGCTTCTGGCTCTCCCATTCCTTCTTTCCTCCATTTTTCCTCTTCCTTCCTTCCTTCCTCTTCCATTCTTTCCTTCTCTCCTTCCTTTTCCCTCCCTCTCTCCCCTTCCTTCTTTTCTCCATTCCCCCTCTTCTTTCCTTCCTTCCTTCCTCCCTTCCTTTCTTCCTTCCTCTTCCTTCCTTCCTTTCTCTCCTTCACCATTTCCTTTCTCTCCTTCTTCCCCCCCATTTCCTTCTTCTCATCCTCCCCCTTTTCCTTTCCTTCCTTCCTTCCTTCCCTTCCTTCCTTCTTTCATCCGTTCCCCCTCTTCCTTCCTCTACCTTCCTTTCTCCACCTTCACCATTTCCTTCTCCTTCTCTCCTTCCTTTTCCCCCTCTCTCCCCTTCCTTCTTTCCTCCATTCTCCCTCCTTCCCTCTTCCTTTCTTCTTCTTCTATTCTTTCCCCCAAGTCTTCCTTTCCTTCTCCTTCCTTTCTTTTCACTTCCCTCTCTCTCCCCTTCTTTATTTTCTTCTTTTCCCTTCATTATTTTACTTTTTCCTCAATCCCTTTCCTTTCTTTTTTCCACCCTTTCCTTCCTTCCCATTTCCTTCTTTCTTTTCCCCTCCTTGTCTCTCTCCTGCTTTTCTTTTCTTCCTTTTCCATAGTTTGCTCTTCTTTTCTTTCTTCCTCTCTCCCCTCTCCTTTATTTTTCTGTCTTTCTTTCTTTCCCCTTCCGTCCTTCCACCTTCTCTTCCTTCTCAGAGTCCTGAGCGTGCCTTTTGCAGAGCCAGGTCTGAAGTGTCCCGTCATTCTGTCGGGGGAATCCTTTTCTCATAGTATATACGTATAGTCTCACATTTAGTTGAATTCAGGCTTAAAATATGTTATATACAGTATATTATATGACTCTCACTTAAATACATTTCCAAATATTTCACTTTCATGGCTCTCTGAGTCAAAAAGGTTCTCGACCCCGTGTATATATGGACTATTGCTATTGTATAGCCCTTTTCTATATAGACCTTTTGATGGTTGACCACTTGATCAAAGAGTATAGAAGGCTCATGGAGCTCTTTAATAACTTTGGCGACCTCCTGAAGAGAGCGGGCATCCTAGCCTTACAGGATCCCCACTCAACTCCTGGAACCACTACCTTAGACAACCTACAACCAGATCCCTCTAGGATCCCCGAGCTGGATTGGGATCGGTCCTGGGACTTCCCAACAGGGGACCTTGTGGTTAATGTGGAGAGCCCGGAGGACCGAATGGAGTCCAGATCGGCTGCTGCCTATGCAAGCACAGAGAAGATGATGGAGGGAGATGACCAAAGCACGGGAAGGATTGGTGAGTCGCTACCCAAACACCCACCTGTGGTGGCCAGACGAGATCTGGGGCCAGGCCATGATCCACTACCCAGATGCGTGCCACTGGAGGGTGACCCTGACCAGCCCGACTTTTGCGGTTCGGTGTCACCATTGAATATCACTGAGATTTTGTCGTCCACCCGAAACCCTCCTCCCCCCCGAGGCCTCGCGAGGGGAGTGGGGTGGATAGATGGGGACCGGCCGAATATGGCGGCCGACCTTGAAGATGCTAGAGTAGACCGGATGTTTTCATCTACTGAAGACCGGAAACCCTCAATCAACCCACAGTGGAAGCAATGCCATCGCCCGGGGAAGCGGAAACGGTGGCGGAAGAAGAAGAGGCGCCAAGGCCAAACTTCCGGTCCTGCCAGAGAGCACCGGGAGACTGGCCAGACTGCTCAGCATGGGAATGGACCGGTGACCCTTCGTGGCCACAGAGCCCCTTCGTTGGTCCTCCAGAGTGGAAGAAGCTCAGAGTGTATAACTCGAGGACATGGAGGAGGTTCCACTCTAGGACTTTTTGGAGCACAAACTTTGGGCACTGGGAGCACTCCTCGGTGGGTTCCCAGCCCCGGAGACAGGATGTCCAAACTGGTGGGAGGCCGACCTCTCGATCGCAGGGACCTGGGGGGTGGAGATGGTCTCCCTCCCTCTAGATCTGAGATCCTCCTTGGCTTTCTAGGAACCCCATGGCTACCTTCTTTTGATTGTCGACAGATGCCACCTTGAGTCAACCCTCAGCAAGGTGGCAGTCTATGTGGACTCTGGGTCCACCCAGCCACTGTCCCACTGTCCTTTGATGTCTGTTGTCTCTATACCCCCCCCCCCCGAATTGTTTATGTATTCATTCTTGTTACTCTTTGCTGTGTTATGTGTCAAACTATGTAAACCACTCTGAGCCCTCGGGGATTGGCGGTATAGAAGTTTGAAACATAAATAAATAAATAATTTGTTGGGAAACGCCCTTTCTCCCCTTTTGTACATGCTTTTGTAAATAAACGGCTGTAGTGAGATGCGACTGGGCGTTGTTGTGGTGCCGGGTGAAAAGGTGTCCCCAAGGCTCGGGTGAAACACTCGCTTGTTCGTCTGGAGTCGTGTCTCATCAACTTTGATTACCTTCACTCCATATGTTTTATTTCTGAACCATTTCGCGATTAATAGCCAGAAAGACTTAATTGGTTGTTTTAAGCAGGGATAAACCAGAAAACGAATAAATAAATTAGTAAATAAAGGAGAGATTTCTGAAAAGGCTATTGTATGGATTGAGGATGATCTGCAAAGCGCATAAGACATTGTGTGCAAAAAAAGTCCAGCCCTTGACATATCCTAGTAAGTTTGACAAAAAAATCCTTTTCTGAAAATATGGAGAATAAAATAACCTGCAGACAGTCCAATTAATTTCGGTTGATTTGATTTATGCCTCACCTTTCCTTTCTCTCTCATCTTCCCTTTATCCGTGGCCTCCTGTTAGGCCTCTTTGAACAGAAGTAGTGGGCGAAAAATGATGTATTTGCCTCTCCAAATTTATTCATTGCTTGTGGCAGGACTGGCTCTACCCTTTGACAAAATGAAGCACTTGCCTCAGGTTGGAGATGAAGTTCTCTCACTCTCGCTCTCGACCCCAAGCTTTTCTCCTTTCTGGAAGGACAAAACCATACACGCCACACGAACAATTCTACCCTGATGCTAAGGTACAACCGTTCATGCCGTACTACTACTACTTTTTGAAGTACGATCCAACTGGCAATTGAGTGTTGGGAGGAATAGCCATGCTATTATTGACTTCAATAATATATTGACAAAATATTTTGGAATGGGATACATCCACCCTACTGGGCTATTACCTCTTCTCCTAGGAACCCCCGGGGGCGCAATGGGTTAAACCAGGGGTGCTCATTAGGTAGCTCGCGATTGCCCAGTCCATCCCGAGTCCATTATGGGTCGATCCCAGCCAGATGGGGCGCTCGTCAGCTGCAGCCCCACCACAGGGACTATCCCCCTCCGGCAAGGACTTCTCTCACACACACACACTCACTCCCTTCCTCCCTCCTGCAGCCTCGCATCCTATCCCTGTGCGTGCCTTCGCCTTGCTCCTGCCCCACCCAGGAGCAACCAATGGGTGGTCACTGTCAGTGGGCGGGCCCTGGCGCTCATCTCTCTGCGCGCACCCTCAACGCCGGTGAGTTAAGCCTGCTGCAGCCCCACCGCGGGGACTATCCTCCTTCGGCGAGGTCTTCTCTCTCACACACACAGACATACACACACAGACACACACACTCCCTCCCTCCCTTTGCCTTGCTCCCGCCCCACCCAGGAGCAACCAATGGGCGGTCACTGTCAAGAGGCGAGCGCCAGGGCCCGCCCACTAAAGCCTCAGTGGTAGAAGAAGCCCCGCACAGGCGGAAGGCGGCATCAGGAGCGTGCATGCGCGTTGTGTGCGCGGCAGTAGCACACCAGGTAGATCTTTGAGACTTGGTTGTAATAAAAGTAGCTCGCATGCTGTAAAAGTGTGGGCACCCCTGGGTTAAACCCTTGTGCTGGCAGGACTGAAGACCGACAGGTCGGAGGTCCAAATCTAGGGAGAGTGCATATAATTTCTTGCCTCCCACACATTGGACAAACAACAGTTTGCATATAGAGCCAACACGTGCAAAAACAAGGGAGTCAAGACTCAAGGTATAATTCAATATTTGTATTCCAGTATATTCATGTGGTAGGTTCCAAAGTGGTGAAACAGGTATATTCAATATTCATATACTCATATTCCAAGGTAAGTTATATCATAGTACATATTATCAAATGGAAAGTCATAGAGCTGTTCGAAGTAGGCAAAAATAAATTCTCATATGTAAAGCAAATATTTGTAATACAAATGCAAAATGCGTTGATAATGTAAATCAAACAAAAAGCTCTATAAAGGTCGATGGTCTAGCTGTTTCGCCCCCCCGAGCTTCATCGGGACCTGGAGACTAATCCAAATGTGAAGTAACCGGTTTCACATGGTCCGGAGGTAATCTGAAATAACAAAAATAATCTCTATATATTTGTTATAAACATAACATTATAACATTATAAGTACATTATAACCTCCCAATCATAGAGCTACTCGGAAAAGGCTGAACCGTAATACATACCAAATAAACGTTACACCATAATATTGTGTGGACACAGCCACTATGTGACGGGTATCAAGACAGAAAGGCAGCACAATGAACAGCTTTAAATAGCATTTCAGACACACAGATGGAATAGTTAAACTAATAATTCATTGACTGAGAGTCTGCCGTTGGGGCCTAAAGGAGACTCGGACCCAAGGGTGATTATCCAATAATTTTCACGTTGCAGAAGTTTTCTCTTGATGTTGATATGAGGGGAGGGCTCAATTCTTTCAAGAACCATTACTTCAAAGTCCTCAAAACTGTGATGTTCTTTAAAGTGGCAGTACAGGAGAGAGCTGTCATTTCTAGTACAATGTTCACGCCCTGTTTCGCCCACGTAAAGTTTATGGCACCCACATTTTAGACAATAAATCACATTGCGGCTCCCGCACGTGGCCCAAGATTTGATATAAAACTTACGATTGTTGTGTGGACTGATAATAAAGGGTTGGGAATTAATCAGCTTACATATAGAGCAATGACTGCACCGGTTCGTGTGCAATGGTAGAGATCTCGGCCGATACTGTTTGAATCTGTGATCAGAGTGGACTAATAGTTGTTTAATGTTGGGTTTTTTTGTAAGCAATCAATGGAGGTTGTTCCAATCCTAGTATAATATTAATAATGGGCCAATACTGGCGAACAATCTTGGAAATCTGGCACGAGTGAGGCTTAAAGGTTAATGGCCAAATAATAATAATACTGTTTATTTCTATTCTGCTCTTCTCACCCGGAAGGGGACTCAGTGCGGATTACAATACACATACGACAGACAGTCCCTGTCGGAAGACATACAATTTTACACATAGACAGTACAGTGCAGTTTTGAGAAGGATTTCTTCTTTCCTGGCTATGTCATACAGGGTGTGCGTCATAGGATGTGAATGCTCCATTACAACATCATTGTTATGTCCTTGCGTCATTATGCGTACACGTCACAAGGGTGTGCTGTTGTTCCATCCTCATGACGGGAGCCTCTGTTTTTCCACCACTTCCGCATCTCCCTTATCCCGACAGCCGAACTTTTTCAGACGTTGTAAAGACTGTGCAAAAGTCCTTCCCAACTTTTTTTTCCGTGGTCCCCGATTGTTGTCTATTCACAGCTGGGCACAGCTGGGCTGTTGAACTGCTTGGGGGGTGGGCAGTGGACAGGGCTCAAATAGCTGGTTGTCCAAACCAGCTCGGGGTGGCTTTGAACTAGCAACCTTCTGATTGCAAGCACAGCTGTGTTACCGCTGTGCTATCTCCCCGGCCCGAAATAACCCGATTTCAAGAAAACTTGAGGATCCATCTCACCTGGCATATTTGTTTTTTTAATTATTATTATTGCCATCTAGCAGATGGTACAGTGACAAAGACAAGGACAAACAGACTGAAGGATCATTTTTATCCTAGAGCGGTGGCTTTGTTGAACTCTGTGGTTTTGCATTGATGTGGCATTGGGGGCTGTGTGGTGGCGGGAGTGTGTGGAGGGATGGATGTGTTGTTTTGTGGTATATGCGAGGGAAGGCATGCGATTTCATTATTCAATACCACAATGACAAATAAAGCTATTCTATTCTATTCAGATCAATACAGAAAGCCATAGCCATCATGCTCCGCACTGCTTTGTCCCACCTGGAACAATGGAGGAACTATGTGTGGGTGCATTTTGCAGATTTGAGTTCCATGTTTAACATTAATATTTATCACTCCCGTGTGTGCATATGTGTACACAGCAAAAGGGAGGGGCAGCGGGCACGCTATATAGCTAATAATCACAATGAATCACACATAGACTAAATCTCTGAAGCATAAGCATATAGTATTAGTGAAAGCAAACAATAATTATACATATAAACAGGTAAATACCCTATTACATATCATAACACGCAACAGCGGTGAGACTCACATACAAGTGAGCGGAGACGCGGAAGTAGGCGGATGCAAGCCGATGACGTATAAAACAAAGCACACAGACCCGGACGCCCGAAAGCTTCGGGAAATAAGTCAATAAGTTCAATGCAATCAAAGTAAAGTTCACATGTAATATATCAAAATGGTTCCCTGGAGGGCGTCCATCGGTCAACAAATTGGTAGAATCCTGCGCGCCTTCATTTCACCCCGTAGGGGCTTCCTCAGGACTGAGGGCGTGGCCTGGATGGCGAATTCTCGTGAGCGTCTCGGAGCCAAAAATGGCGCTAGGTTGACATGGGCAGATACACTGCAGAAGCTGACTTTTGGCCCAGTATCCACGGGTACTGTCAGCTTCTGCGGTGTATTATTTTATTATTATTATTATTTCAGGATTTTACCCCGCTCTTCTCAACCCCCGAGGGGGGACTCAGAGCGGCTTACAGCAGGCACAATTCGATGCCACATCAACAGCGTAAAACCCCAAACCCCACAACCCATTAAAACATTAAGGCATTAAAATACAATCCCTCAACACATCTACAATCATTCCAATTAAAACAGTATTCAACCCTAGAAACATTGACCCCCTTCCTCCCTCCCATTAAAATTCCGTCTCACATGCTGCCTAGTGCTGGTGAGGGAATGCCTGATCCCAGAGCCAGGATTTCACCTTCTTCCTGAATGTCAGGAGGGATGAGGTGGACCGTATCTCCGTAGGGAGCGCATTCCACAGGGGGGGGCCACCACCGAGAAGGCCCTGTCCCTCGTCCCCACCAACCGCATCTGAGAGGTCGGCGGGAGCGAGAGCAGGGCCTCCCGGATGATCTTAGGTTACGGATGGGACGTAGCGGCCGATGCGTTCGGACAAGTAAGCTGGGCCAGAACCGTATAGAGCTTTAAAGGTCAAAACCAGCACTTTGAATTGAGCCCATGTCAACCTAGCGCCATTTATGTAATAGGGTATTTACCTGTTTATATGTATAATTATAGTTTGCTTTCAGTAATACTATATGCTTATGCTTCAGAGATTTAGTCTATGTGTGATTCATTGTGATTATTAGCTACTAGCTGTACCCGGCACGCGTTGCTGTGCCCTTTTTAGGAGATGCGAGAAAGTCCAATCATCCACGGTGTGCCCTCCTCTAAACTGCAGTTGGATGGAGTGTGGGTCATGGGGGCATGGTGTGCCAAGTTGGGTCTTTATTGGTCTTGGTTCTGGGCCACAGTGGTCTGTGAGGGAATGATGGGTTTTGAAGTACTACAAATCCCATTTTCCATGGTGGTACTTCAAGTCCCATCATGCATGGTCGGGGCTCTGTGTGCCAAGGTAGGTTACTGTAAATTCAGGCCATACACAATGTCCCATGAGCTGAGGCCTAGTTAGGAACAGCAAGTTAATGAAGCCTTACTGTCAATTCAGGCCATACACAATGTCCAATGAGCTGAGGCCTAGTCGGGAGAATCAAGTTAATGAAGCCTTACTGTCAATTCAGAGCATAAACAGCTTCCCAGTAAGTGAGGCCTAGTTAGGGAAATCAAGTTAATGAAGTCTTACTGTCAATTTTGGGCGTGGTCTGTGATTTTTGGGGTGTAAATTTTCGGTTGGAAGTGATTTGGGTGTTTGTGTTGGGGATTGGCTCAGGCCTTTTCCTTATTCTGTTTTGGCAGTTTAGTATGGATCGGAATTTTCATGTTGGCTGGCCAGTGCAGCAGTTATGCAAATCCACCCTTATTGGCAGCCAATCATGTTGTTCAGAATGTAGAGGCTGGGTGAGTCTTTGGCTGCCCCGGAGGATGCTGGTAAATGTAGTTTTATTTTTACTCGTTGTTTTGGGGGCCTTTTAGGTTTTGGGGGGGAAGTTTCTTTGCTTCAAACGTACCTTGCTTGAGGCCTATTTCTGTTGGCAAGTATTGTGTTTCTGCGTTGTATGGTTTCTTTGTTTGAGGTATACATCACACGACGTGAACCCATTTATATAATAGATATAGCGTGCCCGCTGCCCCTCCCTTTTGCTTTGTATTCATGGGACGCCAAACTTTGTGCATATGTGTACACAGCCAGGTGTTTCAATCTGGGAAGAATAAAAAGTATGCAGAGAATGACCAACTGGAAATAAACACAGTCCCATTAAATTGAAGCATCATAACAGCAACAAGAAGCAAATTAATCTGCCGTATAGACATGACCTACGCCCATAATAGCTGCCTCCAATCTATAGGCATTGCTAAAGCTGTGAATAAACCACATGTTTAGCAGGTTGTGTCCTTTTTCATCAGTACATCTTGACATTTCTATTTGATAGAGAACGGACTGCATGATACAGCAAGCAATGGGAAGCCAATTTGGGAAGCGACTCACAAGAGCACTGCGATGAAGGGCCCTCGAAACTCCATCTGGCCTGTCATACCTCTGCGATGAAAGGGAAGGGAGTTGGTTACTGACACTGAAGAGAAAGCGTATAGGCAGAGAAAGTGAAGAAAAAGGCTATTGATATAGCAAAGGCAGCGGATCTGAATTTTTCCATCATGGGGACTGTCATGGTACCCTACACTTACAGAGCATGTAGACTGATGAGAAAGCTGCAACCAGCAGAAGGCAAATTGCAAGTGGCTCAAACTCCACTTCTGGTTTTGAAAAAAGAGTGTAGCCATGTAAGAATACCCTATAGCAGGGGTGGCCACACTTTTTCAGCATGCGAGCTACTTATATTAAAACCAAGTTGAAAAGATCTACCTACCTCCACAAGGCTGGAAAAGAAAAGGGGCGGGGAGCTTGGCCAGAGGGGTGGAGCCAGGCCACACCAAGCCCCTCCCCTCCCCTCTGGCTTTGGAGCTCCCAGCAGCTTCTCCAGGCTTGAGGATGGCAGTGCCAAGCCATTGGTGGCATAGCTAGAACAAGGCTGGCTTGCCACTGCCATCCTCAAGCCTGGAGAAGCTGCTGGAAGAGTGGAAGCCACAGGGGGAGGAGCCAGGCCATGCCAAGCCCCTTCCTCTCCCCTCTGGCTTTGGAGCTCCCAGCAGCTTCTCCAGGCTTGAGGATGGCAGTGCCAAGCCAGTGATGACATAGCTAGCACAAGGCTGGCTTGGCACTGCCATCCTCAAGCCTGGAGAAGCTGTTGGTAGAGCGGAAGCCACAGGGGGCAGAGCCAGGCCACGCCAAGGCCCGCCCCTCCCCCTCTGGCTTTGGAGCTCCCAGCAGCTTCTCCAGGCTTGAGGATGGCAATGCCAAGCCAGTGGTGGCATAGCTAGCACAAGGCTGGCTTGGCACTGCCATCCTCAAGCCTGGAGAAGCTGCTGGTAGAGCGGAGCCACAGGGGACGGAGCCAGGCCACGCCAAGGCCCCGCCCCTCCCTCTGGCTTTGGAGCTCCCAGCAGCTTCTCCAGGCTTGAGGATGGCAATGCCAAGCCAGTGATGACATAGCTAGCACAAGGCTGGCTTGGCACTGCCATCCTCAAGCCTGGAGAAGCTGCTGGTAGAGCGGAAGCCAGAGGGGAGGAGCCAGGCCATGCCAAGCCCTTCCTCCCCCTCTGGCTTTGGAGCTCCCAACAGCTTCTCCAGGCTTGAGGATGGCAGTGCCAAGCCAGTGATGACATAGCTAGCACAAGGCTGGCTTGGCACTGCCATCCTCAAGCCTGGAGAAGCTGCTGGTAGAGCGGAAGCCAGCGGGGGTGGAGCCAGGCCACACCAAGCCCCGCCCCTCCCCTCTGGCTTTGGAGCTCCCAGCAGCTTCTCCAGGCTTGAGGATGGCAATGCCAAGCCAGTGGTGGCATAGCTAGCACAAGGCTGGCTTGGCACTGCCATCCTCAAGCCTGGAGAAGCTGCTGGTAGAGCGGAAGCCAGAGGGGGAGGAGCCAGGCCATGCCAAGGCCCGCCCCCTCTCCTCTGACTTTGGAGCTCCCAACAGCTTTCCAGGCTTGAGGATGGCAGTGCCAAGCCAGTGATGATATAGCTAGCACAGGCTGGCTTGGCACTGCCATCCTCAAGCCTGGAGAAGCTGTTGGTAGAGCGGAAGCCACAGGGGGGCGGAGCCAGGCCACGCCAAGGCCCGCCCCCTCCCCTCTGGCTTTGGAGCTCCCAGCAGCTTCTCCAGGCTTGAGGATGGCAATGCCAAGCCAGTGGTGACATGGCTAGCACAAGGCTGGCTTGGCACTGCCATCCTCAAGCCTGGAGAAGCTGCTGGTAGAGCGGAAGCCAGAGGGGGAGGAGCCAGGCCATGCCAAGGCCCGCCCCCTCCCCTCTGACTTTGGAGCTCCCAACAGCTTTTCCAGGCTTGAGGATGGCAATGCCAAGCCAGTGATGTCATAGCTAGCACAAGGCTGGCTTGGCACTGCCCTCCTCAAGCCTGGAGAAGCTGCTGGTAGAGCGGAAGCCAGAGGGGGGGGCGAAGCCAGGCCGTGTCAAGCCCCGCCTCCTCCCCTCTGGCTTTGGAGCTCCCAGCAGCTCCTCCAGGCTTGAGGATGGCAATGCCAAGCCAGTGGTGGCATAGCTAGCACAAGGCTGGCTTGGCACTGCCCTCCTCAAGCCTGGAGAAGCTGTTGGTAGAGCGGAAGCCACAGGGGGTGGAGCCAGGCCGTGTCAAGCCCCGCCCTCTCCCCTCTGGCTTTGGAGCTCCCAGCAGTTCCTCCAGGCTTGAGGATGGCAATGCCAAGCCAGTGGTGGCATAGCTAGCACAAGGCTGGCTTGGCACTGCCCTCCTCAAGCCTGGAGAAGCTGCTGGTAGAGCGGAAGACACAGGGGGATGGAGCCAGGCCGTGCCAAGCCCTGCCCCCTCCCCTCTGGCTTTGGAGCTTCCAGCAGCTTCTCCAGGCTTGACGATGGCAATGCCAAGCCAGTGGTGTCATAGCTAGTACAAGGCTGGCTTGGCACTGCCCTCCTCAAGCCTGGAGAAGCTGTTGGTAGAGCAGAAGCCACAGGGGGGCCGAGCCAGGCCGTATCAAGCCCCGCCCCATCCCCGTCCCCTCCCCTCTGGCTTTGGAGCTCCCAGCAGTTTCTCCAGGCTTGACGATGGCCATGCCAAGCCAGTGGTGGCATAGCTAACACAAGGCTGGCTTGGCACTGCCCTCCTCAAACCTGGAGCAGCTGCTGGGAGTGCCAAAGCCGGGGGAGGGAGTGGGGCTTGGTACATCCTGGCTCCGCCCCCCTCTGAGAAGCGCCCCGCGATCGACTTCCTGGGCAGCCCTGCCCTATAGCCTATGGAAATGATGAATTCCATTTCTGGAGGCTTCTAGGGTGGTGATTATTACCTTGTTTTGGTAGGAACAAGGAAGTTAAGGGGAACGAGGAAGCCAGGAATCACAGAAAAAGGTTGGGTGCTTCATGTCGGTAGAAAAGAGTATGACATGTGCCATTCACAATTTCATGTAGAAATGCTGAGTAGTAGGGGTGGTTGGTCCATAAAAAATTTGATTCTAAACTCGTGTGTGTGTGTGTGGGGGATTTCCGTTGCTGGTGTGGTGTCCCAGCCTCTTTGTGTGACCCCCCCCCCGCCTCCTAGCGTGGCCTCACCACCTGTGTGTGTGACCCCCCCCCCCCGCCTAGTGGGCCAAGTCAGGTACCCTTGATGCCAGAGGATCAGGCCCAGGATGAGGAAGATGGATGGCCTGAGATGGACACTTCTGGAGAGGCCGATCTATCATGGGATAACGACTGGTTGCATGGGTATTTGCCCGAGGAAGGCGTTAATGAAGATTCAATGGAAGTAAGCTTTGAAACTGCCAGTGAGAATTCTTTCGACCTTGACTCTCACAGGAACCCATCTCCTGTGCCAGCTGGGGCTGAGGGAATTAGGGAGGAAGAACTTTCCCACCAAGATAATGGTCCACCTGGTGTGACTAACAGGCAGGCTAGTTTTTGATCGAAGAGCGAATATCCGTTCGAGGCGGAGAGATTGGAATGTAAAACATGGGTTTCAATGGACTCACAGAAAATAGATTTGCTTTTAAGACTGGCCCTGGGAAAAGTCCAGTAGACTGGAAGCTACGTTTGGACTGAACGGTTCTGAGCACCAAGTCTCCAAGATCAAGAAATTGCTGGGGCGGATTTTGCCCTGAGCTCCAAGTACCTTGTTGACCGTTGTAGCGGTTTGCCTAGACTCTAGGTTCCTGTTTCGGCCGCTGGACCGGCCTGCCTTCGTTTGGGATTGCTTTTCTTGGGACTCACTCCGTTTACGTTTAGGAGGTCTTTTGCAGTTTTACTTTGGGACTTACTTTTGCTTCTTACCTTTACCTTTTTGGACTATATTATCTATCTATCTATGTATATAATAAAAGTCAGTTGTTTGCGGGCAGTGGGTGGTGCGACCGAGCGAATATGTGCCAGCATTTCGATTGGCTGCAACTGTCTTATTATTTGCATAAATGGCTGTGACTGGCCAGCCTCCCAACATTCCAACACAGCACAGAGAGGAAAGGGAAGGGCCTGAGGCAGGCATAAATGTCTGGAGTCGAAGTTAGCCAGTTGACAGTTTTTTCTGTTGGAAATGGAATGTTCAGTACCTTCATCCAATGCACTCCTAAGGTGACTCAGAGGGAAAGCAAAAGACCTCAGGCAGTCAGCCACTGCGGCCCACAGCAATGACGGATCAGGACCAAACCTAGCAAATAGGGGCCCACAGGCCCACTACACCACCTGGTGTGATTTAGAGCAGGATGGGCCACAAATGATGGGATTTGCAGTACCTTCACCCCATTCACTTCCCAAACAACACTGCAGCCCCTATACATCACAGGCCAGGCCCAAACGTGGCACACAGAGTACCCATGACCCACTCTACATCCTGGTGCAGTTTTGAGTGGGACAGACCATGGATGATGGGATTTGAAGTACCTTCACTCACTTTCTGAGACCGCTGCAACAGTCATCCTGGGACTTCCAGTACCTTCCCTCACTTCCAGACACCACTGCAACCCTCATCCAGAGAATGATCAAGACAAAATGTGACACACACAGCCCCCATGACCCACTTAACATCCTGGTGCTGTTTGGGGGGGGGGGATGCACCATGGCCCCCTTGCAGTACCTTCACTAAGTTCCTGAGACCAGTGCAAGCCACAAACATCTAATAGGAACCAACCTTGGCACACAATGCCTTCCTCAAATAACCCGGGCACCGCCGGGTCCTCAGCTAGTTCTAAATAAAAGTAGTTTGCAGAGCCGCTTGTGTGTGTGTGGTCTAGGGGGGGGGGGCACGTTCCGGTCTGAGACGCAACAGCTGGGGCGTTATAGAAATTATTCCGAATTTTTAAAATTTAATTTCGTAATTGAAACATAATTAATAACGAATTTTTGTTATTATTCATTACACCAGCTGGGAGGGAAGAATTGGGGCGCAAGCCCTCCAATCTAGCCTCCCTCCCCCGCAACTCAGAAGCATGCCATTTAACCTGGGATGCTTCTGAGCTGGCACGGGCAAGGAGGGAAGAGCCATCCACTCTCCCCTCCCTCTCCCTCTGTCAGACCCCAGCCTGATTCCTTAGCCAAACCAGACCAAAGCCATGTTGTTTCTGAGATGCCAGCTAGGCCAGAAAGCAAGCCTCTGCAGAGGCCTCCAGTTCAATTCACGTTCAAGGACAGGCGAAGCCGAGCTCCATCCTGGGCCGATAAGAAGCACTGGGAAAGTGGAGTTGGGTTAACTCCCTTCCGCCCAGGTGCAGGCGTTAATGAGTTGACATACCATTCTGATGCGGGAGGCTTGAGAAAGCCCAGCCGGGGATCGGCTCATGAGAACCAGTTATGACGCACCTTTGCGTCGTAAGGATCAAAGCCTGTGAGGCGTATTTAAGTTAGGTCTCAGAACTGTGTGGCATCTCTCGCCAACGTTTAGCTTCAAGCCACGTCTTCACGGAACTCTGCCTGGGCCATTGGGCCTTCCAGCCTCGAGACTCTGTTCGCCAGGTCTTTATGCCAAGAACTTACCTCTGGATTTAGCCCATTGGGGCATCAAGACTCTTTTACCTATTTTTACTTTTGGACTATTGCTTTGCAATACCCTGGTGGTTGGAGCATCAATGGACTATATCTCTATCTTCTTTGCTCTATTCATTTATTCATTTATTCTAAATAAAGCATTTAACCACGGCTGATCTCAAGTGGTTTACTGAGTGTTCCTTCAGGTCTACGGTGCAACACCCTCCACCTCAGAAGCATCCTGGGTTAAATATAAAAGGTGGGTACTAGGGGTGGGGGGTGGGGGGGGGGGGGGGAATTTCCGTTGCTGGTTCATTATAGAAATTAATCCGAAATTTTTAAAAATATTTTTTTGTAATTGAAACGTAATTAATAACAAATTTCGTTATTATTACGTTATTTGTTCCACGCATGCGTGACAGGAGGGTGGAAGGTGCTGCCTCACTCCCCTCTGGCCAGCTGACACCCAAACGGGGGTTAAAGAGAACCTTTACCTTTAAGTCACCGGGGGAGGGTTATTTTAATCTTCCTTACGTACTCCCCCGCTCACCCCAAAATGGGCTTTTGAATGGGATGAGGGAGAGCTGGAGAAGCCAAGGAGCCCAGCCTTGACGGCTGCCTCTCATTGGTAGAAAGCGGGCAAAGAAGAGGAGCAGCGCGTGGAGGAGAGGGCGTGGCCTGTGTTGTCCATCTGCTTCTCCCTCCTCCTCCTTCTCTTTGGGAAGGCTGGGCTTTCCCCTCGTTGCCTTCAGAGTCTCTTCCTAAATTGAGCAAACAGGAAACGCAGCGGCCGCCTCACACTCGTTGCTCTGATTCATTGGGTCCTGAAGGAGGAGGGAGGAGAGGAGGAGAAGAAGAGGAGACAGAGACTGTCTCTTGTCCAGAGAAGCAGCCCCAAAGGACGGCTCCTCTCTTCTCCCTCCTCCTCCGCCCGTGTCTTTCCTGGAGGGAGGCCCTCGGGGGTCTCCTCGGAGTGACACGTGCTTTTTTGGGGGGCTTCGGTTGGCGAGAGGAGGGTGCCAGGCTGCACCTTCCACCCTCCTGGTTTATTGCCAAGGAGAGAACTCGCATCCCCCTCCTCCCCCTCCTCCTCCTCTCCTTGCGAGTAAACCAGGACCCTTGCGAGTAAACCGGACGCATCTCCCCCCCCCTGCTAACATCTAAACCGCGGCAAGGCTTATCACGTCAGCCCCTCCCCTGCCAAGCCTTGGCTGCCCCGGTTTATTTCCTTTGGCAGGGGAGGGGCAGGAGCGTCAGAGAAGGAAGAGGGGACTTGACTCTGATTGGCTAAAGGGAAGCAGGTGGCTTCATGCTACCACCTGGTCTCTAGGCATGGTTTCGAATCCAAAAATGGCGATTCTAAAATCAAATGGGGGGGGGGGGGATTTTTTTGATTAGTAAAAGAAAGATTTACAAAAAATTTCCAAAAATTTCTAAAATGTAACTTAAGTACTAATGAAATTCGTTAGTAATTCGTATGCCAGAGCATGCGCATTCCAGATGGTTTTGGCCTACAACTCCCAGAAATCCTAACAGCTGGTAAATTGGCTGGGATTTCTGGGAGTTGTAGGCCAAAACTTGAATAAACCACACTGAATTCTAGATGGGACTCTCCAAATAGGAAGGAGGGAGGGAAGGAGGGAGGGAGGGAGGGGGGTATTCTATTCTTGGAAGCAGCAAAAAAAGGAGGAGGAGCCCCCCCTCGCTCCTCGCTGCCTATCTCTAGCCCCGATCCTGAGGGAGCGAGGGCCCAAGTTTGCCCAAGCTGAGAGGAAAAGGAAGAGGCCTGAGGCTGTGAGGAATGGTGGGAGTTGTAGGCCAAAACACGTACCTGAGGGCTGAAGTTGGCCCCTGCGATGGGTCATGGCAGCAGAGCAACGGGAAGAGAAGCATCTGAGAGAGCGCAGGGAGAGAGGAGGAGAGCGCGCGTGCGCGTGTGTGTGTGAAGCTGGCCCCTGCGATGGGGCATGGCAGCAGAGCAACGGGGAAGAGAAGGGGGGGGGAAGCGTGGAGGACTACACTTTCCAGAATGCATTGCCTACCTAGCAGCAGCGTCACTTCCAGTTCCCCATAGAAATGGGAAAAAGAAGAAGCTGAATGAAGGCGGGAAGGAAATGAGGGGAGAAGACAGGGAGAAGTGAGTACGTAGTACAATAATTAATTAATTAAGAATTAAGAATTTATTACGATCATAACACAAATTGTTGGCCTCAAGGACCGTAAAAGGAAGTCTACTTCCGGGATCGCGGCAGCGATCCGTAAAAGCTCAAAAGTCCCATTACATACGAATCTCTTACGAATCCTTTTAATTTCCGTTTCATTTTTCTCATGCCTACTGGTCTCCATTAGCCAATTGGAAAATGCTTCAACTGAGGGCAAAAACGTAATACGAACGATTACGTGCCCAATACAAAAATGGCCGTCCTGGGGTCGATATAGAAATTCCGCTTCCGGGTTAGGCCCGAGGGTCAATATACTTTGAAATTAATTTCAAATAGGAAAAATAATGGATTTCAAAGTATTTTAAACCGGAGATATCCACCCCTAGTGGGTACCCAAACTAGGAGAGAGATATTTCCCAGTCCTGTTGTAGCAGTGATACAGGGAGAGCCACTACAAAATACGATCGCCATGGTTTGCCATAACTATCTTAAAACCATCTTAATTATGGAAAGCATAACCTAATTCAGGTTTAAGATTTTGTCATACTTTGTGCTTAAAAAAAAGGAAATCAAACTCTCTAAACATTTGGAGATAGGTTGGCTCTAGAGAGGCCTTTGCGTGTATTTTGGTTACGCTCTCTGGTTATCGGTCAAAATGACAATTATAATTTCATTTACACTTAATACCCCGACTTTCTCTTTTTCCTCTCTGCAGAGTGACCTCAATTATTCCCACAAATCAGATTAGCCTTGTTGACTTCAATAATTAAAGTGAATGAAGAAACGACTGTAGTCGAAGCAATTGTTCTTAGGGCCAGGGTAATCACCCACTCCAATGCGTTTTGGCAGCGGAAGAAATGTTTCCTGGCATGAACTTTAAGGCACCTGAAGCTGGATAAAGCTTGGCATGCTTTCAAGACCTCTGGAAGGAACTCTGGAGAGGATTTTCACCTTAGCTTTGACATCCTGTCCAGTTTGCAATACCTTAGATCGCAAATAATGATGTACAATCACAGCTATTAAATAATCAATTACAGGGTGCTGAAATCCCCACAGAGCAGCATTTTTCAACCTGGGGGTTGGGATCGCTGGGGGGGGGGTCACGAGGGGGTTCCAGAGGGGTCGCCAAAGACCACCTGAAAACATCTATTTATGATGTCTTAGGACAGTGTTTCACAACCTTTTTTGAGCCGCGGCACACTTTTAACATTAAAAAAATCCAGGGGCACACCACCAACCAAAATGACACAAAATGACACTCTAACACAGTCAAGAACGGCTGGGGGTTGCTGGCCTGCTGGGAGCAGCTGCTGGGAGTGCCAAAGCCGGGGGAGGAGACAGGCCACACCATGCCCCGCCCCCTCCCCCTGGCTGTAGTTCTCCCACAGCTTCCCAGCCTTGAGGGGGCAGTGCCAAGCCAGCATTGTGCTGGCACTGCCACCGCTGGCTTGGCACTGCCCCCTCAAGGCTGGAGAAGCTGTGAGGGCGCTTAAGCTGGGGGAGGGGGCGGATCCAGGCCACGCCATGCCCCGCCCCTCCCCCCGGCTTCAGTTCTCCCACAGCTTCACCAGCTTTGAGGGGGCAAGCCAGCATTGTACTGGCTCTGCCATTGCTGGCTTGGCACTGCCCCCTCAAGGCTGGCAAAGCTGTGGGAGTGCTGAAGCCGGGGGGAGGGGGCGGAGCCAGGCTGCATCATGCCCCCTCCTTCCCCCGGCTTCAGCTCTCCCACAGAGGAGGAGCATGAGTGGTGGACGGGCTTCAGTAGGTGGGGCTCCTCCTCCGCGCGGCTTCAACAAGCAAGGGGTGAGAGTCATGGCGGGAGTCATGGCAGATTGGAGGCTGGTTGGGGAAACGGCCGAAGGAGGCGGCACCCCGGCCCCTTCTTCTTTTTCTTTGCGGCCGCCCGTCCCTTCCTCCTCCTCTCCCAAGCAGCAGGAGTTTGGCAGGAGGGGGGGGGAAAGGAAGGGGGGCAGAGAGCTTTTCTCGCTGCACACCTGATGATCGCTCATGGCACACTAGTGTGCCACGGCACACTGGTTGAGAAACACTGTCTTAGGAAACCCTTTGGCAGAGAAGGCTGAAGGTTTCTCCTCCTGTCCTTCTCTTCCTTTTTGGAAACAGATGGCAAATCCTGCCACCAAAAGCCCTCCTCTGCTGTGATTGGTTGGCCTCTCAGATGGCCTCTCAACCAAGGGGAGGGCTGTTTCTGAGACTTCAAGCAGGGAGGAGAGAGCTGACGTGCTCAGCGCATGGCAGCGTGGTGCACATATGTGGGCGAGGGAGAGCACCCGAGGCTGGAGGGAGGCTCATGCCAGTGAGTCGCTTCAAGGCATGGGGGTTCTGTGTAGGAAGTTTGGCCCAATTCTATCATAGGGGAGGTTCTCTCTCCTCTATTATTTAACATCTACTTGCGACCATTTGCTCAGCTGGTACGTGGTTTGGGCTTGAGTGTCACCAGTAAGCTGATGACACTCAGCTCATTCTGAGGCTGGAGGGCCGACCCGAATCCGTACCTAATAATTTCCATCGCTGCCTTGAAGCCAGGCATGTAGCCGGGGGGCTAAGGGGGCTTCAGCCCCCCCGAAATTCTCAGGGTGGTCCGCGAAAAGGCCTTACTGGTACATTATTTAGGCTGTTATGTTTATTCATATCATGATCTGATCATCATGCTCATTATATCCCACATTAATGGGGTTATTGGGATAACAATACAAAAGGTTTGCTAGGGTAGACCCTCTTCCACCCAGTCTCAGCCCCCCTGAACCAAACTCAGCCCCGAAACAAAATCCTGGCTACGGCCCTGCTTGAAGCCGTTACTGGATGGCTGCGAGCCAGTAGGTTGAAGGTGAATCCGAGATCCTGTGGCTTGGTCATCCGGGCAGTGGGGATGTTCAGTTTCCAACCCTGGATGGCGTGACATGATGTCTGTCGTCATCTGTAAAGAGCCTTGGGGTTACTTTAGACTCTCTGCTGTTGATGGAGTCTTATGTCTACACCGTCAGCAGAGTGGCGTTCTTCCATCTCCGTCAGGTGAGGAAGCTGGCTCCCTATCTGTCCCGGCACGACCTGGCCACAGTGGTCCAAGCTATGGTCATCTCGAGATTAGACTACTATAACACTTTCTACATTGACCTTCCTTTGTTGGTGATCCGGAAACTTAAGGTGGTGCAGAACCGGAGTCCTTGCCAGAGTCCCGATGAGCTGTCACATCATGCTTCCTACAGAATGCCGGATTACCTTCAAAGTGTTAGTTTTGACTTTTAAAGCCTTAAATGGTCTGGGGCCAGTGTACTTAAGGGACCGCCTTATCCCATATTGTCCCACCAGATTCCTACGCTCCGAAGAGCAAAATCTCCTGGTTGTTCCAAGCTCTAAAGCAGGGCTGTCCAACTTCTACCGGCCCAGGGGCCTGAATTCTGGTCACTGATGACCTGGGGGGGCATAGGGTCTGCCCCTGCCCCCGGCTCCACCCCCGCCCTCTCCCCCAGTGCCCTCTCCTCTTATTTTTATTTAATATTAAATATATTTAATTCCATCCTCCCCTCCCCTTATTTTAATGTATCCCATCTCCCTTATTTCATCTTTAAATATATTTAATTTTATATTTAATACATGAGGGAGATGGGGGGGAATGAGGAGCCCCTGAGGAGCCCCTGCTGCCGGCCTACCTTTTCCAAACACGCGTCCGGGTCCACGAACATGAGGATCCAGGAGTACCCAGGGACGACGAGAGAGGCGCTTCCAGGCCGACCGGCTGAGTCGAAGAAGGTCCTAATCGCGTCTCTGGGCCTCAGCGATCCAGTAGTAGAGTAGCCAAGAGTATGGTGAGAATCCAGGACGCAATCCACACGGTTTCGCTGTCAACACCGGCAGGATCTCGCGTTGACAGCGAAATCCTGTGTGGATTGCGTATTCTCACGATACTTGCTCCGAACCAGGAAGTAGGCATTTTTTAAAAAAAAAATTCATTTTTCATTTTTCATTAAAAAGCTTAGGGGGGGCGGAGGGAAAGGGCTGGGGGGGCGTATACGGCCCCCGGGCCGCCAGTTGGACAGCCCTGCTCTAAAGTATACCATTTGATCGCAACCCGGCAAAGGGCTTTTTTCGATCATAGCTCGATCATAGCTCCAGTCCTCTGGAATGCGCTGCCCTCGGACATTCGCGCCCTTCAGAGCCTCCTATCTTTTCGAAAAGCCTGCAAGACCTTATTGTTTCGGCAGGCTTTCGGGGCCTGAATAGCTGTGGTCTTTTCTCTTGTTGTAATACGCCATCTTGTATTGCTTTGTTTTTATTGAGATGATTTTAATGTGATGTTTTAATTGTGATGTTTTTAGCAGTACTTTGCTATTGTATGTAAGTTGCCCCGAGCCACTGGGAGTGGCGGCGAACAAATTTGAATAAATAATAATAAATACTCTTTGATTGTTGGTGAACTGTTACTCCCAGCAACTACAACTCCCAAATGTCAAGGTCTATTTTCCCCAAACTCCACCAGTGTTCATATTTGGGCATATTGAGTATTCGTGCCAAGTGTGGTCCAGCTTTATCATTGTTTGAATCCACAGTGCTCTCTGGATGTAGGTTAACTACAACTCCCAAACTCAAGGTCAATGCCTACCAAACCCTTCCAGTATTTTCTGTCGGTCATGGGAGTTCTGTGTGCCAAGTTTGGTTCAGTTCCATCGTTGGTGGAGATCAGAATGTTCTTTGATTGTAGGTTACCAATAAATCCCAACAACTACAACTCCCAAATGACAAAATCAATACTGCCTTCTAACCCCACCAGTATTTAAATTTGGGCATATTGGGTATTTGTGCCAAATTTGGTCCAGTGAATGAAAATTCATTTTGCATTTTAGACATTTACATTATGATTTATAACAGTAGCAAAATGACAGTTATGAAGCAGCAATTTATTTGTTTTTATTTGTTAGATTTATTGGCCGGCTCGGGGCGGCTTACATCAAGCACGGCAATAAAACAACAAAGAGTAGACTCCTCTCTACTCTTTACCCCCCTGCGTCCTCTTACACGCTTTTTCCAACTTGGGAAGATATCGTTCCAGTCCGGAGCCCTTTCAACATTGGTGGAACTTTGCATTCGCACCAAAACGAATGATCACACGAATTTTGGGACTTTGGAACTTTACAATGCTATTTTCCTTTCATATTGGATTATAATCCAGGACTACTACAGTGCTCCGCCAGGATTTCCTTTTGGCAATTGCCGAGATTCCACCGCTTTCCGGACTTATATGGGTACAATGTACCGTAATATTATTGTCTATTACCTAGCACAACAGTTATTTACAATAATGTGTATAATCTATCTATCTATGTATATAATAAAAGTCAGTGTTTGCTGGCGGTGGGTGGGTGGAGTGACCGAGCGAATATGTGCCAGCGTTTCGATTGGCTGCAACTGTCGGATTATTTGCATAAATGGCTGTGACTGACCAGCCTCCCAACATTCCAACACAGCACAGAGAGGCAACGAAAGGGCCTGAGGCAGGCATAGATGGCTGGAGTTGAAGTTAGCCAGTTGACAGTTTTTTCTGTTGGAAATGGAATGTTCAGTACCTTCACCCAATACACTTCTAAGGTGACTCAGAGGGAAAGCAAAAGGCCTCAGGCAGTCAGCCACTGCGGCCCACAGCAATGACGGATCAGGACCAAACATGGCAAACAAGGGACCAATGGCCCACTTCACAACCTGGTGTGGTTTAGGGCAGGATGGGCCAAGAATGATGGGATTTGCAGTACCTTCACCTCATTCACTTCCCAAACAACACTGCAGCCCCTATACATCACAGACCAGGCCCAAAATTGACAACAAGGCTTCCTTAACTTGATTTTCCTGACTAGGCCTCCCCAACAATGACAGAACAAGACCAAACTTGGCACAAGACCAAACTTGGCACAAGATGCACCCTACATCCTGGTGCAGTTTGAGGAAGGATGGACCATGGATGATGGGACTTGCAGTACTTTAATTCACTTCCTTAGAGCACTGTGGCCCACACCAATGCCTTCCTCAAATAACCCGGGCATCCCCGGGTCCCCAAGCTAGTACACAATATATTCCTGCTATTGACTGTCTAGATTGTATTTGTGTAGTTCACACCCTTGTGGTTTCCTGGCTTCTTATAGCCCACCTGTTTTTTTGCGTTGGACTGGATGGCCCGTGAGGTCTCTTCCAACTCTAGGATTCTATGATTCTACGCGGTGAAATTGTAATTTCCTGAACTGATGGTGTAAAAAGAACGTGAAATATCTTCCCGTTGTGGATGCAATTCAGCCAGTCTGGTTTCCTTACGGAAGTAACGAAAGAGTCACAGCTTTGACATTGCTATTTGCCTTGTGGGTACAAGCAGCACTTGTCTTAAGGCTGCCAGGGGAGGCACGGGGAAGTGACAGTTACATTAGCAAGCCAAGGTTATCCCCTTCCTCCTCTCTCTCTCTCTCTCTCTCTCTCTCTCTCTTTGAAAATATCTATAGCAACTGTTGTCTTAAAGATGTTAAGCTTTCTGGTTTTAAACTTTCTGGTAAGGAACGGCACACAGAGATGAATCAACCATTGAAACCGGTGGCCCATAACTTAGTCGAGTGTGCGGAATCCAGACATAGAATCTATATATATAAAAATGTAACATCCGTTATTATAAGCATATAGGCAACAAAACCACACTGATTGCAGCCCGGGAGATAACTCACAAGAGCGATCTGTATTGAAACGCGAAAACGCGAAATCTCTCGTTTCGACTTTGAGTCTAAATTGGTCTACTACAATACTGGGGAGGAGTGGTCAGAAATGATCAGCGCCCTGAGGAAGCGGTTATGCGAAATGGCCATCTTGGCATCGTCAGCTTACCTCCAGCCGTTGGCGCCTGCCCACCATAGCAGCCACCAGCTCTGCCACCTACCAAGGTTCCCCTATTGACTCAGTCGCAGGTCCATGGGTCACTACACCCAGGACTTCACTAAGGGTTACTCAGTGCCAAGTGGAATACTCCTTCGCCCAACCATGTATATGGGCTTGTGATTTATGCTCATACTGTGTATTAATCACATGATTGATTATTTGCATTACATTGTACTGTTTGTAATATTGTTCTGCTATTGAGCATATACTGCCATACAATATAGTGGTTTTTACCTATATATGCTATGTCCTGGTATTCCTTTGACACTGCCCCTTTAAGCATTGTGGTTTAGCAGTGTGTATAGAAGTAACAAAACCACACAAGGCAGACACACACACAAAACTACCCCCCCCCACACACACACCCCTACTCGCTATGTTTCCAGCTAAACACCCCCCCCCCCAAATTAAAGACAACACACAACAAAACCCGAAAAATGTTTGGGACTACAATTTCAATAACCCACTGCGCCAGACAACAAAATGGCACCCACGCTCCTCTCCCCGCCCTAACTGAAAATAACAACCTACCATGCACAGAGGAGGGGAAGGAAGAGCAGGCCGAGCCTGGAGCAGGGCTGGAGCCGCCATCACCGCTTCTCCTTTTCGAGCGGGGGAAGCCGCCTGCGGTGAAGCTACGTTCAAATCAACCGGCTGGACAGGGTGGACCCTCTCTCAGAGATCCCACCGCTGCCACCAATATGTGACCACTCCACTTCTTGACCGGCCTCAGACTGGACAATCTTTCTATGTCCACACTGCTGACCTCCAATCCAAGGAAACCTCGAAGTTACCTCAGCAACTTCACGTTTATTGGCAGGGTACTGTCTCACCCCTTCGCCATTTAACTGACTGGAGTTTTAAAACTTCTCAGTGACCACTTGACCACGCTGCCACCATTTATCCGGCTGACCACTGACTTTGAGGGCCACCACCAATAAAAGAATCAGGAGAGGTGTTTTCCTTTTAAGATGCAAACAATTTATTTTGACACAAATGGGTACAATCTTGGTTGGTTTCAAACTTCCTTAGAGGCACAACTTTTTCTGTTACATAACAAAATGGGGACCCATTATAGGGTTTCCACTAAACCTCTATAAACCCCTGCAACTTTAACTAGGGTCTCTATACCCTTTAACTGGACTGCTCACTAGCAGACCTTAAGACACACACTAACACTGGACCGTTCTCTTTCAGTCCTTAGGACACTCTCAACTAGAACATAACTCCTCCCCCTCTCATTTGGCAGTTGGCTTCCCGCTCTCTTCCAACTGTAGAATTCAAACCTGAACATTCTACTAGCCTCTAGCCCTGGTTGCCATGGCGACAGCTCTTCTAAGCTTCTGCCATGCCTCCCTTCTGTTTCACCCACAGAAACAAACCATAGAACATTCAAAACAACATACATTTTAACACATGTCACACAACATTTACACACAAATAATCAACATCATTACACCGCCGGAGCGGGGAAGGCCCAGGCGGCAGTGGAGCCGGCGAGGAGGAGGAGGCAGAGGAGGGAGGAGGTGGAGGAGGAGGCGGAGGAGGAGGAAGCAGCAGCAGCGCATGTCGCCACCACCTCCTCCTCCTCCCTGATGGCCCCCTCCCTCACCACCAGAACCGCCGGTGAAAACAGTGGGCCTGCTGAAGCCCCGGCCTGGGAGTGAGACCTCGACCTGGCCAGGGCATGCGGAGGCCTGAAGAGAGCCATTCCGAAGCTGGCCGGGAGGCCCCCGCTGCACGCCTTCTTGGCCCAGCTGGGAGAGGCCGCAGCACGACTCTGCCGAGGAGAGCCCTTCCGCCTCGGGGGAAACGGCTTCTCCCACCCGGGCCACGAAGGCGTGCAGCGGGGGCCTCCCGGCCAGCCTCGAAAGAGCGCTCCTCGGGCTTCCACCACGCCCGACCCAGCCCGCCACTGCACACCAGTGTCTGGCCCCAGGAAGGGGGGAGAAAGGAAGGAAGGAAGGGGAATGAAGGAAGAGGGAGAATGGAAGAAAGAAGGAAGAGGAGAGAGGGAGGGAAAAGGAAGGAGAGCAGGAGAGGGTGAAGGGGGAGAAAGGAAGAGGAAGGAAGGAAGAGGGAGAATGGAGGAAAGAAGGAAGGGGAGAGAGGGAGGGAAAAGGAAGGAGAGCAGGAGAGGGTGAAGGGGGAGAAAGGAAGGAAGGAAGGAAGAAAGGAAGAGAGAGAATGGAGGGAAAGGAAAGACAGAAGGAAGGAGGAAACACACACATACCCACAGCAACGCGTGGCCGGGTACAGCTAGTGAGTTTGTAATGACCCTTGAGGTGGCCAGGCAGACTCAGGCAAATTTGTTATGTGCTACATTGGTGTTAAGACAGCCCAGACATACCAAAACCACATCAGCCCCACTAGGCCATCTTAGTCTTGGTGTAGCCATCACCACTCCCAGTTAGCGCCTATGGTGCCCTAATGAGGCACCCCACGAGGAGCTAGAAGAAGAGGAGATTTTCACATGCGCTCCTTCTGACAACACACACATGACAGCAGTTACTGGATTTTTGGATGGAGTGGGGAGCAGAGTTGGCAACATGGGTGATGTCACAGGACCTCATCATACTGGCTACCAGAATTGCCATGCCTGGAAGGGGATGTGGGGAACTCATCAACCCATGCCCTGCATCACCCGGGGTTCCTCCCATTGACCTCAATGCAACACAGGAGGCCTCCAATGTTACTGCCATGGCAGCATACACTGCTTGACCTTTCTTTTTGCAATGGAACACCACCAGACGTAGATGTACATCATGGGACGGGAACCTACGGGCTCCCTCGCAATAGGGAAGGTCAATAAGCATATACCACTGAAAAGTAGTCCATCTGATGAAGTCCTAAGTGTCTATCTGGGCAATGGACTACACTAACACGTGAAGTCAGCAAAAACAATACCAAGAGGACTGAATATAGCTCATCAATTGTATCCAAATTCACATATATAATAACAGTATTGTAGCATTAGAAAGACTACGCAAAACACACAATATACAATACCAAACTCTAGCAGTATCGTCCATCCATAAGGTCGAAGTTCGGTCCATGGATTATATCCACAGTATACCCTCAAATACGGCCAAGTCCCAGCGTCCAAATGGACCGAAGTGCGTGGTTGAAAAGTCCGGTATAGTTCCAGGAGGGAAAGGGTGGGATAAGGTACTCGGAGGGAAGACTCAGTCCAACTGGAAGTACAGCATAATGAATGAAAATATTCCAGCACAAATAGCCAAGGACATTGAAAAGGTATAACTCCAAACTCTTCTTCCTGCCTCTGATGATTTAGAGTATTTGACAGTATACTGTGGATATAATCCATGGACAGAACTTCGACCTTATGGGTGGACGATACTGCTAGAGTATGGTATTGTATATTGTGTGTCTGTCGCAGCAGACGCCCGTTCAGAGAGCCAAACCCAATTGAAGTGTAAATAGTTTGTTTTAATATTCACAGAGTCTCTGGAGAGAAGTCTTTGCAAAACCAAAGCATTTAATGGTCAGTGAAAACGCTCACAAAAGGAAGTCTTGACCGGCATGGAAACAGACAGGGAGGAAAAGCCTGCATTCAAAACGCCAAAACTCTTTAGCAGAATCAAAGCAAAACAAACAGGGAAAGGCACGCCGAGGGCAGCAGAGAAGGTGTCGCCGTCAGAATCAATCCAAGGTCATCAGCATTGAAGTCATCAAAGGGTTGTCCAAGAAGGGACATAGGAGAGACGTAATCCAGGAGCCAGGCCAAGGTCAAGGAGCGAAGATAGATGTAGAAACGAAGACACAGCCCACAGTCCAACTGGGGAGCAATCCAGCGGAGTTCAAACCCCACCACAGGAAGCAGCAGAATCAGCCTGGAAACAAGGCTTCAAGATGCAAGGTGACAGGATACAAGAGTCCTAGGATCCAAAGGCAACTCCTTGCTAGCCACAGAGGTTAGTCCCAAAATGCCCACCTTTTAAGCTCACTACAAGTCAGATCCACTTGATGAGGTCGACGCCCTATCATCATCCTCAGGTGTTACTCTCCCAGCAGCTGCTGCCCTTTGACTGACCCTCCAAGATTTCCACCTGTGGTTAAGACTTAGAACATCAGACCCATTGTCTGGGGTCTCTGAGGGCCAATCCCGATCATCAGTGAATCCTACCCAGGTGTCTGAACTTGTGGGCTCCTCACAAGCCCTCTGAATTTCTCTTACTTGAGTCCAATCCATTTCAGTAGAAGTGTCCTCTGTACTCTGACTCCCATCATCCCCAGAGCATCCCTCAAATGTCTCAGAGTCTGTAGGTGCTGTAATTATTTGCTTGACTCTCTTGAGTTGCAAGTGATCCTCTTCACTTGACTCACTTGACTCACGAGTAAGTCTCTTTCTGCAAACACCAGTACTCCTGTTACAAACAGCCCCACCCACTTCCATACTCTCCCCAGATGCTGAGCCATCAGAGTCTTCTGAATCACTACTATCAGTAGCAGCTGGAGGCTCAATCACAACAGTTTTGGGTACTCTTTCTAATGCTACAATACTGTTATTATATATGTGAATTTGGATACAATTGATGAGCTCTATTCTCTCCTCCTTGTATTTTTTTTGCTGACTTCACGTGTTAGTGTAATTTGTTGAACCCCTGCTCTTTGTTGTTGTATTATCTGGACAATGGATCAGGCCAAATCAAACAAATGCAGCTGCGCAAGCTACCACAAAGCTCTGGAAACTCCCAGGGTTTTCAGCAACCTCCAAAGTATCAAAAATGGGGCAAAGTCAAGGCAAAGGGAAAAGAAAACCCTACTCCACAATACTCACTGGAAATCAGTGAATGTTGTGGAGACAGACAGCCATGGACTTGAAGCGAGTGTACTTTTTCATGCATCGGTAAATAAACATGGACTTAGTCATGCTTAAAGTAAACTCATTACATTATGACCATAATTACAATGTTCCAACATATGATACCCAGAATCCTTCTTGGTGGACAGAAGCAAATAAAGTTTAGCTGCATTTCTGTCCTCCAAAAAGAGAAATTAATTTGTTTATCCAGGGAAAGAAACACAACCAGGCGTTGTTTGCTTCTCTCCATAGAGAAAAAGGGCTCGATCTACACTGCCATATAATGCAGTTGAAAGCAGACAATATAGATTTTATCAGGCAGTGTAGGTGGGGCCAAAGACAGTTCTCTTTCTCTGGAAAGAGAATGCCCTTTCCCTGCCTACGCAGTGGGTGGGGAAAGGATGTTACCTCCTCACAAGAAGGGAGACAATTGGTTCCCTGGGAATCTCCTGGGAGTGGGCGGAGGCTGCCTATGTGTGGGGCAGCCTCCTGCTCCATTCCTGTTCGAGGTGTTGACCCACCACTCCCGCCCGGTTACAGGATAGTGGTCGCCTTAGGGGCCGGGTAGGAATTTTTTCCCCTTCTACGTTAAAAAAAAATTAATAAAAAATACTAGGGGGGGGGGGGTTGCCTACCCTGTACTGTTACTGGGCCTTTCTGGGATGGCGGTTCTATAAATAGGACAGCGTAAATAGTTTAGGGTAATCCATAGACCCATATTCACTCATGCACTCTTCAAAGTTGGTTGGGCCAGTGCACAAATACACTCAGATGGACGTCTGTTTCAGGCTGAGGGGGATACCATTGGTCCAGAAATTTTGAGAGTTAAGTATTTCCAGAGAGGTTTTCTTGTATTTTCCTTGAGAGGTTGCACAGTTTTGTGTTGCAGGGGACTCAGGAGAGTTTCCCAGTGTTGCGAGGGGTCGTTGTTGCCCAGTTTTGTGTTGCAGGGGACTCAGGAGAGTTTCCCAGTGTTGCGAGGTGTCGTTGTTGCCCAGTTTTGTGTTGCAGGGGACTCAGGAGAGTTTCCCAGTGTTGCGAGGGGTCGTTGTTGCCCAGTTTTGTGTTGTAGGGGACTCAGGAGAGTTTCCCAGTGTTGCGAGGAGTCGTTGTTGCCCAGTTTTGTGTTGTAGGGGACTCAGGAGAGTTTCCCAGTGTTGCGAGGGGTCGTTGTTGCCCAGTTTTGTGCTGTAGGGGACTCAGGAGAGTTTCCCAGTGTTGCGAGGGGTCGTTGTTGCCCAGTTTTGTGTTGCAGGGGACTCAGGAGAGTTTCCCAGTGTTGCGAGGGGTCGTTGTTGCCCAGTTTTGTGTTGTAGGGGACTCAGGAGAGTTTCCCAGTGTTGCGAGGGGTCGTTGTTGCCCAGTTTTGTGCTGTAGGGGACTCAGGAGAGTTTCCCAGTGTTGCGAGGGGTCGTTGTTGCCCAGTTTTGTGTTGTAGGGGACTCAGGAGAGTTTCCCAGTGTTGCGAGGGGTCGTTGTTGCCCAGTTTTTTGTTGCAGGGGACTCAGGAGAATTTCCCAGTATTGCGAGGGGTCGTTGTTGCCCAGTTTTGTGTTGTAGGGGACTCCGGAGAGTTTCCCAGTGTTGTGTTGAGGGGTCGTTGTTGCCCAGTTTTGTGTTGTAGGGGACTCAGGAGAGTTTCCCAGTGTTGCGAGGGGTCGTTGTTGCCCAGTTTTGTGTTGTAGGGGACTCAGGAGAGTTTCCCAGTATTGCTGAGGGGTCGTTGTTGCCCAGTTTTGTGTTGTAGGGGACTCAGGAGAGTTTCCCAGTGTTGCCGAGGGGTCGTTGTTGCCCAGTTTTGTGTTGTAGGGGACTCAGGAGAGTTTCCCAGTGTTGCGAGGGGTCGTTGTTGCCCAGTTTTGTGTTGTAGGGGACTCAGGAGAGTTTCCCAGTGTTGCCGAGGGGTCGTTGTTGCCCAGTTTTGTGTTGTAGGGGACTCAGGAGAGTTTCCCAGTGTTGCCGAGGGGTCGTTGTTGCCCAGTTTTGTGTTGTAGGGGACTCAGGAGAGTGTCCCAGTGTTGCCGTGGGGTCGTTGTTGCCCAGTTTTGTGTTGTAGGGGACTCAGGAGAGTTTCCCAGTGTTGCGAGGGGTCGTTGTTGCCCAGTTTTGTGCTGTAGGGGACTCAGGAGAGTTTCCCAGTGTTTTTGTGCCCAGTTTTGTGTTGTAGGGGACTCAGGAGAGTTTCCCAGTGTTGCCGAGGGGTCGTTGTTGCCCAGTTTTGTGTTGTAGGGGACTCAGGAGAGTTTCCCAGTGTTGCGAGGGGTCATTGTTGCCCAGTTTTGTGTTGTAGGGGACTCAGGAGAGTTTCCCAGTGTTGGGTCGTTGTTGCCCAGTTTTGTGCTGTAGGGGACTCAGGAGAGTTTCCCAGTGTTGCCGAGGGGTCGTTGTTGCCCAGTTTTGTGTTGTAGGGGACTCAGGAGAGTTTCCCAGTGTTGCGAGGGGTCGTTGTTGCCCAGTTTTGTGCTGTAGGGGACTCAGGGAGTTTCCCAGTGTTGCCCAGGGTCGTTGTTGCCCAGTTTTGTGTTGTAGGGGACTCAGGAGAGTTTCCCAGTGTTGCGGGTCATTGTTGCCCAGTTTTGTGTTGTAGGGGACTCAGGAGAGTTTCCCAGTGTTGCGAGGGGTCGTTGTTGCCCAGTTTTGTGTTTTAGGGGACTCAGGAGAGTTTCCCAGTGTTGCCGAGTCGTTGTTGCCCAGTTTTGTGTTGTAGGGGACTCAGGAGAGTTTCCCAGTGTTTTTGTTGCCCAGTTTTGTGCTGCTGGGGACTCAGGAGAGTTTCCCAGTGTTGCCGAGGGTCGTTGTTGCCCAGTTTTGTGTTGTAGGGGACTCAGGAGAGTTTCCCCGAGGGGTCATTGTTGTTTTGTGTTGTAGGGGACTCAGGGAGTTTTCCCAGTGTTGCCGAGGGTCGTTGTTGCCCAGTTTTGTGTTGTAGGGGACTCAGGAGAGTTTCCCAGTGTCCCAGTGTTGCCGAGGGGTCGTTGTTGCCCAGTTTTGTGTTGTAGGGGACTCAGGAGAGTTTCCCAGTATTGTGAGGGGTCGTTGTTGCCCAGTTTTGTGCTGTAGGGGACTCAGGAGAGTTTCCCAGTGTTGCCGAGGGGTCGTTGTTGCCCAGTTTGTGTTGTAGGGGACACAGGCGAGTTTCCCCGTGTTGCGAGGGTCGTTGTTGCCCAGTTTTGTGTTGTAGGGGACTCAAGAGAGTTTCCCAGTGTTGCCGAGGGTCGTTGTTGCCCAGTTTTGTGTTGTAGGGGACTCAAGAGAGTTTCCCAGTGTTGCCGAGGGGTCGTTGTTGCCCAGTTTTGTGTTGCAGGGGACTCAGGAGAGTTTCCCAGTGTTGCCGAGGGGTCGTTCGCTCGCGGACTATACCTCGGCTTAGCCACACTTTGTTCCCTTGACACCTGAGTTTAGTGAGGTTAAACTTAAATCGGTAACTTTAAAATAAATAAAAGTTGCCCTAATTTAATCCAATTACTGTTGTATGTCTCGTTATTTCGGAGGTTGGAAGGTAAATGCGGTCAGATTTTCATTGCTTCTCTCTGCAATTGAAAGAGACGAGAGGGGGGGGGGGATATGATTCCACACAGCTGGGCTTCCTAACAGATTTGGCACCGAAGAAGGGATTGTATTTGGGGTCTCAGCAGAGGCGGCCTGGTCCATCTCTATCCTCACCTTCAACCAAGGGAAGGTGAATCTTCAGTATAATTGAATCCACATAACATGAATTCATGTATCCTGGATAGCAATGGGTTTACACTTTTCATAGCACTAGTTTCAGTAGGATCCATTCATACATTCAACTGCTAGGTGCCTGTTTTCAACCACTGCGCAAAGGTTGAGCCCTCGAGGAAAATATATTTAGTATAATGGCTGCTCATCTGGTCTGAAATTCTTTCAGGTTGATTCATGCAGTCTTTCTGTGCTGCAAGTATTCTTTTCAGGAACCAATCTTGAACAGTAACACTAAGGAGGCTGTCCAGACTTTGAACCGGTGCTTGGCTGCTGTGTCGGACTGGATGAGTGCTAGTAAATTGAAGCTTAATCCAGACAAGGCAGAGGTCCTCCTGGTCCGTCGAGAGGCCGAACAGGGCCTAGGGTTACGGCCTGGGTTGGATGGGGTCACACTCCCCTGAAGACAGGTTCGCAGCTTGGGAGTGATCCTGGATTCATCGCTGAGCCTGGAACCCAAGGTCTTGGTGGTGGCCAGGGGATCTTTTGCACAGTTAAGACTCGTGCGCCAGCTGCGCCCGGACCTTGGGAAGCCTGATCTGGCTACGGTCATCCACGCTCTGGTCACATCCCGGATAGATTACTGCAACGCACTCTACGTGGGGCTGCCTTTGAAGACAGTTTGGAAATTACAATTAGTCCAACGGGCGGCAGCCAGATTACTAACGGGAGCTACATACAGGGAGCATACCACCCCCCTGTTGTGTCAGCTCCACTGGTTGCCTGTCCATTTCTGAGCTCAATTCAAAGTGCTGGTGTTGACCTTTAAAGCTCTATATGGTTCTGGCGCAGCTTACTTGTCCGAACGCATCTGCCGCTACGTCCCACCTCATAATTTAAGATCATCCGGGGAGGCCCTGCTCTCGCTCCTGCCAACTTCTCAAACGTGGTTGGTGGGGATGAGAGAGAGGGCCTTCTCGGTGGTGGCTCCCTGTCTGTGGAACGCGTTTCCAAGCAACATACGATCAACCCCATCCCTCCTGGCATTCAGGGAAAAAGTGAAATCTTGGCTGTGGGACCAGGCGTTTGCACATTAGCACGATACAGCACTTTAGACTGGATATGTAATAGCAAGTTGATGGAGATGGCTCAAGGCTCCTGTTATAGACAAAATACTGTTTTTAACTTAAGAGAATCTGTATGATGTGTTAATGTTAATTGTATTTTAATGTGTATTAATGCTGTATGTTTTTGGTTTTATATTGTATTTATTATGTTGGCATCAAATTGTTGCCTTTTGTTAGGCCGCTCTGAGCCCCCCCACCGGGGGGGGGGGTGAGAAGAGCAGGGTAGAAATGTTGGAAATAAATAAATAAATAAATAATAAAACAGCGAAACCCAAAAAACCAAGTGAATTTGGGGAGGAGAGATGGACTCATCAATATTTGCACGGACAGATTGCTGTTTGGCTGGAATCCTCCTGGGACTCTGCTTCTGGTAGGGAGCGTGTCGGCAGCAGATGCACACACAGCTGCAATAGCCCACTGGAACATTGGAACCAGCCGCAGTTTGCAAGGTAGAAATTTAGAAAACACTTAAGGGACTAGTTTAAGAGGTCTCTGTTTACATTGTACTTATATTAAACTTCAAAGAAATTAGAACAGATGCCCTTTCCCGATGATCATAACCCATGGCAAAAGAGAAAGCAAGGAGTTAAATGTTGTCACTGAGACTATAGACTCATCTTCCAACTCGATGATTCTATAGCAGGGGTGCTCATTACGGTGATCGGGAGCACCTAGGTGATCTTCGGCCCTCTTCCAGGTGATCTTTGGGCCTCACCAGCCGGATGGCGCGCTCCTGCCATGCGCGCGCACGTGCGCTCCCGCTGCCGGCTTTGCGGGGCAGTTTTTTTGCCAAAATGAGGCTTTAGTGGCCGAGCCCTGGCGCTCGTCTTGCCACGCACGGTGTGGTGACATGACCACCCATTGGTTGCTGCTGGGGGAGCAAGGTGAAGGCACGTGCATGGATAGGATGTGAGGCTGTGGGAGGGATGGAGGGAATGTGTGTGTGAGAGAGAGAGAGCCAAGGAGAGAAGAAAGAAATCCAGAGAACTTTTTCGGATCCTTTTGGCAGGCAGGCAGGTGGGTGCTGGAAGGAGAGAGGGAGAGAGAGAGAAAGAGGCGAAGGAGGCCGGGCAAAGTGGGGCAAAGCCAAGCAAGCCCCGCCGCAAACCACTGCATCTGTGACTTTGGGGAAGCACCTCTTCCACTCTTCCTTCTCCTGCCCAGGTAAGGAAGCCTCGAGGGAGGGGGGAGGGGGGAGGCTGCCGTGGGGAGGCTCCAGCCTCACGTGCGTCCCTCTCTTGGTTGAGTTTCCTGTGCGTGGGAGGGGCCTGCTGTGCACGCAAGAAGCAGGATAGGATGGGGACTTCCTGCTTCGCAAAAGCACGCAGCAGGAAGGAGGAAGGCAACATTAAGAGAGAGAGAGAGCGCACAGGCAAGAAGGATCCCCTTCCCAGGTGCACGCAGCGGCGAGTTCGTGGGCAGGCAAGAAAGAAGCCCCGCGCGGATGGAAGGCTGCAGTAGGAGCATGTGCGCGCGGTGATCTTTTCAACTTGATTGTTCATATAGTAGCTCGCGTGATGAAAAAGTGTGGGCACCCCTGTTCTATAGTATGAGTTGGGTATCTTATCTAAAATGCTTGGGATCAAAAGTGTTTGGGATTTTTGATTTTTTTTCAGATTTTTAAAAATACTTGCAGTATTGCTTTATTTATGACATTTACACCCCATCCTTCTCACCCTGAAAGGGACTCATAACAGCTTACTAGTTATTTGTACATACAATATATTATATTATTAGAATAGGACAGTATTAGTACTATATGTTACTATATTGTATTATATCACTATATTCATTATTATTACTAATATTCTATGTAATATAAAATATATAATTATTATATTATTATATTGTATTATTAATTGCATATATATATATATATATATATATATATATATATATGGACTCCGTACCTTCTTGTTTCCAACAGTGCCTTGAAGCCGTGACTGGTTGGCTGCGTGCCAGTAGATGGAGGGTGAATCCAGCAAAGACGGAGATATTGTGGCTGGGCCGCCCGGTGGGTGGGGAGGCCCGATTGCCTAGCTTGGATGGCGAGGCATTATGCCCGACATCCTCAGTTAAGAGCCTTGGGGTCGTCTTAGACCCGTTGCTGTCGATGGAGGCCCAGGTCTCCACCGTCAGCAAAACCACCTTTTTCCATCTGCGGCAAGCTAGGCGTCTGGCCCCCTACCTATCCAGAGACAACCTGGCCACGGTGCTCCAAGCCACGGTCATCCCGAGCCTGGACTACTGTAACGCCCTTTACATCGACCTGCCCTTGTCAGTGATCGGAAACTTAAGCTCGTCCAGAATGCTGCTGCCCGACTTCTCAGTGGGACTCCAGTGAGATGTCACATAACACCTATTCTTCAGCAGCTCCATTGGCTTCCGGTCGAGCACCGGATCACCTTCAAGGTGATGGTGTTAACTTTCAAGGCCTTGCATGGTCTGGGGCCGCTGTATCTGAGGGACCGTCTCCTCCCCGACCAACCCCAGAGGTCACTTCGTTCTGAACAAATGAACCTCCTTGAAGTATCGACCTTCAAAGCAATCTGTCTTACATCGACCCAGCGCAGAGCCTTTCCTGTTTGGCGCCGTCAATATGGAACACTCTTCCTAGCGATGTACGGGCCATGCAGGACCTTCTGTCCTTCCGCAAGGCCTGCAAGACTCACCTTTTCCGGCTAGCCTTTGATTGCTAGGCCAGAAACCTTTTTAAACTAGTTTAATATGTATGTTTTTACCTCTGTGTGTTTTTCCTGATTGTAAGCCGCTCCGAGCCCTCAGGGACTGGCGGCGTACAAGTCCAAATAATAAATAAATAAATAAATATTATTAGAATAGGACAGTATTAGTATAATATGTTACTATACTGTATTATATCACTAGACTGTAATATTATTAGTAATATTCTATGTAATATAAAATATATAATTATTATATTATTATATTGTATTATTATTTGCATATATTATACATACATATTGAGATGAAAAAGGTCATTTCTAAACTTTAGGATGGATGATTTGAACAAGAATGACAGTCCTTGCTCTTCTTTCCATGTGTGCCAAGGTCTTAGCCTGCAATAGATAAGAATTATAGCTTTGATGAGCATAAAAATGGATGGTCAAATTTAAATGATCCTGGGTTAATTTCCCAGCATTTACAGTTGCAGGGAATAGTATTGGGAAGCACCAATAGCTGGTCGTCGTCGTGGTCGTCATCGTCGTCTTCATAAAACTAATCATCTTTATTTATATACCACTTTATCTTCCAAGGGGACTCAGGGTCCTCTTCTCGGCATTACTTGGCGAACGAAGATTCTTAGGAAGGACTCATCCCACGCTTTTTACAAGTGCGTTGATGACTAAAAAGGCCAATCTGAGATAGGCAAGTTTGGTTTGAAAGCACAGCAGAAAGTCTCCTTGGGTGATGTTGTTTCCAAGTTGCGGTTCTTTCTGTGTTGATCCACCCTCCTCCTCCTCCTTTGTGTGTGTGTGTGGGGTGTGTGTGTGTGTGTGTGTGAAGACGAGCCCCAGAGAGGGTACACCTGCATCTTCGTTGGTTTGACCCGCAGTGTAATGAAGAGTCTAATTCTGATACCTTCCTAGGCTTTGATAGTGATTCAGACTGGCCATCTGAGGCTTCAGGAACAGACTGGGATACTTTAAGTTTCCAAGAACGTTAGCAAAATTGGAGGAAAACTATAAGAGAAAACATGCAGCTGGAGTTTCCTTGATTAATATATGTCCATATGTTAATGAAGATCCGAGGCTTTGACCTTTCGGGCCAAAGGAATTGTAGCAACCCAGCCTCCATTCCAGCCGGGGGGGGGGGGCGGGGGGGGTGCTGCTCTGGGGGTCCCGATCGCTTTGGACCAAGATGGAGGGGATGGAGGGGCTGATGGGCATGCATCCCCTACTGACAGTTTGCAATGGGACGACACCTGGCCTTCTGCTTACTCGGATGATGAAGGCCAGCTAGATTCCGGATCAGACGAATCAGATTGCGAATATGAGAAACCGGGAGGTTTCGGTTCACAAGAGCGTTTGTTGCCACCAGCTGCGGAGGAAGAGATGGAAACCGAGTTGGAGGCATGTCCCCAGAAAGATGACGAGCCAGATGGTGCTGAGCCTGCGAGGAACTTCGACCGGAGGAGTAGTATTGTGGCTACGCGAAAAGATTGGAAGAGGAGCCTGGAGAGGCGCTGGTCTCACAAAGGTGGGAATTAAATATACACTGTGGGAAAGTTCCTCAGTTGAGCGGCCACGTCATTGCTGGAAGGAGGCATCGGTGGGCTGCTGTTCCTTGGAAGCCATAGTTTGGCTTACCTTGCCAAGAACTACCTTGGGACCTTGTTCTTACCCTGTACCTTGGATTGCCTTGTTTGCCTACGGACTAAGTTGCCTTGTTTTGATTCGCTTTGTTTCATGGACCTTGCCTTTTTGAGATTCCCTGCTTTTGGATTACTTTTGGACCTTAATTGCTAATTACCTTGGACTAATGGATCTAATCTACTTTTGGACATTTTACCTTTTTTCACCTGCAAATAATTGTGCTTAATACATAGTTAATTGACATTGTCTGTGTGTGTGTGATTAAGGGGTCGGGCCAGGACCCGTGTTGTGACAGGAATTCTTTTGTTCTTGGTGAGAAACAGGAATTTGTCCTTAACGACCCTCCTTGTTGACAAAGGGCCACGTGCAGATTCTACCCATGAGAAGTCTCAGCCTTTTGCTGTGATGCCGGTCTGAGTCCCTCGATAGAGGTGAGAAGGTCGGGGTACAATAGTTTTAAATAAATAAATAAATAAATAAATAAAATAGAGGCGTTCTGTGCTCCCTATAGTTAGCTCCAATTAGAGGCCTGGCTGCCAACCTTTGTACCAATTGTAGTTTCCGGGCCATCTTCAAAGGCAGCCCCATGTAGAATGTATTGCAATAATCCAATCTGGATGTAACCAAGGCCTGGACCACCCTAGCCAGAACTTCCATTCAAAACAGTGGAGACAAAGTTTAACGATGAATGGAACGACCAGGCAGGGGCGGCCTAACCTATTCCGGGGGGGGGATAAGCGAAGAAAATTTTGGTGCCCCCCGCCGCCGCCGTGCCACTTGGTCCCGCCACTGCCGCCGCCCTGCCCTGCGCCGTCGCCATGCCGCGGCGCGCCTCCGTAATGCACGGACATTTCTGCGCATGGGCAGAAGCTGCTGCAGGCAGCAGCAGGGAGTTCTGCTTCGGCGGCGCGGCCAGCGCCGATCCCTGCTGCTGCCTGCAGCAGCTTCTGAGCATGCGCGGACATTTTCGCGCATGCCCAGAACTGCCGGAGCTGAAGTTCAGCTCCGGCAGTTCTGGGCATGCGCGAGAATGTCCGCGCATGCTCAGAAGCTGCTGCAGGCAGCAGCAGGGAGTTCCGCTTCGGCGGTGCCCATCCATGATGGCGCCTGGCGCGGCCGGCGTGGCGCCGCCCATCCATTATGGTGCCTCACGCGGCCGCGTAGGTTGCTTACATGGACGGACCGCCCCTGAGAACAGGGCAACTTCTTCCTGGAATTCCACCTGTGTGCAACACCACTTGCCTGCCTCTGGTAGTTAGTACAATGTTTCCATGCCTAGAGCAAAACATAGGCACAAAGAATCCACGTGAACTTTGCTGTCATATATGAAGACTTGGTTTGAGAAGAATAGCAGAATCTTTCTCATATTCTTCAATAATCTATGACACATAAAGAGAAATTAGTGTGACACATTCTTGGAAGACAAAAGTCTGTTTCGGGAGCTTAGTTATAATTTGAGAATGCTTGCCAGATCGTGAAGCAGGAGAAGCACCAGCATTTCTGAAATGCCAGCTTCCTCTAATCACTTTGACATTTCCAGTCATTAAAGATGTTGTACTTGACTAATGTGAAATCCGTTTATTAGAAGAAGGAAAAAGGGAGCGCATTGTTCATCCCAGTCAGGGGTAAAAACACTGGCTCTCACTCTCCCTTTCTGTGACACTGATGGCAAAATGCCACCTCTTACGAAATCTATCATTCCTAGTTAGGATAGCTCCCTACCTGGAGAAATAAATGAGGGCAAGGGAACATGCCGGGGTTTACCTTTGCAAAAATGCCAGCGAGAGCTTTGTTAATATCTCACTTGCCCAGAAGTGCTTCGTTGCCAAGTACGAGGGGCGTTCATTAAAGATTTCTCCTGACCCACTTCTATTTCTCACAGGATGTTGAAACTGCACATATGTAATCATATAAGTCTCTATAGCAGGGCTGCCCAGGAAGTTGCTCTAAAGGAGGTCAATCCTACTGTGTGGGGCAGCTTGCGCGCGGCGCTCCTTCCGCAAAGAATTGCGGGAACGATGAAGCGCAAGGTGGGGCCTACGAAGGCCCCGCCTCACGCTCCCTTGTTCCTGCTGCCAGCTCCTCCATGGGGCATTGCGGCAACTACCGTGCGCCGTTCCTTCCGCGCACCGCTGCTCCTCCCGCGCGCCGCTTGTCCCGCGGGGCATTGCGGGAACAAGGGAGCACGAGGTGAGGCATGCGAAGGCCCTGCCTCATGCTCCATTGTTCCCGCAATGCCCCGCGGGAAGAGCTGGCAGCAGGAACGAGTGAGCACGAGGCGGGGCCTTCAAAGGCCCCACCTCACGCTCCATCGTTCCCGCAATGCCCCGCGGGAGGAGCTGGCAGCGGGAACGAGAGAGTGTGAGGCAGGGCCTTCGAAGGCCCCACCTCACGCTCCATCGTTCTCGCAATGCCCCGTGGGAGCAGCCGGCTGCGGAACAAAAGAGTGTGAGGCAGGGCCTTCAAAGGCCCCACCTCACGCTCCATCGTTCTCGCAATGCCCCGTGGGAGGAGCCGGCAGCGGGAACGAGAGAGTGTGAGGCAGGGCCTTCGAAGGCCCCACCTCATGCTCCATCGTTCTCGCAATGCCCGCAATGCCCCGTGGCAGGAGCCCCACCTCGCTCCATCGGCAGCGAGCCGGCAGCGGGAACGAGAGAGTGTGAGGCAGGGCCTTCGAAGGCCCCACCTCACGCTCCATCGTTCTCGCAATGCCCCGTGGGAGGAGCGGCGTGCGGGAGGAGCGGTGGCGCGCGGGAGGAGCAGCGCACGGGAGGAGTGGCGTGCGGATGGTGCACGCGTGCTCAAGGTAGATCTTCTTGACTTGGTTTTTTAAAAAGTAGCTCGCATGCTGAAAAAGTGTAGGCACCCCTGCTCTATAGGTTATGTGCCAATTTACAACTCAGAATTGATAACCGTCTTGATTTTACAGGGCTAAAGTGGTGTGAGGTTTGATAATGGACCCAGTGGAATACAGAGCAGTCATCATGTTCCCTGACTTGAAAGGCCGCACACCAAAGGAGACATTCAGTGAGACAGAAGAGGTTTGTGGCGATGATTCCCCATCATATGATGTAGTCAAGAACTGGCATCGTCAATACAAATGTGATTGGACTTCCTGGAAATAACTCCATTTCCAGGGCGAGCCCACTCTGCTCTTGATGAACTCACCATCCAGCAAGTGGAGGTCACCATTTTGGAATATCACCACGTAACTATTTGCCGCCTAGCCCAAAATGTCAAGACTAGCGTGGGATCCATGGAAAAAGTAATCCAAGACCATCTTCACATGCATATGGTCATGGCCGGACTACCCATAAGGCCAACCTAGGCCATGGCCTAGGGGCGCAAGCCAAGGGGGGGCCGCAGATCACGGACCAAAAAAAACCTGGTCTGCGCCCCTCTTTCCCCCTTTCTCCTGCCCCTCCTCGCTCCTTCTTCCGGCAAAGTCTCTGCTCCGTCCCCTCCGACTCTTGCTCTCTGGGCTGCGGCGGGGCCCTTGCATTGATCCATTGATTTGCCCACGGGTCTCTGGCTGGCCTGACCTCCTGGCTCCCGGGGAAGGCAACTCGCCCGGCTCCCCTGGCGGCAGACTGTAAATTCCTGCAGCCAGAGCCGAGCGGCAGAGTCCGGGAGAAAGCGGTGGGAGGGAGGGGAGAAGGAAGAGTAGGAGGCAACTAGGAGGAAAGAAAGAAAGAAAGTAAAGAAGGAAGAGAGGAAAGGAGGGAGAGGGGAGAGAAAGGGGGTTGCTTGTGTGGACCTCTCCAAGGTCCCCAGCACGAGACCACACCAACCCAGGCTTGCTCCTGCGCTCTCGGACCAAACTGGGGCGGCCTGCTTGGCCAAAGGGAGCTGCGGGAGGGAGGGAGGGAAGGATCAAGGCCAGGGTCTGGCTCTCCTGCCTTCGGGAGCAGCCGAAAAAAAGCCGCACAAATCCCAATGTGAATTCTCTCTCGGTCTGCGGGAGCACACGCCAAGCGGACATATCTCGCTATCTCTTTCTCTCTCTCTCTCACTCTCTCGCTCTCTCTCTCTCTCTCTCTCTCTCTCTCTCTCTCTCTCTCTCTCTCTCTCTTGCTCTCTCTTTCTCTCTCTTGCTCTCTCTCTCTCTCTTGCTCTCTTTGCACTCTCTCTTCCCCATGCCTCCTCTCAAGGCAAGGCAAGGCTCTCTCGTACGTGCCTTTGGAGCGAGTTTGCACCTGCTGCGCTTTCCCCATGCCTCCTGAGGCAAGGCAAGGCAAGGCAAGGCAAGGCAAGGCAAGGCAAGGCAAGGCAAGGCAAGGCAAGGCAAGGCAAGGCAAGGCAAGGCAAGGCAAGGCAAGGCAAGGCAAGGCAAGGCAAGGCAAGGCAAGCTAAGCTTCAGGGATCAGGAACGCTACACTTCCTTCAGATCAGAAGTGGCCGTTCAACTGAGGATCTGTTCCCACAGAACGTATATTTAAGTTCCTCCTTTGTGAGACCAGCGACGCTCTAGGCCTTGCCGCCATTCCTTTCTATGGGCCTCAATGCTCCTCCTGCGGTCAAAGCTCCTTCCCTCCCTTTCCACAGCTGTCTCACTATCTTCATGAGAAGCATCCTCCCAATCTGTCTCCATGGACTCATCCCCCACGGGTTCCCAGATTCGTTCTTGGGAACCTCGCCCACCTGGTTTCTCATACCAGTTATCTGAATCTTGGTCAGACTGACCTTCCTCGTCCTCGTGGGCATCGGGCCAATCATCTTACCATGGCAAGCTCTCTGTAGGAGATGCAGGCCCAGCAGCCCTTTCATCCATTTCACCTGAATCCCCATCAATCGGGTCCAGAGCAATTGGGACCCCCGGGGCATCCCCTGACCCCCCTGGCTGGGCTGGAGGCTGGGCTGGGGGTTGGGCTGCTACACGAGGAGACCTTCAGAGCACAGCGGAGCTTTCCAGCCAGTGGGAATGGGGACCTTGGAGGTGGCGGGATGGTGCCTACTCGCCTTTCTTTTCTGCTCCGGAGGCACCATGGCAAAAGCCAGCCAAGTGTGGGTCTGAGTGGTGGGGGGTGGTGGGGGGCGGTAGAGGTTGGCTTAAAGGGGGCGTAATTCCAAAGTGTGGCCTAGGGCGCAAAAAGGTGTTAATCCGGGCCTGCATACGGTATCCGCTTGGTGGGTCCCCTAGTTGCTCACAACTTTCCAAAAGCAGCACCTAGCCAAATGCTCTCCATTTCTATTGACAATGTGCCATGGAAATCAGAAGGACTATTTCAACAGACCGATCACACAGGATGAAAGCTGGGTCCATAATTATGATCCTAAGAGTAAAGTCCAGTTAATGCAATGGAAGCATCATGACCCACCGCCTGCAAAGAAGGCACGTGCCCAACTCTCAGCAGGCTAGGTCATGCTCACAGTATTTTAGGATCAGCATGGAGTAGGATTGGTGGATTTCCTAGCAAAGGGTACCATGGTCACTGGGGCATACTATGCTTCACTGCTGCAGAAATTGCTGGAGGCCATCAAACCCAAGAGACAATGTGGCATGCTCACCAAAGGTGTCCACCTTCTGCAAGACGATGCACCAGTTCACAACACACATGTTGCTAAATCGAAGCATGCTCCTGTGGCTTTGAAATTCTACCGCATCCCGCTTATTGACCTGACCTTGCACCACCAAGCTTCCACCTCTTTCCAAAAATGAAGTTATTTTTGAAGGGCAAGCATTTTTCAGATGACGAGACTCTGATTTTCGGAGTCATAACGTGGTATTTGGAGCAACCCTTCAACTTCTACAACTGAGATGTTTGCAGTTGCTTAAAAAGATGAGAGAGTGTGTGTCCCTAGGAGGCACCTATGTAAAGAAGGTTCATAACAGTGCCAAGTTTTATTGCTCTCAGTCCACAGGAAGTGGGTCACGCGAATGAACTGGTATTCTCTTTGGAATTCTAGTATGGCAGTGGTTTTCAATGTTTTTTGAGCCGCAGCACATTTTTTACATTTACCAAATCCTGGGGCACACCACCAACCAAAATGACACAAAACGACACTCTAACACAGTCATACATAGAGTTAAGATGTTTCTAAATGTATTTATACACTCAGTGCGTAACCTGGGCCTGTTTCAATGAACACAACATAGATATCCTGGCAGGAATGGCAGAAAGACACACACTTCCCACACAGAACTCCCATAAGCAAGAGAAAATGCTATAAGAGTTTGGTGGGCATTGACCTTGGGTTTTGAAGTTGTAGTTCACCTATATCCAGAGAGCACTGTGGGCTGAAACAATGTTGGCTCAGGACCCAACTGGGCATGAATACTCAATATACCCAAATGTGAACACAGATGGAGTTTGGGAAAAATAGAGTGCACTTGTTTGTTATGGTTGTTGTATGGATGTTGTTTCTTTTCCTTTTTTCTTTTTCTGTATGTCAAAAAAACCAATAAAAATTATATATATATATATATATATATATATATATATATATATATATATATTATATAAACAAAATAGACCTTGACATTTGGGAGTTACAGTTTCATCACAATGAACTGAACTCTTGCAACAATGGAATTGAACCAAACTTGGCATATTGAACTCTCATTACCAACAGAAAGTACTGAAAGGGTTTGCTTGAGAATTGACCTTGAGTTTGGAAGTTGTAGTTCACCTACACCCAGAAGGCACTGTGGACTCAAACAATGTTATGTTATGCTGTTGTATTTTTTCTATCCAGAATGACAATGTTGGAAGGAGCCTCACCACTTTAAGGTCCCTCAAACAGGCATGGGGAAACTTCGGCCCTCTGGGTGCTTTGGACTTCAACTCCCACCATTCCTCACAGCCTGAGGCCCTTTCCTGCTTATGTGGCTGGGGGGGGGGGGGAGGAAAAGGGCCTGAGGCTGCTAGGAATGGTGGGAGTTGGAGTCCAAAACACCTGGAAGGTCCAAGTTTGCCCATGCCAGCTTTCGACAGAGACCTCCCCCTCCCCCTTCGCGCCCTTTCTTCCCCCTCCTGCCCAACACTTACTTTTTCTTCTCCACTCGCTCCACTCGCTTCTGCCGCCATTTTGATTCGAGAGGGCAGCGTGAGCGTGTTCAGGGGGAGGGAGGAAGACGTGGGGTGAGTCTGCGCAGTAGCGCCCGCATGGGTCACGTCTTCCTACCTCCCCCCTTGAGAGAAGCGGAGCCCGAGTGGAGAAGTAAAAGTGTTCGGCAGGAGAAGGAAGAAAGGGCATTGGAGGTTCCAATTTCCCACGGCACACCTGATGGTCGCTCACGGCACACTAGTGTGCCACGGCACACTGGTTGGGAAACACTGTAGTATGGGATGTAAACTGAAGTATCACCTGCCTTGAAACAATGTCCAAAACGCCATAGTAGCTGGAGGAATCCTTTGTCTCCTGGGTGTTTTGGGCTGCCATTCCAACAATACTTAAGAACATAAGAGCATAAGAAGAGCCATGCTGAATCGGGCCTCAGCCCATCTAATCCAGCATTCTGTGTCACACAGTGGCCCACTAGTTGTAACCGGGGATCTCTAGCAGAAGGGAGGGCAAAACCCTCACCTGCTCCCGACCCCCACAACCAGTACCCGGTACTTCTGATTATCCGTTCTGAATGTTCGTAATGGAAGTCGTAGGTTCAAACATCTGGAGAACTAACTCCTAGGTTAGGGCACGTCTATGTTGACCTCTTAGCATGAAAGACGAAAACTATCAAAAACAAGGGCCTGCCCTCTTTCAACACCTGCAGCACGACTACAACACACAGGAATTCAAAGTCCGCTGTCCGGTTTTGTTTCCTCCTGTTTTGGAAAAAAGAAAACCCAAGTCCTTTTTGTCTCGCAAGTGAACAAAGGAAACAGAGTTTCGGGTAATGAAAGTGGCACGATAGTAAGCCACCCCTACCAGGACTGTGTTTTCTGCGACTGGTAGGATGCTGCCCATCGAATAACCCCTGAGATCTGAAAGTTTTTATGGGAGTCCAACTTGGTAGCTCACACTCATCAAAGATTTATACCATGCTAGAAAAATGCCATCAGCTAGAAAGTGCTCGTCTTTCGGCCGGTATGTGATGTGACATGACATGACATTGCTTGGCACATCTAAGTAAATGTTCAAAAAGTGAATTCCGTCAGGCATCAACGATGCCTCGAATGCCGGCTGCATTTCCCCCTGGTTCTCTTTTTTGTTGTAAGAATTGTGGGATGGAAACAATATTATTAGCCACCTGTCTATTAGCAATATGTCAAGCGGTTTTTACCAGATCCCTCCACCTATCCTTCATGTTTCCAATATTGTCAATTAAGTTCATTCTGAGCCTATTATCTGCCTGAAATCTAATTGTTCTATGGTCTAGAGCAGTCTTTCTCAACCAGTGTGCCGTGGCACACTAGTGTGCCGTGACAGACCTCCTGCTGTGCCGCGAGAAAAGCTCTCTGCCCCCCTTCCTCCCCCCTCCTGCCAAACTCCTGCTGCTTGGGGGAGGAGGAAGGGCCGGGAAGTGGCGAAGAAAAAGAAGGGACCGGGGCACCGCCTCCTTCAGCCGTTTCCCCAGCCAGCCTCCAATCCGCCATGACTCACACCATGACTCTCGCCCCTCGCTTGCTGAAGCCGCGTGGAGGAGCCCCACCCACTGAAGCCCGTCCACTGCTCATGCTCCTTCTCTGTAGGAGAGCTGCTGGGGGAGGCGGGGGGCAGCTAGGAGAGCTGAAGCTGGGGGGGGAGGGGCAGGGCTCTCCCAGCAGCTGCTCCAGCCTTGAGGGGACAGTGCCAAGCCAGCATTGTGCTGGCTCTGGCACCGCTGGCTTGGCACTGCCCCTCAAGGCTGGAGCAGCTGCTTGGAGAGGTGAAGCCAGGGGGTAGGGGGGGGGCATGGCACAGCCTGGCTCCGCCCCTCTCTGGCTTCGCACTCCCAGCAGCTGCTCCCAGCAGGCCACCAACCCCAGCCGTTCTTTACTGTGTTAGAGTGTCATTTTGTGTCATTTTGGTTGGTGGTGTGCCCCCAGATTTTTTTAATGTTAAAAGTGTGCCGTGGCTCAAAAAAGATTGGGAAACACTGGTCTAGAGCAGGGCTGTCTAACTGGCGGCCCTGGGGCCGTATACGGCCCCCCAGCCCCTTCCCTGCGCCCCCCTAAGCTTTTAAATAATAATAAAAAATTTAAATAATAATATTTTAAAAAAATTACCCACTTCCGGGTTTCGGAGCAAGTATCGCGAGACTACGGAAGTCACACGGGATTTTGCTCTCAACGCGAGATCACGCCTGCGTTGAGAGCGAAATCCCGTGTGGCTTCCGTAGTCTCACGGTACTCCTGTTGCCGAAATCTCGGCTACATAATCCCTGCGGCCCACGCAGATGCGATTTGGACCTTCTCGGCTGGTGCCTCGGTCGGTCGTCGCCTCTGCTCGTGGTCCGGCTACTCCTGGATCCTGCGCGTTTGGGAAGGTAGGCTAACCTTTACGTTATTATTATGTAATTGTGTATGGATGCCCCTTATGTATTCCCTCCCTGCATTTCCCCTTAGTAAAAGATTATATTTGATTGTATGGATGCCTCTTATGAATTGTAAGTAAATTGGAGCCGGGGGAGGGGAGGAGTCGGGGGTGGGGGCGGAGCCGGGGCGGGGCCGGAGCCGGGGGCGGGGGCAGACCCTTCGGCCCCCCAGGTCATCAGTGACCGAAATTCAGGCCCCTGGGCCAGTAGAAGTTGGACAGCCCTGGTCTAGAGCAGGGGTGGGCAACCTACTGCCCGCAGGCCGCATCTGGCCCTCCGGGTGATGCCATCCGGCCCGCGGCTTCCTTGCCGAAGAGAGGGAGGCGAGGGCAGCCACAAAGCAACGTGATGCTTTGTGTCCAGCAAAAAGGAAGGGAGGGAGGGAGCGAAGTGCTTTCTCCCGTCCCTCGTTGCGGCTCCAGAGCTTCCGCGGGAGGCCCCACCTCCCCAAGGGTCCCTGCGCGATGAGGTCACAGGCGGCATCGCGCAGAGACCCTCAGGGAGGCGGGGCCTCCCGTGGAAGCTCCCCTGGAGCCGCAACGAGGGGCGGGAGAAGGCACTTCGCTCCCTCCCCCCCCCGTCAGACACAAAGCACCACGTCAGCCCGCAGCTGCCCCCGCCTCCCTCTCCTGGGCAAGAAAGTTGTGCTGCCCCCGCCTCCCTCTCTTCAGCAAGGAAGCCGCGGGTGAGAAAGAGGAGGAAAGAAAAGGAAGAGGTAAAGGCGGGTTGGGGTCTCTGTGTGTAGTTTACTATGTATTTGAACTGCTGGGTTGGCAGTTAAAGCAGGACCTCACATTTGCATGTATTTGAACTGCTGGGATGGCAGAAGCTGGGGCTAACAGTGGGAGCTCCCCCACTCCCCAGATTTCAATTGGCAACCTTTCAGTGAGGAAGTTCAGCATCTCAGCGCTTGAACCCACTGCTCTCATTCTCAGAAGAGCTTGGCTCAACCTCTGGTTTCCTAGTAAAACTAAATTACTGGGTTTTCTCTTGGAAAAGTGCGTTGCCAATAGGAAAAATCTGGAAATAATAATAATAATAATAATAATAATAAATCTTGCCTGTCCCTCCTCAGGGTCTATTAATGTGAATGCACTTTGGTATATGTTTCTTTCTTGTAAAAGCAGGACCTCACATTTGCATGTATTTGAACTGCTGGGTTGGCAGAAGCTGGGGCTAACAGTGGGAGCTCCCCCACTGTTATTTCATTTCATTTCATTTTAGTGGTTTTTATTATTATTTTATGATTTATAATAATTTTATAATAATAATATAATATATAATATAATGTTATATTATATTATAATTTCAATATATTATAATGTCTATATATATACTATAATATAATAATTATGATATTAATACTAATAATATATGAATATTTCTTGATATATTAATATGTTAATATTAATGATGTGCAATATATAATAAATATAGTAAATAAATAAATAATGTAGATTAGAATGTAGTTCAGCCTTCAGGTGCGGCCCTCCATCATATTTTTTGGTTCTCGTGTGGCCCCTTGGAAAAAATAATTGCCCACCCCTGATCTAGAGCCCCATTTCTTCCTGGAAAAGACCCGCTGTGATTGGGTCGAAACGAGAGTTGGTGCCATCATGTATATATAGCCTCGTTGGCCTCTGATACTTGGACGGACTTAGCAAAACGGGAATGCCCCATATATTGTTGTGACTTCACACATCTAAACCGCCCAGCACCTTGACTCCTCTCTGCAATTCGGCTCTCATCTTCGTCTCTTTGGAAGACGTCCACAGGCGTTTGGATAGGGTTGCCATATGTCCCTTATTCTAAGGGACGTCCCTTATTTGGGCCCTAAAATTTGTGTCCCTTATTTTCAGGCCCTGTCCCTTATTTTTGACTAGCAGGACAGGACTGGGCGGGGTTGACCAGAGGAAGGTGCGCGCTGCGGTTTCCACGGCAATGCCTGCCCGGGGATTCCAACATGCAGGGCAGCCTGCGTCCCCGTTGGAAGGAAGAGGCGATACAGGACTTTTTCAAAGTACAGTAGACTAATTAACCGTTACCCAAGGGGAACGTTGGATCATGTTGGATAAAGATAGTTTCTGGCTGCTTGAGAGTTACTCTTAAAATAGGCCTAGCTGTGTATCCCAATACAGGGCCGTAGCCAAGATTTTGGTTCGGGGGGGCTGAGTTTGGTTCGAGGGGGGCTGAGACTGGGTGAAAGAGGGTCTACCCTAGCAAACCTTTTGTATTGTTATCCCAATAGCCCCATTAATGTGGGATATAATGAGCATGGTGATCAGATCATGATATGAATAAACATAACAGTTTAAATAATGTACCAGTAAGGCCTTCTCGTGGACCACCCTGAGACTTTGGGGGGCTGAAGCCCTCTTAGCCCCCCTGGCTACATGCCTGTCCCAATACTATACAATGCTGTGTACCCCATACTATACTATACCATTAACTATTGACATAATAATCATGAAGATGTACTGTCTTATAAAATTTATTTTATTTTAATGTTTAGACAGTGCGCTTTTAAAGTCAGCGAAGTCAAGGACTACATAAGAAGAGCCATGCTGAATCGGGCCTCAGCCCATCTAGTCCAGCATTCTGTGTCACACAGTGGCCCACTAGTTGTACACAGGGATCTCCAGCAGAAGGGAGGGCAAAACCCTCACCTGCTCCCGACCCCCCACAACCAGTACCCGGGGAAAATCCTGCCTGCCTCCATCAACACAGAGGTGGCACTTGGATGTCCATTTCAGTAGCTACCGATACACTTGGTATCCATGAATCTGTCTAATCCTGCCTTGAAGCTGTCCAGGCTGACAGCTGTCACAACCTCCTCTGGAAGTGAGTTCCATAACCCAATGACCCTCTGGGTGAAGAAATATTCCCCTTTATTAGTCCTAACTTTCCTACCTTGGAGCTTCAGGGAGTGCCCCCTAGTCCTAGTGTTGTGTGACAGAGAAAATATTTTTTTCTTTATTCACCTTTTCTATCCCATGCATGATTTTATACACTTCGATCAAGTCACCTCTTAGACGCCGTCTTTCAAGGCTGAAAAGACCAAGGCGTTGCAACTAAATACAGATGGAGAAAATTTGGTAGTTCCAATAATGCTTTTCCTGCATGACAAAGCATGCAGAAACATACCATGTCCTGTTAAGAAGGTGTACGTCAGTTTCTTTTGTGAGTTTCAATCATTATCTCAGTCTGTTAATAAAACTATTTCTACCTAATGTTTGAGTTTCAAGTTTTTAATGAAGTGTCCCTTATTTTTGTGAAAAATCCCGTAAATGTCCCTTATTTCTTATATCAAAAAATGGCAACCCTAGTTTGGACTCAGTTTGATATCCCGGGACCTCCTTCGCAAACCTTTCCTTGAAAACCCACTATACACTCCCTTTGAACCTACCTATATTAACCCTCTGAAGGGTAGGAGCCCGTCCCGGGCGCTATATATTCTACATGTATATGATATGTAAAATGTTATGTGTAAATGATAATATAACACTTGATTTTTGATACTGAAGTACTAAGAGTGCTCGTTGGGTGTATTGTTGCATTGCAACTCGACCCCCCCCCCCCTTTGTGGTATTTCCACATTTTATATTGCCATGTCACTAATTCTTATCAATTATCTAATACAGTGTTTCCCAACCTTTTTTGAGCCATGGCACACTTTTTACATTTCCAGAATCCTGGGGCACACCACCAACCAAAATGACACAAAATGACACTCTAACGCAGTCATACATATAGTTAATATGTTTTTAAATGTATTTATACAGTCAGTGTGAAACCTGGGCCTGTTTCGATGAACACAACATAGATATCCTGGCAGGAATGGCAGAAAGACACAAACTTCCCACACAGAACTCCCTTAACCAAGAGAAAATGCTATAAGAGTTTGGTGGGCATTGACCTTGAGTTTTGGAGTTGTAGTTCACCTATATCCTGAGAGCACTGTGGACTCAAACAATGTTGGATCAGGACCAAATTTGGCGTGAATACTCAATATGCCCAAATATGAACACAGATGGAGTTCAGGGGAAATAGCCCTTGACATTTGGGAGTTGTAGTTGCTGGGATTTATAGCTCCCCTGCAATCAAAGAGCATTCTGAACCCCAGCAATGAGAGAACTGGGCCAAACTTCCCACACAGAACCCCCAGGAGGCAAGAGGAGGTATCTACTTGGGGAAAGGGAGGCGGGCCTTCCCAATGCATGGAGAGACCAAGGAGACAACGGGTGGGGAGGGGGGTGTTTGTAATTTTGTGCTTTTATAGAGGTAGGTTTCTTAAGGTTTTTATACTTCAACACATGAGACTCTCCCCCCCCCCCCTTCCTGGAGGTTCCAATTTCCCACGGCACACCTGATGATCGCTCACGGCACACTAGTGTGCCCCGGCACACGGGTTGGGAAACTCTGATCTAATATATAGCCAATTTGACTTCCACCTTCAGATGTATATTTCTTGATAGGCATTCTGCTGTCATTCCAAACATTAAAAAACAGATTCATTTGACTTCAGCCCCATCAGTTGTTGCTCCAGAAGTAGTACATGGTGGCTATGTGAAAATAATGGTCTGTCACTAAGAATTTAGCTCAAGAAAGATCCATGGAAACACAGACATGAGCATGTTTCCTTGTCACCTTGGTTAACAAGTAAGATGCTCTCTCAGTTGAACATGCCTGCACATGTATGTGTAGATAGATCCTATGTACAAACGACATCTCATGCACTCCTGATACCTGAATCTTGCTGCTTTGCATCTCAATTGGGGGGGGGGGTGCTCCAACCAGATTCCCAGGGCACAGTGGTCCGATCATGGAACCTCTGTAACAGAGGTTAGGGGTCATTTGGATTCCTGCACTGAAGATCAGATCTAGTGTGTGCCCAGCCTGATGTGTGGGCCCAGTATTACAAAGCGAGAGTCCTAATGTCACCATGGTCGACACAAAGTTCGTAGCTGCTGATGAATACGAGTCTTGTCGTGCTACAAATAACAATAACAATAATAATAGAGATGTAGTTTTTAAATACAATTTTCATGAGTGCTTCTAATGATTGAAAGTCCCATGTGTCCGGATTTTGCAGAGGCCTTTGCTTGCACAATGCTGATATTTAGAAAAGGCTGCCACATCACTCTCAAGGATAGAGTCGTCAGAGCAGAACTGGCAAAGCTAGGACTCCCTTAAATTCTCAGTTGCTTGAAGCTTGTGTTTGAAACAGAAAAGGAGATAAGACCAACCCACAAATGCTTTGCAATTAAGTCTTCATGTTACCGAAAATTTTGGATAGCCTGGCCCATAGGGAGCGGAGGCCCAGAAGTACCCCTAAAGCGAGGATTTCAGCAAAAACCTCAGGTGAGTTTTAAAAAGCAACCTAAAAATTGTTCTTAACGACCCTTCCTTGTTGGCAAAGGGCCACATGCAGATTCTATACATGAGAAGCTTCAGCCTTCTGGATGGTAAATAAATGAAATAACTGTAGCCATGTGCTGGTTTCCAAGGCCAACAGTGACGGCCGGTTATGAAACATGAAATATAGTTATGCCATAGGTTCTATAAACGGGAGACGAGGCTAATCTCAGAGGGTCCAGTGTTTATGAAACAAAAGGAGTCTTTCAAAAATGGGGAGAAGGGAAAGAAGAACTTCTCCAAAACCAGAAAGAGTCCTCTGTCATGCAAATTGTTCCAATGATTGGATTAAAGGGTGCAGTGAGGAACGGGGTCACATCCTGATCTCAAAACAACAGCTGGACCACATAGCATTTCTTCAAATTATTTTACAAATGGGGAGGGGGGAAAACATGCAGGAAAATTACATAGGAGGGTTTCAGGGGAATATCACCAATATCTCATTATTACTTCATATGCAAAAGGTGGAGAGAAAGTCCATATGATCTTGAAAGTCCATATGCTTTGGGGAAGGTTCATCTGTGTCCTTGGGAAAACTATAAGAGAAAAGACATTTTCGCTAATAGCCTGAGGAAAGTCCAGATACATGAAAATCCTTAGAAAACTATGTCTCCCAACCCACTCAGGGCTTGCCCCTGTTGGCCTGTATGCATGCAACTCCGTGCACAAAGAGTCCATGGCTTCAGGTTAAGTGAGGCAAGAAAACAGAGAGGTAGAAATGGCTGGAGGACTTTTGATGCCAAATCCCAGCCTTCGGTGCTAGAGATGCCAGACCACATGTGCAGGAACGTTGGAACTCCCTGCTGCAGGTCAAACCAATTAGGATGCAGATGGGCTCTTTCTGGGGCTCGCCTTCATTCAGGGTCAGAGACATGAAAGTGCCATTGTTAGATACCACCTGTTTGCCTTTCTGCTGCTGAAGAGCAAATGAAAATATGTAATAGTTAACTTAGACCAATAAGATAATTGATTATCATTTGATATCAGCCATTGATTGAGGAATAAGTACATGAGAGAAGGCTCCCCGCAGGATTGCAAGACATCTGGGCATCCCTGGGCAACATCTTCATAGATGGCTGATTATCTCACACCAGAAGTGACTTGCAGCATGCAACCAAACCAACCAACCAACCAACGGTCCTTTTCAGGACCAACTATGAAGAACTGATGAAATTCACAAAGTGGCCCCCAGTTGTACACGGGGATCTCGAGCAGAAGGGAGGGCAAAACCCTGACCTGCTCCCGACCCCCCACAACCAGTACCCAGGGAAATCCTGCCTACCTCAACCAACTCCGAGGTGGCACTTGAATGTCCTTTTCAGTAACTACCGATACACTTGGTATCCATGAATCTGTCTAATCCTGCCTTGAAGCTGTCCAGGCTGACCGCTGTCACAACCTCCTCTGGAAGTGAGTTCCATAACCCGATGACCCTCTGGGTGAAGAAATATTTCCCTTTATTAGTCCTAACTTTCCTACCTTGGAGCTTCAGGAGTGCCCCTAGTCCTAGTGTTTTGTGACAAAGAAAATATTTTTCTTTATTCACCTTTTCTATCCCATGCATGATTTTATACACTTCGATCAAGTCACCTCTTAGACGCCGTCTTTCAAGGCTGAAAAGACCAGGCGTTGCAACCTGGTTTCATAAGGGAGCCGCTCCATCCCTTGGATCATTCTTGTTGCCCTTCTTTGTACCTTTTCCAGTTCCGTTATATCCTTCTTGAGGTGCGGAGACCAGAATTGTACACAGTACTCCAGATGTGGCCTCACCATAGATTTGTAGAGAGGCAATACAACATTTGCCGACCTATTTTCGATTCCCTTCCTGATCATGCCAAGCATAGAATTTGCTTTTTTCGCTGCTGCAGCGCACTGGGTTGACATCTTCATTGAGCTGTCCACCAAGACCCCAAGATCCCTTTCCTGGTTTGCCTCGGAAAGCTTTGACCCCATCAATTGGTAGGTGTAGTTGGGGTTCTTTGCCCCGATGTGCATGACTTTACACTTGTTTGGGTTAAAATGCATTTGCCACTTTGTTGCCCATTCACTCAATTTCGAGAGATCTTTCTGGAGCTCTTTACAGTCAGTTTCATTTTTAACTACCCTGAACAGTTTAGTGTCGTCTGCAAACTTTGCTACCTCAGACAGGGCCTTCTCAGTGGTGGCTCCTCGGCTTTGGAACTCCCTTCCTAGTGACATCAGATCGGCCCCCCCTCCCTGCTGACATTTCGTAAGAAAGCCAAGACCTGGCTGTTGGAGCAAGCATTTGCAGACGAAATTTAATTAATCGAGATCAAAGGATTAGTATGACAAAGAAACGGAAACCGATTTTAAGATTGTGGAGCTGAGATTTGTATTTTGTAGTTTTAACTGTTAATTTATAATGGTTTCATATGATTGTTTTATCTTATTATGACATGTTGTATGTGGGCACTTGCTGCCGCTTGTTCACTGCCTCGAGTCACCTTTGGGCTGAGAGAGAGAGGCCGCATAGAAGCATAGCAAATAAATAAATAAGTAACTTAATGTTTAGGATGGGAAGGACTTTGTATTTTTCCAAAGAGAGCCCCCCTCTTTCCCAATTTCTACAAGACGTCATAGAAAACGCAGGATTGCAATATTTTAAACTCACTTTGGACTTCTCGTCAATTACAGCTGCTTTCCCAACTAATAGTTTTTACTTCTCCAGTTTTAATGGTTTTGTGCCTTTTGAAAATGCCAGCGATATTGCTCATAAATCATTGTCCTTTTCGTTAGATCTCCAGGATTAATATAAAATTCACTTTAATTATATTTCTAGCTGGAGCAATTACATGTAATCTGCACACACCCTCCTGGGTATGTAAGTAGGCATTAGGCAGGCTGCAGCAGCCCATTAAATAGAATTGGCATAGGTTAATGTCATGATTAAGCATAGAGTTTGTTTAGGTATGCTAAGCAATATGTCAGCCCTCCATATTCACTGATTCTGTATGTATGGATTCAACCATTCAGGGCTTGAAGGTATTTTTTTTTTTAAAAAAATCCAAAAAGTAAAACTCCATTTTGCCATTGTATGTAATGCAACTTGAGCAGGGGTGGGCAAACTACGGCCCCCGGGCCACATGCGGCCCGGCAGCAGCTTCTCTCCGGCCCGAGGAGAAGTCGTCGGGGGCGGGGCCAAGAGGAAGCGGTGAGTGTGGCCACCGTCGCTGCTCCTGGCTCTTCCTCTTCTCTCCCAGTGACGGTGGCCTGCTTGGGTGAGAGGAAAGCGAAGGCTGAACGAAGGAGGGGAGAAGGATCCAAGAAGCAGGAGAGCTCTTTGGGTGAAAGTGAAGGCTCCTTCCTTCCTTCTCCGAGGTGCCCTCCCGGTTCCTTTTCTGCTGGCTCCGAGGCTCCAAACCTGCGTCCCGTTCAAAGGAGCCAGGATGGCAGGCACTCCATGGCAGGGTGTTCAGCAGGGGAATTTTATTTTATTTTATTTTATTTTAGTGGTTTTTTATTATTATTTTATAATAATATTAATAATAATAATATAATATAATAAATAATATAATAATGTTATATTATATTATAATTTCAATATATTATAATGTCTATATATATACTATAATATAATAATTATGATATTAATAATAATAATATATGAATATATGAATATTTCTTGATATATTAATATGTTAATATTAATGACGTGTAATATATAGTGAACTAGCTGTACCCGGCACGCGTTGCTGTGCCCTATTTTGGAGATGCGAGGAAGTCTGAGTATGTAAGGGTTGGAGTTGTTGTTAGTTATGGTGTTGTTGGGGTCATGGCTGTGTTGTTGTGGGTTGTTTTGGTGGGTGGGATGTTGGAGTCCTGGGGAGTTGTCGTTGTGTGGTGTTGCTGGCGTTCTGCATAGCTTGTGGATATACAATGTTTTTTGTTTTTCCGTCTGCTGTGTTGATGTAGAGGTTGATGCGTGTGTGGGTGGGGTACTTGGGAAGTGAGTGGAGGTACTTGAAATCCCATTATCCATGGTGTGCCCTCCTCTAATCTGCAGTCAGATGGAGTGTGGGTCATGGGGGGCATTGTCTGCCAAGTTTGGTCTTTATTGGTCTTGGTTCTGGGACACAGTGGTCTGTGGGGAATGATGGGTTTTGAAGTAGTACAAATCCCATTATCCATGGAGGTACTTCAAGTCCCATAATCCATGGTCCACCCTCCTCCAAACTGTAGTAGAATGTAGCGTGGGTCATAGGGGCTCTGTGTGCCAAGGTAGGTTACTGTAAATTCAGGCCATACACAATGTCCCATGAGCTGAGGCCTAGTCAGGAACAGCAAGTTAATGAAGCCTTACTGTCAATTCAGGCCATACACAATGTCCAATGAGCTGAGGGCTAGTCGGGAGAATCAAGTCAATGAAGCCTTACTGTCAATTCAGAGCGTAAACAGCATTCCATTAAGTGAGGCCTAGTCAGGGAAATCAACTTAATGAAGCCTTACTGTCAATTTTGGGCGTGGTCTGTGGTTTGTAGGGGTGTAAATTTTCTGTGGGAAGTGAATTGGGTGTTTGTGTTTGTGCCTCAGCCCTTTGCCTTATCCTCCTCTGACAGTTTATTATGGGTCAGAATGTTCATGTTGGCTGGCCAGTACAGGAGTTATGCAAATCCGCCCTTATTGGCAGCCAATCATGTTGTCAAAATGTAGAGGCTGGGAGAGTCGTTGGCAGCCCCAGAGGATGCTGGGAAATGTAGTTTTTTCTACTCGTTGTTTTGGGGGCCTTTTAGGTTTTGGGTGGGAAAGTTTCTTTGCTACAAACCTACCTTGTCTGAGGCCTATTTCTGTTGGCAAGTTTGGTGTCTCTGCGTTGTAAGGTTTCTCTGTTTGGGACGGTCTTTCCATGACGACTCTTCCTTTATATATATAGATATAGTAAGTAAGTAAATAAATAAATAGGTGCGGCCCTCCATAATATTTTTTGGCTCTCGTGTGGCCCCTTGGAAAAAATAATTCCCCACCCCTGAACTTGAGCATTTACAGCAATAGTTCCCAACCTTTTCTTGACCGACCGGGGGCCACTTTGATTTTTTTTTGTTAGCAGGGACCACGAGGTTCAAGAATAATAAAATGTGTTAATCTAAAAATAAACTTTAATCAAAACTTTTAATATGTTCATTAAATTTAATAGTCCGCAGCTGCAAAGCTTGTGAAACAGGCTGATTTGCCTGAAGCATTTTTCTGTAGAGTCCACTGTAAACATTGCCATGTTGTCGCAAAATAGATTTGTGTTAAATACCAAAGTGGGAGCTCGGAAAACGTATCCACATTTTTTCATGACCCCAATGCTGTGCTTAAAGGGCAGGGCCGAAGTAAACAGTGGTGGTTTCTCTTGTAACCAAAGAGTACTCCAACCGGAGCCCAAATAGTAACCAGCTCAAATATCAATTATTATAACATATATTTTTAGCATGTATAATCACAGTACTTAAATAACTTTGTATATATACAGGTACACAAATATTGCACCGCTAGATATACAGGTGAGGGAGAAAACACTCCCAATAGCGTACACACGCTGGAGAGTCCCTTAAGTAGAGTGGCCACACGTATGGATTCAGTCAAATAACAGTTCTCTTTTCCCAGTCAAAAAAAAGGGGGCAATAAAAGTCCAAAAGCACCTTGAATTGGGCTTGGAAAATAAACGGCAGCCAGTGGAGCTCTTTGAACAGGGGGGTCGACCGCTCCCTGTAACCTGCCCCGGTTATTAATCTGGCAGCCGAGCGTTGGACAAGTTGGAGTTTCTGGGCCGTCTTCAAGGGAAGCCCCATGTAGAGCGCATTGCAGCAATCCAATCTAGAGGTAACCAAGGCGTAGACCACCATGGTCAAGTCAGACTTCACGAGGGTGACTTGGACAAGTTGGAGTTTCCGGGCCGTCTTCAAGGGAAGCCCCACGTAGAGCGCATTGCAGCAATCCAATCTAGAGGTAACCAAGGCGTGGACCACCATGGTCAAGTCAGACTTCACGAGGGTGACTTGGACAAGTTGGAGTTTCCGGGCCGTCTTCAAGGGAAGCCCCACGTAGAGCGCATTGCAGCAATCCAATCTAGAGGTAACCAAGGCGTGGACCACCATGGTCAAGTCAGACTTCACGAGGGTGACTTGGACAAGTTGGAGTTTCCGGGCTGTCTTCAAAGGAAGCCCCACGTAGAGCGCATTGCAGCAATCCAATCTAGAGGTAACCAAGGCGTGGACCACCATGGTCAAGTCAGACTTCACGAGGGTGACTTGGAAAGCACTGAACAGACTTCACTCTGGTACCACGAGATGCAGAGCCAACCTTAAGAAATGGGGCCACCAAGTGGAGTCCACGACATGTGAGTGCGGAGAAGAGCAAACCACTGACCACCTATTACAATGTAGTCTGAGCCCTGCCACAAGCACAATGGAGGACCTTCTTATAGCAACAGCAAAGGCTCTCCAAGTGGCCAGCTACTGATCACATGACACTTAGTCATTTAGTGTGATGCCAAATTCTTAAACTTAGCGTTTTCAAAATACATTACAACTGTACCCTCGGTTGGCTTCTGATATGATAAATAAATAAATAAATGACAGCTAAAGCGGAGTGAAACTGCATTAATTCCAGTTTGTATGCACCAACAACATTGGTAAGGTTAGACACTAGGGCTGGATATCTCCAGTTTAAATTACGTTGAAATCCGTTATTTTTCGTATTTTCTTATATTTCTACCATATGTCGACCCTTGGGGTCCATCCCGGAAGAGAAATTTCAAAACCGAACCCGGGGTCGCCATTTTTCTAAAGGTCACGTTATTAGGTTGTTTTTCCCCCTCTCAGATCTCAACTTGCGAGAGGAGACTGGGTCCCAGGTGTTTTAGCCTACAACTCCCAGAAATCCCAGCCACTTTTCCAGCTGTTAGGATTTCTGGGAGTTGAAGGCCAAAACATCGCTCTCCTCCTTTGGGTTGTGGCAACGGCGGTGGAGACGGGGGCGCTTTGAGGTGTTGCGCTTTATTTGCATTCAGGGAAGGAAGAGGGGAGGGGGTCCCCTCTTTCTTCCGTGCATGCCAATAAAGCGAGACAAGCCTGTCTAGCTTTATTCGCATTCAGGGAAGGAAGAGGGGAGACGCGGTTCAGATCTTGGGAGGGGAGGAGGGGCATCCCCTCCTGCTTCCCTCCCAAGATCTAATACGCGCCAAGCCTTTTCGCAGTTTAGATCTTGGGAGGGAAAGAGGGGCATCCGCACCTTCTATTATTTTTATTTATTTATTTATTACTCATGCTTCTATGCCGCCACTCCCGGGGAGGCTCGGGGCGGCTCACAAGAGCCATGTAAGGCACAATAAAAACAACAACAATGGTTAAAAACAACCACAGATTAGCATATAAAACAATACAATAATTAAGAATCTGTGAAGCAACACACCGCCACAGATAACAATTAAAACCAGGAGGGCTACACAGGGGCAAGACCTACAGGTCAAAAGCCTGGCGAAAGAGGTAGGTCTTGCAAGCCCGTCTAAAGGGGAGCAAGTCCTGGACAGCGCGTGATTCCGCCGGAAGGGCGTTCCACAGTGTGGGCGCAATGACGGAAAACGCCCTCCTGCGGGTTGCTGTCAAACGCATGAGCCTCGTCGAGGGGACGTCTAAGAGGGTGGCACCCTCCGACCGGAGTGATCTCATTGGGCAATAGGGGGAGAAACGGTCCCTCAGGTACGCTGGCCCCAAACCGTGTAAGGCCTTAAAGGTAAGAACCAACACTTTGAAAGTGATCCGGTGCTCAATTGGCAGCCAGTGCAGGTCCTGCAAGGCAGGTGTTATGTGACTACCTGCTGGTGTTCCAGACAGGAGTCGGGCGGCAGAATTCTGCACCAGCCTGAGCTTCCGGGTCACCGACAGAGAAAGGCCAACGTAGAGTGCGTTGCAATAGTCCAGTCTACTGCTAACATCTATACCGTGTCAAGCATGAATGCTTTTGAGCTGGGGGGCGGAGGGAGGGAAGAGGGGAGTGCTTCTGACCTGGGAGAGAGGGAGGGCAGAGAGAAGAGGAAGCCCTCCATTCCGTAGCCTCCCAGCTGGCCTAAGGAATAATAACGAAAATTCATTATTAATAACGTTTCAATTACAAAATGTATTTTTAAAAATTCGGAATAATTTCTATAATGACCCAGCAACGGAAATCCCCCCCCCCCCCCCACATGAGTTTAGAATAAAAAAAATTATGGATCAACCACCCCTATTACCCACCAAACATAGTGCCAAATGAATTCTAGAAGTTCCCTGCGAATGAATATACAAATAGACAACATTCATGGTACTCAGGGTGGCAGAAGTGTTTGTTCCTTTGTGTTCCTTTGAAAGTATTTTTTTATAAATTAAAAAAAATACAATGCCTAAAGGGTCTCATTGGCTCTTTAAAATGATGTTGACAAAATTGGGACATTGTTCATGATTACATTCCCTGTAATTTATGCCTTTTGGAGGAAGATGGCCGCCCTCGGTGATGCCAGCTCTGCTAATGAAACGGAGATCAATCTGACAGCTGAATGATGGCGGGACTGCCAAGTGCCAACAGTCTGCAGGTGGTTTCGGCAGCTATAATAATTGATTGATAGGGCCTTTAAAAATCTTTATTTTAATTCACCTTGTGGGGATATTTCATTACATAATGCATAGCGCGGTGCGTCCACTCACCGCCAAGCTGTTTGCATGACAGCAAACAGTGCAAAGTTCTACATTTGGAAATCAGTCTTCCACTTATTCCCTTTTTCTCCATAACCATCTAACCGTGCACAGGAAAGGCAGATGGAAAGAATAAGCCACTGGAACTATAGATGAAGGTATATCTATTATATAAAGGAGGACCCGTCATCGAACGACTGCCAGAGACAGAGAAACCTTCCAAGGCAGAGACACCAAACTTGCCAACACAAATAGGCCTCAGGCAAGGAAGGTTTTTTAGCAAAGAAACTTTCCTCCCCAAAACCTAGAAGGCCCCCAAAACAACGATTTTAAAAAACTACATTTCCCAGCATCCTCTGTGGCAGCCAGCGAAACCCATTGGCCAACATCGGCCCACACAAAATGCAGGGAGGCTGAGTAACCATAATAACGCTGGGCAAAGCCAGCCAAGGCTAGGATAGAATGCTGAGTGATTTCAGTTTAGTCAGTTGGTGTTTGAGGGTTAAACTGTCAAGGCCAAGATCTAAAAGGGAGACAAATAGGGCACCAGGGACACAGGCACCACTGACAAACACATACCCCCAGAATAACACAAACTTGCAAAACCCACACAAAAAAATCCTGCAACACCCCCCCCCCAAATACACAGCAAACACCACTGGCAAAAGCAACACCCCCTCCACATCACAACCAGCACACAGCCAGACTAAGACAACTATGTCACCACAACACACACAAAATACACCCCACAAAAACCTGACAACTTCCCCAACACAAAACCCAGGACTGCACTCACTACTCACCATCACACACACCTCCAAATATACACACATCCCAGACACAATACTCCAGCAATTCCTACCCACACAACACAACACAACTTCCTATCACAACCCATCCCCCAACCTTACGGGACCCCGCACACACAACACCTTCCACCACCACAAACAAAAACCAACTCCACCTATTCTCCAACCACAACACAACACTGCACTGTACAAACACACACAAACACCCAAAACATCCCACCCACACAAGCATTCCACAACATACTACCACCCACAATGCCACCACACACCCACTAACTCATCAAAAAAGTAATACCTACACACAACACAATACGCACATAACACAACCTTGCGTCTAAAGCGGAATTGATGCTTTTAGCAGAAGTACTGTCAGGAGAGAGTGATGCACAGCAAAGGTTTTCGTATAGCTGGCATTAGAATAGCGAGGCAGCTTGGAAAAAGCCATGACGGGAATAATCAGCTCTGATTGGTACATAGGCACAAGCAGTGATTTGCTAAGAGAACATCATGTGCCCCTAGATAAAAAGCGGCCTGAGTGGCCTATAGTCTACCATGCTGCGTTGTTTACACTGTATCTGAATGGTTAGAAAGCGCGCGTGGGCAAATGAGGCCATTCCTGTTGGCAGGCACAGGGGAATGGCCGTAGAAATGTTGTGATTAAAGAACATCTTGCCCATATGGCAGATAACATACTGTGAGAATGAAAAATTAATACTGCGCCACAACTTTTAACAAATAGCAGGGTAATGCCAAATAATGCTTTGTTTAATTGGACAATGAAATGGGTTCATGAGTGCCAGCCAATTGCAAGTTGTGAAGATGGGAGGGACCAGGGGTCTGCAGCCATTGAATGTATAAAACCTGAATGCTCGGTCTTGCTCGGGGCTCTGCCATCTTAGCAGCTTTTATGTTAGGCAGACTCCGTCAGCTGATGTTTTGCAAATAAAGTTGGCTTCATTTGTACCAGTATCAATTGTTGCGTCTTCCGTCCCTGTGCCCGCACGAAAGTCGCTGCCTGAGAGTTAAAAGTATTTGCCTGGGAGTTTTGGGACTCCAGATTGCTGCTACACGTCTACTGCTCAACCCATTTGTATGCCATTCCTTCCTTCCACACAGGCATAAGCTGACCCAAAAGACAAGCCATGCCTCCTAAAAAGAACAGCATCGGGCGACACACTCGCAACGCTACATACATCACACAAAAAAGGGCAGAACAAACACCAGAACAGAAAGACACTGCACGACACTAGCTTTTGCCATCACCATAAACAAGGCTCAAGGACAAACACTACAAATCTGTGGCATAGACCTTGACACAGAAGGCTTCTCCCACGGACAACTCTACGTAGCGAGAACCTCTACACAGCAGACAGAAAGACAAAAAACATTGTATATCCACAAGCTCTGCAGAACGCCAGGAACACCACACACCGACAACTCCACAGGACTTCAACATCCCACCCACCAGAATAACCCACAACGACACAGCCATGATCCCACCAAGACCATAAGTAACATAAATTCCAACCCTTACATACTCAGACTTTCTCGTATCTCCTAAATAGGGCACAGCAACGCGTGCCGGGTACAGCTAGTGTGTGTGTGTGTGTATGTATGTGTGTATGTGTATATATATATATATATATATATATATATATATTCATTCTTGTAATTTATGCAGTGAACTTTCTGTACCAGGACTACACGAGGACATTGGGGCCATCCATCTGCCTGCAGCTTGGTGTTAACTCCGGTATAATAGGCAAGCCGTTGCTCCTTAGTTTCCTGTCTCGATAAAACCGGATAGCCCAACGGGGGCCGGTGAAACATTCAAAGGCGCCGTAATGTTGTGGAATGGAACATGCACAAAATTTACCTGGCATGAATAATGGAGGTTAAGCAGATTAAAATTAAAACAGGCCCATTTTGCCGACACTCTCCATAGAAAGCTAATTTTGTTTTACATTCCAGCCTGCATTATGAATAGAAATACACAGGTGTCAAATTGGTTCCTGCTCCTCGTGCAAACTCACTTGCCAGACATAATGCAGCCAGACAGAAGAGACAAGCGTGATGAGGGTTTTGCCTGTTTTGTTTGATCAAAGGGACTACAGGATCCAGTAATTAATGTCAGCGCAACATTCAGGGTAATTTTACAGATGTATCCTTTTCATCATCTGTGGCAGTCATCTGACATGGGAAACAAGCGAGAATCCTTCCAAGGGAGACTTTTCTTTACCCAAACAGAGATTGGTACGGAATTAGGAAATGGTTGCATTGCATAGCGTGCAAGAAAAACAAGAAATATTTTCTTATTTATATTGAACTAGCTGTACCCGGCACGCGTTGCTGTGCCCTATTTAGGAGATGCGAGAAAGTCTGAGTATGTAAGGGTTGGAATTGTTGTTAGTTATGGTGTTGTTGGGGCCATGGCTGTGTCGTTGTGGGTTGTTCTGGTGGGTGGGATGTTGAAGTCCTGGGGAGTTGTTGGTGTGTGGTGTTGCTGGCGTTATGCAGAGCTTGTGCAGAAGTGATTTGGGTGTTTGTGTTTGTGCCTCAGCCCTTTGCCTTATCCTCCTCTGACAGTTTATTATGGGTCGGAATGTTCATGTTGGCTGGCCAGTGCAGGAGTTATGCAAATCCACCCTTATTGGCAGCCAATCATGTTGTCAGAATGTAGAGGCTGGGAGAGTTGTTGGCAGCCCCGGAGGATGCTGGGAAATATAGCGTTTTTACTCGTTGTTTTGGGGGCCTTTTAGGTTTTGGGGGGGGGAAAGTTTCTTTGCTATAAACCTACCTTGTCTGAGGCCTATTTCTGTTGGCAAGTTTGGTGTTTCTGTGTTGTAAGGTTTCTCTGTTTGGGACGGTCTTTCAATGACGACTCTTCCTTTATATATATAGATTGTTTTTATAGAAATAATAATAATAATACTTTATTTATATTCTTCCCTTCTCCCCATGGGGGCTCAGAGCAGATTACAGGGTAAACGGAGACGGTTTTGGTAGCCATCACAGACAAGCTGCGTTGCCAACTCGATCAGGGCGGATTGGTGCTGCTTGTGTTATTGGACCTCACAGCAGCGTTTGATACAGTCGACTATGATCTCGTGACCCACCACCTTGCCGGGGCTTGGGTGAGGGGAACAGTCCTTAAATGGCTGTCCTCCTTCCTCCGGAATCAGCTCCAGTGAGTGAGGAGGGGTGAGGTTGTCTCTGGGGGTACCCTCCTATTCTGTGGGGTGCCCCAGGGGGCCATACTCTCCCCTCTATTATTTAACATATATGTGCGACCACTTGTTTGGTTGGTACATAGCTTCGGGCTGGAGTGCCACCAATATGCGGATGACACCCAGCTCATTCTGGGGATGGAGGGCCGACCCGAATCCATACTCGATAATTTCCATCGCTGCCTTGAAGCCGTTACTGGATGGCTGCGAGCCAGTAGGTTGAAGGTGAATCTGGTTAAGACTGAGATCCTGTGGCTGGGCCGTCTGGGTACCAGCGGGGTTCATCTTCCAACCCTGGACGGCGCAACACTATGTCCGTCGTCATCTGTTAAGAGTCTTGGTGTCACTCTAGACCAGTGTTTCTCAACCTGGGGGTCGGGACCCCTGGGGGGGGGTCACGAAGTGGTGTCAGAGGGGTCACCAAAGACCACCAGAAAACACAGTATTTTTTTGTTGGTCATAGGGGTTCTGTGTGACAAATTTGGCCCAATTTTATCATTGGTGGGGTTCAGAATGCTTTGATTGTAGGTGAACTACAAATTCCAGCAACTACAACTCCCAAATATCAAGTCTCTTTTCCCAAACTCCACCAGTGTTCATATTTGGGCATACTGAATATTCTTGCCAAGTTTGGTTTAAATCCATCATTGTTTGAGCTCACAGTGCTCTCAGGATGTAGGAGAACTACAACTCCAAAACTCAAGGTCAATGTTCCAGCATTTTCTGTTGGTCATGGGAGTTCTGTGTGCCAAGTTTGGTTCAATTCCATCATTGGTGAAGTTCAGAATGCTCTTTGATGGTAGGTGAACTATAAATCCCAGCAACTACAACTCCCAAAGGACAAAATCAATACCCCCCCCACACACACACACACACGCACCAGTATTCAAATGTGGGCACATCGGGTATTTGTGCCAAATTTGGTCCAGTGAGTGAAAATACATCTGGCATATTTACATTACTATTCATAACAGTGGAAAATTAGGTATGAAGTAGCAACGAAAATAATGTTATGGTTAGGGGTCACCACAACAACAGGAACTGTATTAAGGGGTCACCACATTAGGAAGGTTGAGAACCACTGCTCTAGACTGTTGATGGAGACGCACATCTCCATCGTCAGTAGAGTAGCGTTCTTTCATCTCCGCCAGGCGAGGAAGCTGGCCCCCTACCTGTCCCGCTTTTCCAGAGCCTTATTATCCTTTGAGGATTACATCTTCCTCAGCATCCGAGACGACTTGCTGACTTCGTCCTTCGATTCGACTTGGAGTCATCATTGTGTGTGGTCTGCCGCACATTTGCCAGCATCCCGGGAGTTCACCCCATCGGGAGTTATTTGGAACTTCACAAATACTCGCATTGGCGAGTTTCATTCCCCATCGGGGGATTATGGAACTCTACAAATACTCGCATTGGCGCACGTACCTTCTACAGACACTCACATGGGTGAGATTGATATATTGTTTTGATACGTGATATTGTATGCATGATCAACCTTGATGGCACCTACCTATGTATATGTTGAGCATTGATTATAATTTTGAAATTCACCTGATATCCTCATTGTGTTTTTCTCGACCTGTGGGTCTGTTTTCTTATGACCCCTACCTGTCCCGCCACGACCTGGCCACAGTGGTCCAAGCCACGGTCATCTCAAGACTGGACTACTGCAACGCTTTTTTACATTGGCCTTCCTTTGTCGGTGATCCGGAAACTCAAGCTGGTGCAGAAGGAAGGAAGGAGGGCGGGGCAAGGAGGAGGCGGAGGGAAGCCCTCCCAGAGGAGGTGGCTTCAGGCCTGCGGTGACATCACTCCCTCTGACGAAGAAGAGCCCCACCTCCCTTCTGCTCACCACCACAGGCCTTCCTCCCGTCCTTTCTTGGCAACCCGTCAATCAAAGCTGCAGAGCGGCACTGTGCAGAAGTGTTTATTTTTTATTATGGGATTGAGGATTGAATATGTATTGAGATGTTTAGATGTTTAGGGAAGGTGCACTTCTTCAGTGAAGGCCCACCTTGGGAAGAGTTGTCATAGCAACATGGCTGTAAGGCAGAGTGGGAGGAGTCAACAGCTTTTCTGCCACAGCCAAGAATAGAATTCTGGGGAAGTTTGAATTTTGACAGTTTAACTGTCAGACGAGCTCTAGGAGAGAGCAGGTTCTGAGGGCAGTCTGGTTTTGGAGCTGTAGAGAGACAGTTCTAGTAGGCTGAGCTTGCGAGCCAGTCTGTTTGTATAGAGCCTGAGGGCTAGAGATAGGCAAGGTGCCTATAGGAGGAGAAGGTCTGTGTGTGAGATAGTTACATACTGATCTAACTGAGTAATAGTAACAGTCAAGCATTTTAAACTTTGTATCTTCTACAATACCAACGTAACCATGATGAGTTGAGCCTCTAAGAAGTTATAACGTATCCATCACGCTTTTGTGCCAAGCTATAAATAAACTGTTATTGTTCTTTCATCAACAATCTCTCTCTGTTCCATATTTTAAAAGTCCAGCCTCAGAGTCAAGCAAGACAGGAAAGTGTTTTTTAACCTGTCTTGTTACACAGATTGAAGTCCCACAATAAATGGTGACAGACCCTCCTAGATACCAGATCACAACAACAGTTCTCACAATCTGGTGGCCAATCTCTTCAAGTTTAAGAGATCCTTAAATTAAAGTTATACAACACCCTTTTTTACATTAGGTCAGATACGTAGTGACCTCATCGTTACAAATTTGTGGCAGCGGTGGGATCAGTAAGAGGGTCCACCCTGTCCAGCCGGTTCATTTGAACAGCCTTTACAGGCACCTTCTGCCAAGGAGGCTCTCGGTGGGCGGGGCATGGTCACGGGCTGGAGAGTTGTTGGCAGCCCGGAGGATGCTGGAAATATAGCGTTTTACTCGTTGTTTTGGGGGGCCTTTTTTAGGTTTTGAAAGTTTCTTTGCTATAAACCTACCTTGTCTGAAGGAGCCTATTTCTGTTGGCAAGTTTGGTGTTTCTGTGTTGTAAGGTTCTCTGTTTGGGACGGTCTTTCAATGGCGACTCTTCCTTTATATATATAGATTGTTTTTTTATAGAAATAATAATAATAATACTTTATTTATATTCTTCCCTTCTCCCATGGGAGCTCAGAGCAGATTACAGGAGTAGCGGAGACGGTTTTGGTAGCCATCACAGACAAGCTGCGTTGCCCAGCTCGATCAGGCGGATTGGTGCTGCTTGTGTTATTGGACCTCTCACAGCAGCGTTTGATACAGTCGACTATGATCTCGTGACCCACCACCTTGCCGGGGCTTGGGTGAGGAACAGTCCTTAAATGGCTGTCCTCCTTCCTCCGGAATCAGCTCAGTGAGTGAGGAGGGGTGAGGTTGTCTCTGGGAGTACCCTCCTATTCTGTGGGGTGCCCCAGGGAATACATACTCTCCCCCTCTATTATTTAACATATATATGTGCGACCACTTGTTTGGTTGGTACATAGCTTACCGGGCTGGAGTGCCACCAATATGCGGATGACACCCAGCTCATTCTGGGATGGAGGGCCGACCGAATCCATACTCGATAATTTCCCATCGCTGCCTTGAAGCCGTTACTGGATGGCTGCGAGGCAGTAGGTTGAAGGTGAGATCTGGTTAAGACTGAGATCCTGTGGCTGGGCCGTCTGGGTACCAGCGGGGTTCATCTTCCAACCCTGGACGGCGCAACACTATGTCGTCGTCATCTGTTAAGAGTCTTGGTGTCACTCTAGACCAGTGTTTCTCAACCTGGAGTCGGGACCCCTGAGAGAGAGTCCGCGAAGTGGTGTCAGAGGGTCACCAAGGAATCCAGAAAACACACAGTATTTTTGTTGGTCATAGGGGTTCTGTGTGACAAGAATTGGCCCAATTTATCATTGGTGGGGTTCAGAATGCTTTGATTGTAGGTGAACTACAAATTCCAGCAGCTTCCACACTCCCAAATATCAAGTCTCTTTTCCCAAACTCCACCAGTGTTCATATTTTGGGCATACTGAATATTCTTGCCAAGTTGGTCTAAATCCATCATTGTTTGAGCTCACAGTGCTCTCAGGATGTAGGAGAACTACAACTCCAAAACTCAAGGTCAATGCCCGCCAAACCCTTCCAGCATTTTCTGTTGGTCATGGGAGTTCTGTGTGCCAAGTTTGGTTCAATTCCATCATTGGTGAGGTTCAGAATGCTCTTTGGTTGTAGGTGAACTATAAATCCCAGCAACTACTAACTCCCAAAGGACAAAATCAATACCCCCACACACACACACATCGCACCAGTATTCAAATGTGGGCATAGTTATTTGTGCCAAAATTTGGTCAGTGGTGAAAATACATCTAGCATATTTACATTACTATTCATAACAGTGGAAAATTAGGTATGAAGTAGCGAAAATAATGTTATGGTTAGGGGTCACCACAACAACAGGAACTGTATTAAGGGTCACCACATTAGGAAGGTTGAGAACCACTGCTCTAGACTGTTGATGGAGGCACATCTCCATCGTCAGTAGAGTAGCGTTCTTTCATCTCCGCCAGGCGAGGAAGCTGGCCCCCCTACCTGTCCCGCTTTTCCAGAGCCTTATTATCCTTTGAGGATTACATCTTCCTCAGCATCCGAGACGACTTGCTGACTTCGTCCTTCGATTCGACTTGGAGTCATCATTGTGTGTGGTCTGCCGCACATTTGCCAGCATCCCGGGAGTTCACCCCATCGGGAGTTATTTGGAACTTCACAAATACTCGCATTGGCGAGTTTCATTCCCCATCGGGGGATTATGGAACTCTACAAATACTCGCATTGGCGCACGTACCTTCTACAGACACTCACATGGGTGAGATTGATATATTGTTTTGATACGTGATATTGTATGCATGATCAACCTTGATGGCACCTACCTATGTATATGTTGAGCATTGATTATAATTTTTGAAATTCACCTGATATCCTCATTGTGTTTTCTCGACCTGTGGGTCTGTTTTCTTATGACCCCTACCTGTCCCGCCACGACCTGGCCACAGTGGTCCAAGCCACGGTCATCTCAAGACTGGACTACTGCAGCTTTTTTTACATTGGCCTTCCTTTGTCGGTGATCCGGAAACTCAAGCTGGTGCAGAAGGAAGGAAGGAGGGCGGGGCAAGGAGGAGGCGGAGGGAAGCCCTCCCAGAGGAGGTGGCTTCAGGCCTGCGGTGACATCACTCCCTCTGACGAAGAAGAGCCCCACCTCCCTTCTGCTCACCACCACAGGCCTTCCTCCCGTCCTTTCTTGGCAACCCGTCAATCAAAGCTGCAGAGCGGCACTGTGCAGAAGTGTTTATTTTTTATTATGGGATTGAGGATTGAATATGTATTGAGATGTTTAGATGTTTAGGGAAGGTGCACTTCTTCAGTGAAGGCCCACCTTGGGGAAGAGTTGTCATAGCAACATGGCTGTAAGGCAGAGGTGGGAGGAGTCAACAGCTTTCTGCCACAGCCAAGAATAGAATTCTGGGGAAGTTTGAATTTTGACAGTTTAACTGTCAGACGAGCTCTAGGAGAGAGCAGGTTCTGAGGGCAGTCTGGTTTTGGAGCTGTAGAGAGAGTTCTAGTAGGCTGAGCTTGCGAGCCAGTCTGTTTGTATAGAGCCTGAGGGCTAGAGATAGGCAAGGTGCCTATAGGAGGAGGAGAGAAGGTCTGTGTGTGAGATAGTTACATACTGATCTAACTGAGTAATAGTAACAGTCAAGCATTTTAAACTTTGTATCTTCTACAATACCAACGTAACCATGATGAGTTGAGCCTCTAAGAAGTTATAACGTATCCATTACGCTTTGTGCCAAGCTATAAATAAACTGTTATTGTTCTTTTCATCAACAATCTCTCTCTGTTCCATATTTTAAAAGTCCAGCCTCAGAGTAAAGCAAGACAGGAAAGTGTTTTTTAACCTGTCTTGTTACACAGTTTGAAGTCCCACAATAATTGGTGACAGACCCTCCTAGATAACAGATAACAACAACAGTCCTCACAATCTGGTGGCTAATCTCTTCATGTTTAAGAGATCCTTAAATTAAAGTTATACAACACCCTTTTACATTAGGTCAGATACGTAGTGACCTCATCGTTACAAATTTGTGGCAGCGGTGGGATCAGTAAAAGAGGGTCCACCCTGTCCAGCCGGTTCATTTGAACAGCCTCTTTACAGGCACCTTCTGCCAAGGGAGGCTCTCGGTGGGCGGGGCATGGTCACGGGCTGTGTGTCCAGGGGGGGGTGGAGGAGGGGTCTCTTCTTGGTGAAGTGGGGAAAGCAGAGAGAGAGAGAGAGAGAGAGAGAGAGAGGTAATGCCTGAGGCGGCTTCAGTGGCTGAGGGGAGGAAGGAAGGCGCCTGCTGCATCTGGGCAGAACGAGTGACCAAAACACCCGGCGGGAGGGAGGGAGGCCAGGTGACATTGGGCCCGGCCTGTACAGGAAGGGCTTGGCCGAGGTAGTAGGCCCTCCTGCTCTCCCGCCGGTTCGAGGATCCCAGATTGGTTTGGAGGCGTAATTCCAGAGTGTGGCCTAGGGCGCCAAAAGGGGTTAATCCGGGCCTGTAACCAAATTATCAAACAGTTATTAAATTAGAACAATACTCAGTCCACAAACCCATTCATGTGCCTTGCTGTTTGGGATTTCATGTATCTTGTTAGCTAGGATTTCATGGGCATTACCATTTTGGACTATTAATTTTATAGCATGTTTCCTACTGCCTTTTAGAAAATGTCTTTTTTCCCTTTTTGTATTTGCCTTTGGTAAATAAACTTCTGTAGTTAGCAACTATTGGACTCTGATGCTGGGTGGTAAGATGTTCCTGATCTAGTGTGTGACACCACCTTTATTTATTTATTTATTTATTTATTTATTTATTTATTTATTTATTTATTTGATTTAGTAGACCGCTCTCTCCGGAGCCCAGAGTGGTTTACAAGCAATTAAAACCAGATAAAACAGATAAAAACACATAAAACAGATAAAACAACATTCTAAATCACGAAAACCCCGCTCCCAACAATAAAACCCATCAGATCGGTGACAATACAACGGCGCGACACAGCAGGATGGCAAATTGCAGTGGCTTCAGTCAGGACCGAACGCCTGTCTGAACAGCCAAGTCTTTACAGACTTGTGAAATGCCATCAAGCCCGGTAGGGCTCGCGTCTCCTCGGGCAGCATGTTCCAGAGGCTCGCCGCAGCCACTGTGAACGCCCTCTGCCGCGTACTCGACAATCGGTAGGTCTTAATACCAGGCACCTCTAGTAGATTGAGCCCCTCGGAACGCAGTGATCTTCTGGGCACATAAGGGGTAAGCCGCTCCTTCAGGTACACTGGCCCCAAACCATATAAGGCCTTGAAAGTTAGAACTAACACCTTGAAGGTGACCCGGAATTCAATAGGAAGCCAGTGCAGTTCGCGCAGAAGTGGAGGTCACATGGGCAGATCTTGGGGCTCCTGAGAGCAGGTGCGCTGCTGCGTTCTGCACCAGCTTAAGTTTCCGGATTGCCGACAGGGGTAGGCCAATGTACAGTGCATTACAGTAATCGAGCCTCGAGATGACCGTGGCTTGGATCACCATGGCCAGGTCGCAGCGGGAGAGGTAAGGAGCCAGATGTTTTGCCCGTCGCAGATGGTAAAATGCTGTCTTGCAGGCGCAGGCAATCTGCGTCTCCATAGACAGCTGGGAGTCCAGCCAGACCCCTAAGCTCTTTACTGACGGTTGCGGGCAGAGTGCCACGCCGTCAAACGTCGGCAACTGGATCTCTACCCCCCCCCCCCCCCGGGCGGCCCAGCCACAAGATCTCCGTCTTCGCCGGGTTCACTTTCAACTTACTGGCTTGCAGCCATCCAGTTACAGCTTCTAGGCAGAGATGGAAATTATCGGGTACAGAGACCACCCCGGGGTCCATCCTCAGAATGAGCTGGGTGTCATCAGCGTATTGATGGCACTCCAGCCCAAAACTCCGCACCAGTTGGGCGAGTGGTCGCATGTAGATGTTAAATAACAGCGGGGAGAGGATGGCCCCCTGAGGGACCCCGCAGTGTAAGGGGGAGCCCTCGGAGACTACCCCTTCCCACTTCACTCGCTGCAGGCGGTTTTGGAGGAAGGAGGACAGCCATTTGAGAGCTGTCCCCCTCACCCCCGCCACCTTCCACTTCCCCCTTAAAATGTATTAATCCTGTATCATTTGGGGTCTGTCCATGCACTCTTCTCCAAAAATTTGGAAAAATTGCTTTCTAGATTGCAAATGATGTCTTTGAGTTTCCGAGCACGGCGAAGCAGACGCACTCCTTGCTGTGTGAAACAGGCTGCAAAAGGCTCGCTTCAAAAAGCAAGGATGAAATACACCAGTCAATCAATTGTGATAACAATAGTAAAAGGAGAGGCCAGCACAAGGCAAATGTACTTGCAAGAACAAACAAGCAACCCAAACAGCCTTTCCCATTGATGGAATAATAGACAGTTCCAGCATCAAAGGATCACGGAGGAAGTAAAAGCCAGGAGGGGCGGCATTTTGAAGAGCTGCGAGTTATGGTAAATTCTGTCACCGGATTCCTTTAACACAGAAAAACAACTCAGAGGAACAACTCGTGGTGTTCAAAGGAGGAGAACTAATGAGCTAGACAATCAGAATGAGAGTTAGAAGCGGGCATGCAGACTCTGAAAATTATTCTGTCTCAGGGATTAACTATTTGGCTGCAGAGTTGAACCTGGGGAATTGGATTGTTACTGAACAATTTAGGACAGCCTAGGCTTCATGATGATTGGTTGGAACCTTGGAAGCCAGCTGAGGCGGGAGCCAATAGCGCAACCGCGTCGCTTTCTCCTTGGCGAACAGGAAGCGAGGGGCAGGAATGTTGTTCAAAACATGCAGCTGGAGTTTCCTTGATTAAGTTATGTCCATATGTTAATGAAGATCCGAGGCTTTGACCTTTCGGGCCAAAGGAATTCTTTTGTTCTTGGTGAGAAACAGGAATTGTCCTTAACGACCCTCCTTGTTGACAAAGGGCCACATGCAGATTCTATCCATGAGAAGTTTCAGCCTTCTGGATGGTAAATAAATGAAATAACTGCAGCCATGTGCTGGTTTCCGAGGCCAGTAGTGACAGCCGATTGTGAAATATGAAATATAGTTATGCCATACGTTCTATAAATGCGGGGCGAGGCTAATCTCAGAGGGCCCAGCGTTTATAAAACAAAAGGAGTCTTTCAAAAATGGGGCGAGGGGAAAGAACATTCTCCAAACCAGAAAGAGTCCTCTGTCATGCAAATTTGTTCAAATGACTTTGGTAAATTTTAATATTGTTCATTGGCATCCAACCAGGAGCATCACTACAGCTAGAGAAGTGTATTATGAAGACCTGCCGTTGGGCACTATGCCAAGGGTGCTGTCAGTCCTGGAGTTGGCTCTTGGTGTAGGCTTTAGATGATGCTAAATGCGGAAATGACATTTTGTAGCATATATCACCACAAGTGAATAACACGCATCTATCAAGACTTCCAGGGGTCTGACTCACCATCATCAGGAACCGATGCTGTATCCTAACAAATTATCAGAGGAGGACAGAAAATGGCTCCCACTGAGATGTTCACACCAATATTCCTGTTCTTGCTGGGTCAATCAGTGGCATAAAATTCTATCAACGGAGCCCCCGGTGGTGCAATGGGTTAAACCCTTGTGCCGGCAAGATTGAAGACTGACAGGTCAGAGGTTCAAATGCGGGGAGAGTGCATTTGTCAGCTCCAGCTCCCCATGCAGGGACATGAGAGAACATCTGGACATCCTCTGGGCAATGCAGGCCCGGATTGCCCATAAGGCCAACCTAGGCCATGGCCTAGGGGCACAGGCCGAGGAGGGCGCAAAATCACGGACCAAAGAAATATGTTGAAACAAATAAAAATGCCATGGCTGGCCCCTGGGGTCCCACCCAACTCAGCGGCACACACTCCCTAGGGGTGCTCCCGGCCACTCTGCGCGCGCCTGTTTCCCTCCCTCCCCGTGGGCCTTCCCATCCCACTACCCTCCTCAAGGCTGAAGAAGCTGTGGTAGCGCTGAAGCTGGGGACGGAGCGGGGCTTGGCGCAGCATGGCTCCGCCCCCTTCCTCTCAGGCTTTAGCGCTACCACAGCTTCTCCAGGCTAGAGGAGGGTAGTAAGGGGCAGATCTATGGGAATAAAGGTGTAGACACGTGTTTGAGGTAAAAATCACAGGTATAATCATATGAACAAATTCAAGTGCTAAATAGCATAACAATCTCACAAAAAGCACAATGCAATGCAATTCATTCACAGTGTTCCAGATTCACATAATAACAATGGTAGTGCCCCTACAATGGTATAGGGCCAAGTACAATATTCCAACAGAATATCAATAGTAGTATAATAACTCTAGGCTAGCGACTGAGTCAGAAAGGGAGTCTTGGTGGGTTGAAGAGCTGGCAAGCTGCTGGATGGGCAGGCGCCAACGGCTGGAGGTAAGCTGACGACGCCAAGATGGCCGTTTCGCATAAACTCCGCTTCCTCAGGGCGCTCAAAACTTCTGACCGCTCCTCCCCAGTGTTGTAGTAACACAATAAGGACTCAAAGTCGATTTTGCGTTTCCGCGTTCTAATACATGTCAATGCTGTGAGTCATCTCCCGGGCTGGAATTCAACCCACCAAGGCTCCCTTTCTGACTTAGTCGCTAGCCTATGAGTTACTATACTCTTGACTATTGATAGGGGAACACAGACTCTATTGGAATATTGTACTTGGCCCTATACTATTGTAGGGGCACTACCATTGTTATTATGTGAATCTGGAACACTGTGAATGAATTGCATTGCATTGTGCTTTTTGTGGGATTGTTATGCTATTTAGCACTTGAATTTGTTCATATGATTATACCTGTGATTTTTACCTCAAACCCGTGTCTACATCTTTATTCCCATAGATCTGCCCCTTTATGCCCTGTGGTTTAGCTTTGTGTATAGTGAGTTGTTACCAGTGATTGCTCTGTTTGTGTATAGAGGAGGGTAGTGCCAAGCCAGTGGTGGCATAGCTGTCCACTCCTGGCTTGGCACTACCCTCCTCAAGACTGAAGAAGCTGGGGTAGCGCTGAAGCCGGGGGAGGGGCCGGGGCTTGGTGCGGCATGGCTCCGCCCCCTATAGAAGTGCCCCATCCAGCTGGGATCGACCTCCTAAATGTTAGCATTGAATACATGCAGTTTGCCGGTCTGAGTCCCTCTTCGGGGGTGAGAAGGCCGGGGTATAAAAGTTTTAAATAAATAAATACAAAATGCTCAGCTCATTGCACTGTATAATAAAACGATTTCCTTTATTTATTTTTAAGAAATATATACTTTTCTCAACTCATGTATTCAAACAGGAAAAGAGGATGCACTTTTACAATCAGCCCAGTCGGGGGGAGCAGTGTCGCTATCGATCGGTCAACCAATGTATCACTTTCCAATTGCTTCTTCCTACTGAAAAGAGGAGCCGGCTGTGCCTTTAATTATTTGATCCTTGGAGGAAATTAAAGAAATGTTGAGAAGCCGAAACCTTCCGTGTGGCCGTTGCAGAAATTGTAGTCGCTGAAAATATTAACAAAGCCAAAGCAAAGAGATGAGAAAGGAAAAAAGAAGAGAAGTAGCAGGGAGAAAGAGGCAGAAGAGAACACGAACAAGATAAACTGTGGGGTTGCCACACACCCTGGATGTGGGGCGGAGGTAGATATGGATTAAATTAGGCATCGCAGCAATATCTATATTGTAGTACAAATTCTGGCCTGCAATATAAGTGAATATAATAAAATTCCAAATATTTATTTTATTTATTTATTTATTCGATTTAGTAGACCGCTCTCTCCGGAGCCCAGAGCGGTTTACAGCATTTAAAACCAAATAAAACACAGGTAAAACACATAAAAACAGCATTATAAACCAATTAAACCCCGCTCCCAACAATAGAATCCCAGCAGATCGACAGCAAAGCAGGCGGCAAGACGCGACAGGATGGCAAATTACAGCGGCATCAGTCAGGACCGAATGCCAGTCTGAACAGCCAAGTCTTTACGGACTTGCGAAATGCCATCAAGCCCCATAGAGCTCGTGTCTCCTCGGGCAGCGAGTTCCAGAGGCTCGGCGCAGCCACTGTGAACGCCCTCTGCCGCGTACTCGACAACCTGTAGGTCTTGATACCAAGTTGAGTCCCTCAGAACGCAGTGACCTTCTGGGCACGTATGGGGTAAGCCGCTCCTTCAGGTACACTGGCCCCAAACCATATAAGGCCTTAAAAGTTAGAACTAACACCTTGAAGGAGACCCAGAATTCAATAGGAAGCCAGTGGAGTTCGCATAGGAGTGGGGTTACATGGGCAGATCTTGCGGCTCCTGAGAGCAGGCGCGCTGCTGCGTTCTGCACCAGCTTAAGTTTCCGGATCGCTGACAAGGGTAGGCCAATGTACAGCGCATTACAGTAATCGAGCCTCGAGATGACCGTGGCTTGGATCACCATGGCAAGGTCGCAGCGGGAGGTAAGGAGCCAGACGTTTTGCCCGTCCGCAAGTGGTCCAGCTGGAAAGCGCTGTCTTGCAGGCATCAGGCAATGGGTCTGCGTCTCCATAGCCACAAGATCTGTCCATCCTCCCAGCCGGACCCCTAAGCTCTTGACTACAGGCTGCGGGCGAAGTGCCACGCCAACAAACGTCGGCAACTGGGTCTCTACCTCCCCCCCTCCCCGGGCGGCCCAGCCACAAGATCTCCGTCCATCCTCCAGCTTAACGTACCCTGGCCAAAGCAATCTTTGCAATGCTTCTTCAATGTGGTTTTGCGAGTGATGCTAGCTCTACATCACCAGTATTGACTGGGACATAGGTACTAAGGTACAGAATATTGGGCATTTATGATTCTATATGATTCTGTATATTGATATTGTAAAATTCATGGTCTACTCGAATGGTGTTAAGATACTGATCTACCAGATAAACCTTTGGATAGATATAGTTTATTGACTACTGAATCATTTGATATATCACTCCAAAGTGTTTTTGTTGATTGACATACGGTGATACCCTTTGTTTTTTCTACGAAAATTAGCAGTGAGGCTGTATTTTTAATTTCTTCAGTTGCCACGCAGTAGTAGTTGTTGTGAACTAGTTCAGGGCTGTCCACAGGCGGCCCTGGGGCCGTACACGGCCCCCGAGCCCCTTCCCTCTGGCCCCCTAACTTGTTTTAATAAAATACAAATAAAAATAAAAAATAAAATAAAAAAACACCTACTTCCGGGTTTAGGCAAGCATCGCGAGACTACGCCAGCCACAGACGGGATTTCGAGGAGGTCGAAATCCCGTCTGTGGCTGCGTAGTCTCGCGATAGCTGCCGAAATCTCGGGTCCCACGGGATTTGCAGCCTGCCTGGGCGCGCGCCTCCTCCCCCCTCGCGGCTGCTTCCAGGCCAGCCCCCATTCATTCCCTCAGAGAGAGGGAGGAGGGGAGTGAGGCAGGGAAAGCCCCTCCTGGCTCCGTCCTCTTCCTGTGGAGGGCCCTCGCTTCCTGCCCCGCGGATGGGAGAGCCGCCGTGCCCGGCCTGAGCTTGGCCTCGGCTCCAGCGGGGCTCTTTTGGGACGGCAGCGGCGTTGGCGCTTAGGCCCTGTGGCGGGGCTCCCGCAGTATGGGTAAGGAAGGGCCTGGCTCGAATCAATCAATCTAAAAACAGTGGGGCATTGGGTGAGGGGGGAGGTCCCCAGCAGCGGTTTCCTTGGCGACGCTTCCTTCCCCTCCTCCGCGCCCTCTCTCCCGTGTTGTGCTGCCTTCCCCGCGGGCCGGGCGCAACGTGGCTTCCTTTGCGCCGGCCCCCGCGGCATGTTTTCCCTTCAGGGAGGGAGGGAGGGAGGGAGCTCTTGGGGGCCTCTGGGAAAGGAGGCCCCATCAAGCCCTGCGACGGCACTGAGGTGTTTGGGGTTTTTTGGTGTTCCAATTTGAGTGTGGACTCAAATAACTCAAAGGTATTAGGAAACATTCCCCAAATCCACCAGTGTTCCCATTTGGGTATATTGAGTATTCATGCCAAGTTTGGTCCAGATCCATCATTATTTGAGACCACAGTGCTCTCTGGATGGAGGTGAACTACAACTCCACAACTCATGGTCAATTGTAAGTAAATTGGAGCCGGGGAGGGGGCAGAGCCTGGGGAGGGGGCGGAGCCAGGGGCGGAGCCAGACCCTTCGGCCCCCCAGGTGATCAGTGACCGGAATTCTGGCCCTTGGGCCCGTAGAAGTTGGACAGCCCTGAACTAGTTCATCAGCAGCTTAGGTTTCTTCTGGATAGCCTTACTTGTGGGCATGGAGAAAGGAGCGAAAATAAATACATACGTATTAGTCTCTAGAAATGGTGTGTGAAGCTTCTTGGCAGAAAGCCATGATAATTAAACTGTGTTGAGTTGACATTTTGGAAAAGATTAAGAAACAGGGTGAAAGCCTAACCTGAAGTGCTGCTCGTGAGTCACACTGCGTTACTTAGAGCACTTTGATGCCACTTTAACTGCCATGATTATTTTCCTATGAAATCTTGGGATCTGTAATTTGGTGAAGTATATGGCTAGGAGCTGGAGTGCTATCGTTCACAACAGCTATTATTTACTATATCAGCAGCTTCCCAGTACTCCATCCAACTTCAAATCCTATTCAACATAGTAGAGTCATGGAAGGTAATGGATTCAACACAGTGTAGTCATGGAAGGTAAAGTGGCATCAAACTATTGTTGCTGCGGAGTGCAATATAGATGTTATATAATTACTAGCTGTACCCGGCACGCGTTGCTCTGCCCTATTTAGGAGATGCGAGAAAGTCTGAGTATGTAAGGGTTGGAATTGATGTGACTTATGGTCTTGGTGGGGTCATGGCTGTGTCGTTGTGGGTTCTTCTGGTGGGTGGGATGTTGAAGTCCTGGGGAGGTGTCGGTGTGTGGTGTTGCTGGCGTTCTGCAGAGCTTGTGGATATACAATGTTTTTTGTCTTTCCGTCTGCTGTGTTGATGTAGAGGTTGATGCTTGTGTGGGTGGGGTACTTTGGAAGTGAGTGGAGGTACTTGAAATCCCATCATCCATGGTGTGCCCTCCTCTAAACTGCAGTTGGATGGAGTGTGGGTCATGGGGGCACTGTGTGCCAAGTTTGGTCTTTATCGGTCTTGGTTCTGGGCCACAGTGGTCTGTGGGGAATGAAGGGTTTGAAAGTACTGCAAATCCCATAATCCATGGAGGTACATCAAATCCCATCATCCATGGTCCACCCTCCTCCAAACTGCAGTAGAATGTAGCATGGGTCATAGGGGCTCTGTGTGCCAAGGTAGGTTACTGTAAATTCAGGCCATACACAATGTCCCATGAGCTGAGGCCTAGTCGGGAAAATCAAGTTAATGAAGCCTTACTGTCAATTCGGAGCTTAAACAGCATCCCATTAAGTGAGGCCTAGTCAGGAAAATTTATTTATTATTATTTATTAAATTCGATTTGCTATACCGCTCTCTCTGGCGCCCAGAGCGGTTTACAGAAGGAAAAGCAGCACATAAAATACAGTAAAAATACAGTTAAAATACATTAAAACACATTAAACTATTTAACAATTTAAAATCGTGTTAATGAAGCCTTACTGTCAATTTTGGGCGTGGTCTGTGATTTGTAGGGGTTTAAATTTTCTGTGGGAAGTGAATTGGGTGTTTGTGTTGGCGACTGCCTCAGGCCTTTGCCTCATCCTCCTCTGCCAGTTTATTATGGGTCGGAATGTTCATGTTGGCTGGCCAATAGGGGCGTTATGCAAATACTCCCTCACTGGCAACCAATCATGTTGTCAGAATGTGGAGGCTGGGAGATTCGCTGGCAGCCGCGGAGGACGCTGGGAAATGTAGGTTTTTTTTGTATCGTTGTTTTGGGGGCCTTCTAGGTTTTGGGGGGGAAGGTTTCTTTGCTAAAAACCTATCTTGCCTGAGGCCTATTTTTGTTGCCAAATTTGGTGTGTCTGCCTTGTCAGGTTTCTCTGTCTATGGCAGTCGTTCCATGACGGGACCTCCTTTATATAATAGATATTTTATCCTTTATGTTAGTCTAATCTGATAAATGTGTGCATTCTCTGTCTGTGTATCTGTATACTAGGGGTGGATATCTCCTGCAGAAATACTTTGATTTACGTTAATCTTTCGTATTTAAAATTAATTTCTCGCTATATTGAACCTCGGCGTCCAACCCGGAAGTGAAGTTTCAAAACCGAACCTGTGATCGCCATTTTTTGTAAAGGTCATGTTATTAGTTCGTTTTTTCCCCCTCCTCAGTTCTCAACTCGCGAGAGGAGACTGGACGGCAGCAGCACCCGCCTTTCTCCTCTCGCCCGCTGAGAGCTGAGTCGGGTGCTTTGAGGCATTGCGCTTTATTTCCAAGCAGGGAAGGAAGTGCGGAGGCATCAAACAACACAGTAAAAAACTCAGAAACCTTACAAAGTTGAAGCTATAAAGGGTCCAGGACACTTGTTACAAGTCTTGAGTCAAAAATCAAGAAGTCTGACACTATGGTAATCCACAAAAAGTTGTTGGTATAATCTCCAAAGGACGCTGTGGTGTATAAGCTGGCGGGACTACAGGTCCCAGACGCCCTTGCGATGGGGCAGATGTTGTCTTTGAATCAGGAAATGGAGTGCTGCTGCCGCGGTGAACAATAAACCAGCGACAAGGCTCACAAAATGTGCTAAAATGAATGTAGATAATGGTAAATTATGGTATATAATCCTATAGGACTTTAGTGTAGCAAGTTGAATTATAGAATAGCCCAAATTCCAGCGTTCAATTAAGTCGCCATCTTGTGACTATAGGTCCCAGGATGCAATGCGGGAGACGTGAATTTCCGGTTTCCTGTAGCGTGGAAGAAATCACGGGGAACTCACAAGGCTTTTTGACTTACTACTCAAGACTTATAACAACTGTCCTGGACCCTTTATGGCTTCAACTTTGTACGGTTTGTGAGTTTTTTACTGTGTTGTTTGATGATTGTGTGATATTACTCTATATGTATTGGCTTTACCCTTTTGTGAATTTTCACTGTTGACATGTACACTTAAGAACATAAGAACATAAGAAGAGCCATGCTGAATCGGACCTCAGCCCATCTAGTCCAGCATTCTGTGTCACACAGTGGCCCCCAGTTGTACACGGGGATCTCGAGCAGAAGGGAGGGCAAAACCCTGACCTGCTCCTGACCCCCACAACCAGTACCGGGAAAATCCTGCCTACCTCAACCAACTCCGAGGTGGCACTTGAATGTCCTTTTCAGTAACTACCGATACACTTGGTATCCATGAATCTGTCTAATCCTGCCTTGAAGTTGTCCAGGCTGACTGCTATCACAACCTCCTCTGGAAGTGAGTTCCATAACCCAATGACCCTCTGGGTGAAGAAATATTTCCCTTTTTTAGTCCTAACTTTCCTACCTTGGAGCTTCAGGGAGTGCCCCCTAGTCCTAGTGTTGGGTGACAGAGAAAATATTTTTTCTCTATTCACCTTTTCTATCCCATGCATGATTTTATACACTTCGATCAAGTCACCTCTTAGACGCCGTCTTTCAAGGCTGAAAAGACCAAGGTGTTGCAACCTGGTTTCATAAGGGAGCCGCTCCATCCCTTGGATCATTCTTGTCGCCCTTTTCTGTACCGTTTTCAGTTCCGTTGTATCCTTCTTGAGGTGCGGAGACCAGAATTGTACACAGTACTCCAAATGTGGCCTCACCATAGATTTGTAGAGAGGCAATACAACATTTGCCGACCTATTTTAGATTCACTTCATGATCATGCAAAGCATAGAATTTGCTTTTTCACTGCTGCTGCGCACTGGGTTGACATCTTCATTGAGCTGTCCACCAAGACCCCAAGATCCCTTTCCTGGTTTGTCTCAGAAAGCTTTGATCCCATCAGTTGATAAGTGTATTTGGGGTTCTTTGCCCCGATGTGCATGACTTTACACTTGTTTAGGTTAAAATGCATTTGCCACTTTGTTGCCCATTCACTCAATTTCGAGAGATCTTTCTGGAGCTCTTTACAATCAGTTTCATTTTTAACTACCCTGAACAGTTTAGTGTCGTCTGCAAACTTTGCTACCTCAGAATTCACTCCTACGTCCAGATCATTAATGAATAAATTAAAAAGTAACGGTCCTAAAACTGAACCTTGGGGTACGCCACTTCTCACCTCTTTCACTTTCTCACTTTATCTTAGGTATCTATTTAGAAGCCCACACCTAGTGTATAGATATGACATATTTATTTATATATAACTAGCTTGGGGACCCGGCAGTGCCCGGGTTATTTGAGGAAGGCATTGTGTGCCATAGTTCGTCATTGGTGTGGGCCACAGTGCTCTAAGGAAGTGAATTAAAGTACTGCAAGTCCCATCACCCATGGTCCATTCTTCCTCAAACTGCACCAGGATGTAGGGTGCATCTTGGGAGGGTCTGTGTGCCAAGTTTGGTCTTGTTCTGTTGTTGTTGGGGGTCTAATCAGGAAAATCAAGTTGAGGAAGCCTAACAATATCCCAGGAGCTGAGGCCTAGTCAGGAAAATCAAGTTAAGGAAGCCTTGTTGTCAATTTTGGGCCTGGTCTGTGATTTATAGGGGCTACAGTGTTGTTTGGGAAGTGAATGAGGTGAAGGTAGTGCAAATCCCATCATTCGTGGCCCATCCTGCCCTGAACCACACCAGGTTGTGAAGTGGGCCATTGGTCCCTTGTTTGCCATGTTTGGTCCTGATCCGTCATTGCTGTGGGCCGCAGTGGCTGACTGCCTGAGGCCTTTTGCTTTCCCTCTGAGTCACCTTAGAAGTGTATTGGGTGCAGGTACTGAACATTCCATTTCCAACAGAAAAAACTGTCAACTGGCTAACTTCAACTTCAGCCATTTATGCCTGCCTCACCCTAACCCTAACCCTAACCCTTTCCTCTCTGTGCTGTGTTGGAATGTTGGGAGGCTGGCCAGTCACAGCCATTTATGCAAATAATCCCGGAGTAGCAGCAAATCGAAAAGCTCCCACATATTCATCCCACCGCTCGGCCGCAAACACTGACTTTTATTATATACACAGATAGACGTTTGTAGCAAGGGTGTCTGGGACCTGTAGTCCCGCCAGCTTATAGACCACAGCGTCCTTTGGAGATTATACCAGCAACTTTTTGTGGATGCGATACAAAATAATCTCTTTCTATGCACAGTTGTGATGGATGCTGTCTTCATGTGTTAACTATTTTATTGCTTTTGACTAAAGCAGGGCTGTCCAACTTCTACGGGCCCAAGGGCGGAATTCCGGTCACTGATCACCTGGGGGGCTGAAGGGTCTGCCTCCGCCCCCGGCTCTGCCCCCTCCCTCGGCTCCGCCCCCACCCCTCCCCTGGCTCCGCCCCCTCCCTGGCTCCAATTTACTTACAATTGGCCTTGAGTTGTGGAGTTGTAGTTCACCTCCATCCAGAGAGCACTGTGGGCTCAAATAATGATGGATCTGGACCAAACTTGGCATGAATACTCAATATACCCAAATGGGAACACTGGTGGATTTGGGGGAATGTTTCCTAATACCTTTGAGTTATTTGAGTCCACACTCAAATTGGGACACACCAAAAAAAACCCAAACACCTCAGTGCTGTCGCAGGGCTTGATGGGGCCTCCTTTCCCAGAGGCGGGGGGGAGGAGGCCCAAAGAGCTCCCTCCCTCCCCCTCCCTGAAGGGAAAACAAGCCACGGGGCAGGCGCAAAGGAAGCCACGTTGCGCCCTGCACGCGGGGGAAGGCAGCACAACAAGGGGGAGGGGGCGTGGAGGAGGGGAAGGAAGCGTAGCCAAGGAAACCGCCGCTGAGGGACCCCCCCGCTTTCACTCGAGCCAGGCCCTTACCCATACTGTGGGAACCCCGCCACAGGGCCGAAGCGCCAATTCCGCTGCCGCCCCCGAAGAGCCCCGCTGGAGCCGAGGCCAAGCTCAGGCCGGGCGCGGTGGCTCTCCCATCCGCGGGGCAGGAAGCGAGGGCCCTCCACAGGAAGAGGACGGAGCCAGGAGGGGCTTTCCCTGCCTCACTCTCTGAGGGAATGGGGCTCTCTGGGGAAGGGAGGGGGCTGGCCTGGGGACGGGACCGAGATTTCGGCAGCTATAGCGAGACTACGCAGCCACAGACAGGATTTTGACCTCCCTCGAAACCCCGTCTGTGGCTGGCGTAGTCTCGTGATGCTTGCCTAAACCCGGAAGTAGGGTTTTTTAAAAAAATTTTAATTTTATTTTTATTTTTAATTTGTATTTTATTAAAACAAGTTAGGGGGCCGGAGGGAAGGGGCTCGAGGGCGATATACGGCCCCAGGGCCGCCTGTTGGACAGCCCTGGGCTAGAGCTTTGTCTTTTGTGCTGTTGCTTTCCATGGCTCACCCTGTGTTTTGGTGCTTTAGTTCCAAGCAAGGAAGGAGGTGCGGACAAGCCTCCACACTTCCTTCCCTGCTGAGAACTAACAGGAAATTTTTCGGATCAATTTCTATAACGACACAGCAACGGAGATCCCCCCCCCCACGAGTTTAGAATCAATTTTTTACGGATCAACCACCCCTACTGCATACTAGGCATGGTTTCGAACCCAAAAATTGCGATTCTAAAATCAAATGGGGGGGGGGGGGGATTTTTTTATATTAGTAAAAGAAAGACTTACAAAAAAATTTCCAAAAATTTCTAAAATGTAACTTAATTACTAACGAAATTCGTTAGTAGTTCGTATGCCAGAGCATGCGCATTCCAGATGGTTTGGGCCTACAACTCCCAGAAATCCTAACAGCTGGTAAATTGGCTTCACACTGAATTCTAGATGGGACTCTCCAAATAGGAAGGAGGGAGGGAGGGAGGGGGGTATTCTATTCTTGGAAGCAGCAAAAAAGGAGGAGGCCCCCCCCTCGCTCCTCGCTGCCTCTCTCTCACCCCGATCCTGAGGGAGCGAGGGCCCAAGTTTGCCCAGGCTGAGAGGAAAAGGAAGAGGCCTGAGGCTGTGAGGAATGGTGGGAGTTGAAGTCCAAAACATCTACCTGGAGGGCTGAAGTTGGCCCCTGCGATGGGGCAAGGCAGAGCAACGGGGAAGAGAAGGGGGGGAAGAAGCATCTGAGAGAGCACAGGGAGAGAGGAGGAGAAGTGTGTGTGTGTGTGTGAGAGAGAAGTTGGCCCCTGCGATGGGGGAAGGCAGAGCAATGGGGAAAAGAAGGGAGGGGGGAAGAAGCATCTGAGAGAGCACAGGGAGAGAGAGGAGGAGAAGTGTGTGTGTGTGTGTGTGTGTGTGAGAAGTTGGCCCCTGCGATGGGGGAAGGCAGAGCAATGGGGAAAAGAAGGGAGGGGGAAGAAGCATCTGAGAGAGCACAGGGGAGAGAGGAGGAGAAGTGTGTGTGTGTGTGTGTGTGTGTGAGAAGTTGGCCCCTGCGATGGGGAAGGCAGAGCAATGGGGAAAAGAAGGGAGGGGGAAGAAGCATCTGAGAGAGCACAGGGAGAGAGAGGAGGAGAAGTGTGTGTGTGTGTGTGTGAGAGAGAAGTTGGCCCCTGCGATGGGGGAAGGCAGAGCAATGGGGAAAAGAAGGGGGGGGAGAAGCATCTGAGAGAGCACAGGGAGAGAGAGGAGGAGAAGTGTGTGTGTGTGTGTGAGAGAGAGAAGTTGGCCCCTGCGATGGGGGAAGGCAGAGCAATGGGGAAAAGAAGGGAGGGGGAAGAAGCATCTGAGAGAGCACAGGGAGAGAGAGGAGGAGAAGTGTGTGTGTGTGTGTGTGTGTGTGTGTGAGAAGTTGGCCCCTGCGATGGGGGAAGGCAGAGCAATGGGGAAAAGAAGGGAGGGGGAAGAAGCATCTGAGAGAGCACAGGGAGAGAGAGGAGGAGAAGTGTGTGTGTGTGTGTGTGAGAAGTTGGCCCCTGCGATGGGGGAAGGCAGAGCAATGGGGAAAAGAAGGGAGGGGGAAGAAGCATCTGAGAGAGCACAGGGAGAGAGAGGAGGAGAAGTGTGTGTGTGTGTGTGTGTGAGAAGTTGGCCCCTGCGATGGGGCAAGGCAGAGCAATGGGGAAAAGAAGGGAGGGGGAAGAAGCATCTGAGAGAGCACAGGGAGAGAGAGGAAGAGAAGTGTGTGTGTGTGTGTGAGAGAGAAGTTGGCCCCTGCGATGGGGGAAGGCAGAGCAATGGGGAAAAGAAGGGAGGGGGAAGAAGCATCTGAGAGAGCACAGGGAGATGGAGGAAGAGAAGTGTGTGTGTGTGTGTGTGTGTGAGAAGTTGGCCCCCTGCGATGGGGCAGACAGAGCAACCGGGACGAGGAGGGAGGGGGAGAAGCATCTGAGAGAGCGCAGGGAGAGAGAGGAGGAGAAGCGCGCGCGTGTGTGTGTAAGAAGTTGGCCTTTGCGATGGGGCAAGGCAGAGCAACGGGGAAGAGACGGGGGGGAGAGAAGCCAGCAGGAAAGAGGAGGACTACACTTTCCAGAATGCATTGCCTAGCAGCAGCGTCACTTCCAGTTCCCCATAGAAATGCGGGAAAAAGAAGAAGCTGAATGAAGGCGGGAAGGAAATGAGGGGGAGAAGACAGGGAGAAGTGAGTACGTAGTACAATAATTAAGAATTTTTTACGATCATAACGCAAATTGTTGGCCTCAAGGACCGTAAAAGGAAGTCTACTTCCTGGTTAGCTGCCGTGATGCGTATAAACTAGAAAGTCCCATTACATACGAATCACTTACGATTTCTTTTGATTTTCATAACTTTTTTCTCATGCCTACTGCATACAATGTTGCACGATACAGGAATAACACTTCCCTTCATCATCAACCTTTCCCTTTGGTCGACGGAACTCCGTCACAAAGCATGCGCATTGACTTGCTTGTTTCCCTCTTCTTCTCCCATCCCATTCAACAGCCAAAATGTTAAGTGCCGTGTGTGTAAGAGCAAAGCAGAAGACAAATCATCTGGCACAGCTTATCCTCTCCAGTAGAAGATAATTATAGGTCACTTCAATTAAAGGTGATTAAGTTGCAGATGACAAATTTGACTTTTCCATCCAGTTCTATCAACGTCACCAACTAATGGAACGGCAACCGCATTTCAGTTTGTCATTATGTTTATGTCTTGCTGTGATTTCACAAACAGGCGAACTCTAAACCCCTTGGCGATGAGGTGAAGCCAAAAGATTGTTTTCTTCTAGTAGGAACATGACAAGATATAACAAGGAACAACTAAAATAACAGAATGTGATTATTTTCTAAACTGAGTTGTGTTCAAGATGGAAAGTTAAGTGATTTTGACCTGTAACTTTGACACATATATATATATATATATATATTTTTCGTGTCAGGAGCAACTTGAGAAATTGCAAGTCGCTTCTGGTGTTAGAGAAGTGGCCATCTACAAGGATGTTACCCAGAGGATGCCTGGATGTTTTATCATCCCATGGGAGGCTTCTCTCATGTCCCACATGGGAAGCTGGAGCTGACAGATGGGAGCTCACCCTGCTCCCCAGATCCGAACCACTGGCCTTTCAGTCAGCAGTCCAGCTGGCACACAAGCTTAACCCACTGTCCCACCAGGGCTCCATTCTTTGACAACCGAAAGAGGAATAATTTCTGCCCAAAAATCTGTAAGAGCCAGCTCTTATATTGTAAGTATGGAAACAAATCTCTACAAACTGTTGCAAATTTGCAGTCTTGTGAATTTACCTCTTTTTTTCGTGTCAGGAACGACTTCAGAAACTGCAAGTCACTTCTGGTGTGAGAGAATTGGCTGTCTGCAAGGATGTTGCCCAGGGCATACCTGGATGTTTTGATGTTTTATCATCCTTGTGGGAGGCTTCTCTCATGTCCCTGCATGAGAAGCTGGAGCTGATAGAGGGAGCTCATCCATGCTCTCCCCACATCCAACCTCTGACCTGTCGGTCTTCAGTCCTACCAGCCACTGTGGACCAGGGGCACCAATGAATATATGGATATAGTTTTCTCTTTTCTCAAGTGTTGGGGAGAGAGAGGTGAGGTCTTCTTTCTCTCCCCCCCCCAGTTGCATACCAATTAATATATGCAGTTAGCTGTCCCCATACCTTTGGAAGTCTGACTTGGCCACGGTGGTCCACGCTCTGGTTACATCCCGAATAGACTACAGCAGGGGTGCCCACACTTTTTCAGCACGCGAGCTACTTATAATAAAACCAAGTCAGAAAGATCTACCTACCTCCTCAAGGCTGGAGAGGGGAGGGGTGGGGGCGGGGCGTGGCCTGGCTCCACCCCCTCTGGCTTCCGCTCTACCAGCAGCTTCTCCAGGCTTGAGGATGGCAGTGCCAAGCCAGCCTTGTGCTAGCTATGCCACCACTGGCTTGGCATTGCCATCTTCAAGCCTGGAGAAGCTGCTGGTAGAGCAGAAGACAGAGGGGGCAGGGCCAGGCCACACCAAGTCCTCCTCCACTGTGCCCACTGCGCCCTCCATGCACAGTGCAGGCCAGCATGAGGAAGGAGGCCAAAGGCGACCTTTGGGAGCTGCATAGGCCAGATGCACCATTGGGCCCCAGCTGGGCCCAGGCAGAACGGAAGAAGCACGAGGAAGGAGGTGGGAAGCAGCGGCGGGCACACTCGCCAACCGCTTCACTCAACCACTTTGGCATAAGTGAGGTCGACTGGCTGAGGAGACCCAGTGGCCGGGCAGTGGAGCACGACCCCTCTTCTCCATGCCACAACCCTCCTCCCCACCTATAAAATATCTTGCAGTAGTTGGAAACGTTTAAGAAAAGCTGGGAAAGTAAGCCCACTGCTGTACTAGGAAGAGAAATAATGGGGGATTTGGGAAGGATTGTTTTAGCAAGGGAAGCTGTGGTTGAAAAGAGGAAGAAAATCCCTTCAAAGAGCATCCTTAACACTCAATATAATTTGCTGCTTCACTATATATGTGTGTGCACCATCAGAGCTACATCCTATCCACCATTTGCCCCCTAGCAATTAAATATCCCTTGGAGTATGATCACTGTCAACAGGGCCGTAGCCAGGATTTTGATTCGGGGCTGAGTGTTCGGGGGGGGGCTGAGACTGGGTGGAAGAGGGTCTACCCTAGCAAACCTTTTGTATTGTTATCCCTATAACCCCATTAATGTGGGATATAATGAGTATGGTGATCAGGTCATGATCAGGGCCGTAGCCAGGATTTTGATTCGGGGTGAGTTTGGTTCGGGGGGGGGGCTGAGACTGGGTGGAAGAGGGTCTACCCTAGCAAACCTTTTGTATTGTTATCCCTATAACCCCATTTGATTCGGGGGGGTGAGTTAGGTTCGGGGGGGGGCTGAGACTGGGTGGAAGAGGGTCTACCCTAGCAAACCTTTTGTATTGTTATCCCTATAACCTCATTAATGTGGGCTATAATGAGCATGGTGATCAGATCATGATATGAATAAACATAACAGTTTCAATAATGTACCAGTAAGGCCTTTTCGCGGACCACCCTGAAAATTTCGGGGGGGGGGGGCTGAAGCCCCCTTAGCCCCCCCGGGCTACATGCCTGAATCTGGGAGATAATGAGCATGGTGATCAGATCATGATATGAATAAACATAACAGTTTAAATAATGTACCAGTAAGGCCACGCGGAAAACCCTGAAAATTTCGGGGGGCTGAAACACAGTAATACATATGGTTAATATGCCTGGCTGTCAAGAATCCTTTGAGCCAATGTTTTTCAACCTTTGTTGAGCCACTGCACATTTTTTACATTTACGCAATCCTGGGTCACACCACCAACCAAAATGACACAAAATGACACGCTAACACAGTAATACATATAGCTAATATGTTTTTAAATGTATTTATACACTCAGTGTGGAACCCGGGCCTGTTTCGATGAACACAACATAGATATCCCGGCAGGAATGGCAGAAAGGCACAAACTTCCCACACAGAACTCCCAGAACCAAGAGAAAATACTATTATTTATTTACTTTGCTTCTAGACCGCCTCTCTCAGCCCGAAGGCGACTGGATGCGGTGTACAAATAGCAGGAACTGCTCAAGACAAACAAATCAACAATTATCAATACAATTTCAACATATACAATTTAACATTTAACGTTAAAAACACAATATCAGCGTCTCATTATTAAGTCGATTTCCAGTTGCATCGTCGTCGTTCCTTAGGTCTCTATTTGATAATCATACTTCATTTGCAAATGCCCGGTCAAATAGCCAGGTCTTGACCTTCCTCTGAAATGTCAGGAGGGAGGGGGCTAATCTGATGTCATTAGGAAGGGCGTTCCAAAGCCGAGGAGCCACCACTGAAAAGGCTCTGTCTCTCGTCCCCACCAATCGCGGGACCGAGAGCAGGGCCTCTCCAGATGATCTTAAGCATCTTGAAGGTTCATAAAAAGAGATGCGTTCGGACATGTAAGTTGGACCTGAACCGTTAACGGCTTTAAAAGGCTAAAGCCAGCACTTTGAATTGTGCCTGGTAGCAAACTGGTAGCCAGTGGAGCTGGCGCAACAGAGGTGTTGTACGCTCCCTGAGTGCTGCTCCTGTTATCAATCTGGCTGCTGCCCGTTGGACCAGTTGCAGCTTCCGAACAGTCTTCAAAGGCAGTCCCACGTAGAGTGCGTTGCAGTAATCTATACGGGATGTAACCAGAGCGTGGATTACCGTGGCCAAGTCAGACTTCCCAAGGTACGGGAGTTTGGTGGGCATTGGCTTTGGGTTTTGGAGTTGTAGTTCACCTATATCCAGAGAGCACTGTGGACTGAAACAACGTTGGATCAGGACCAAACTTGGCATGAATACTCAATATGCCCAAATGTGAACACAGATGGAGTTTGGGGAAAATAGACCTTGACATTTGGGAGTTACAGTTTCTGGGATTTATAGATAGAGCATCCTGAACTCTTGCAACAATGGAATTGAACCAAACTTGGCGTATTGAACTCTCATTGCCAACAGAAGGTACTGAAAGGGTTTGCTTGGGAATTGACCTTGAGTTTGGAAGTTGCAGTTCACCTACACCCAGAGAGCACTGTGGACTCAAACAAGGTCATGTTATGCTGTTGTTTGTTTTCTATCCAGAATCACAATGTTGGAAGGAGGCTCACCACTTTAAGGTCCCTCAAACAGGCATGGGAAAACTTCGGCCCTCTGGGTGCTTTGGACTCCAACTCCCACCATTCCTAACAGCCTGAGGCCCTTTCCTGCTTAAGTGGCTGAGGGGGGAAAGGAGAAGGGCCTGAGGCTGCTAGGAATGGTGGGAGTTGGAGTCCAAAACACCTGGACGGTCCAAGGTTGCCCATGCCAGCTTTCGACAGAGACCTCTTCCTCCCCCTTCATGCCCTTTCTTCCCCCTCCTGCCCAACACTCACTTTTTCTTCTACACTGCCACTTTTGATCAGAGGGGGCAGCGTGAGCGTGTTTAGGAGGGGATGGGGGAGGGAGGAAGACGTGACCCGTGCGGGCGCTACTGCGCAGACTCGCCCCAGAGCAAAGCGAGGCAAAGCGAGCAGAGCGAGGCCAGGAAGAAGGGAGCCCGAGGGGAGAAGAAAAAGTGTTCAGCAAGAAGGGGAAGAAAGGGTCTCGGAGGTCCCAATTTCCCATGGCACACCTGATGATCGCACACTGGTTGGGGAACCCTGCTTTGAGCTATATGAAGCTAGATGTGAATCTAGACGGTGTTTTCTTGTACCTATGCCATAGTGACAGTGTGCATTAGTGCAAAGTTTCTGGCGGCTGAGTGTCAAGTCGGCATATTTATCTGGTCACTTTATAAGTTGGCTCAAGAGGAAGATAAAAAATGAAATACCCAGGGAGGAAGAAAAATGATATTGTACTTCCCTCTATCTCGATGTGGCATATTGAATGGTGAAAAGCCCTTTTGAGTGGGACAAAGAGGATGAGAGAGAGATCCTATCTTTCCCAAAAGAAGGAAGAAAAATGAGAAACATCACTGAGTGAGAATTACAGAGGTGTCCCATAATTGCTTGGCACCACTATGCACTCCAAAGGCAGTTTTGAGCTTGAAAGCCTACATATTGTCCAATTTATCATCTCCTTTGCAGCATTTTTACTTTGAGCAAGGGACATACATCATAGTCCTCAGCATATTTTAGAAATTGATACTCAACATGGACAGATGGTGCTTAAGATGTGTGATGACGGACTGACTTTGCTCCAAACATGGCAATGTCAGGAGGAAAGGCGGGTTCTTGGCTTCTAGTAGTAGTATTATTATCCAGGATTGGCCAAGATTGTCGGTAATGTATCTCTGGGATGGGCCCAGCAGGATTATTTTAGGACAGTGTATCTCAATCTTCCTAATGCCGTGACCCCTTAATACTAGGCATGGTTTCGAACCCAAAAATGGCGAGTCTAACATCAAAGGGGGGATTTTTTGATTAGTATATCAAAGACTTACAAAAAAATTCCAAAAATTTCTGAAATGTAACTTAATTACAAAAATTCGTTAGTAGTTCGTATGCCAGAGCATGCGCATTCCAGATGGTTTTGGCCTACAACTCCCAGAAATCCTAACAGCTGGTAAATTGGCTGGGATTTCTGGGAGTTGTAGGCCAAAACTTGAATAAACCACACTGAATTCTAGATGGGACTCTCCAAATAGGAAGGAGGGAGGGAAGGAGGGAGGGAGGGGGTATTCTATTCTTGGAAGCAGCAAAAAAAAGGAGGAGGAGCCCCCCCCTCGCTCCTTGCTGCCTCTCTCTCACCCCGATCCCGAGGGAGTTTGCCCAGGTTTGCCCAGGCTGAGAGGAAAAGGAAGAGGCCTGAGGCCTGAGGCTGTGAGGAATGGTGGGAGTTGAAGTCCAAAACACGTACCTGGAGGGCTGAAGTTGGCCCCTGCGATGGGGCATGGCAGAGCAACGGGGAAGAGAAGCATCTGAGAGAGCGCAGGGAGAGAGGAGGAGAAGCGTGTGTGTGTGTGTGTGTGTGTGTGTGTGTGTGTGAAGCTGGCCCCTGCGATGGGGCATGGCAGCAGAGCAACGGGGAAGAGAAGGAGGGGGGGAAAGCATGGAGGACTACACTTTCCAGAATGCATTGCCTACCTAGCAGCAGCGTCACTTCCAGTTCCCCATAGAAATGGGGGGAAAAGAAGAAGCTGAATAAAGGCGGGAAGGAAATGAGGGGGAGAAGACAGGGAGAAGTGAGTAGGTAGTACAATAATTAATTAATTAAGAATTAAGAATTTATTACGATCCTGACGCAAATTGTTGGCCTCAAGGACCGTAAAGGAAGTCCACTTCCTGGTTGGCGTTCAGGTGCGGAAATACTCGAAAGTAGCATTTCTTACGAATTTCTTACGAAACGAATCATTTTCATAACTTTTTCTCATGCCTACTTAATACCATTCCTCATGTTGTGGTGACCCCCCAAATACAAAATTATTTCCGTCGCCACTTCATAACTGTAACTTTGCTGCTGTTATGAATTGTAATGTAAATATCTGATGTGGAGGATGTATTTTCATTCACTGGACCAATTTTGGCACAAATACCAGATGCACCCAAATTTGCTCTCCCGGACCGACCTGAAGTCGGAGAAAGACACTCCTTCAGCACGCCTGACTTCTACTGTCAGATTTCTGGACAGAGGGAGCCTGGCCGCCCGGCACTCCTGTGGCCAACTGCGAGTGATCTCCTCGAGACCCTCCATGCTTCCTTCTTTCGACGGCACGGTGGAGCTGCCTAGATCCAACTGAGCACCCCCCGTCGCACCTTGATCTCTATCTTGCCCCCTCCTCTCTCCCCCTCCTTTTTTTGATGTTGTCTGTCTGTTCGTTATTTACTGTACTGTTATCCAGACTTGTGAACCGCTCCGAGCCCACGGGGAGTGGCGGTGATAGAAGTTTGAATTTAATAATCTATTATATAAATGGGTTCACGTCATGTGATGTATACCTCAAACAAAGAAACCATACAATGCAGAAAAACAATACTTGCCAACAGAAATAGGCCTCAAGCAAGGTACGTTTGTAGCAAAGAAACTTTCCCCCCAAAACCTAAAAGGCCCCCAAAACAACGAGTAAAAATAAAACTACATTTCCCAGTATCCTCCGGGGCAGCCAACGACTCACCCAGCCTCTACATTCTGAACAACATGATTGGCTGCCAATAAGGGCGGATTTGCATAACTGCTGTAACCATAGCAACGCTGGCAAGAGCCATCCAAGGCTAGGATAGAATGCTGAGAGATTTCAGTTGGTGTTTGAGGGTTAAACTGCCAAAACCAAACTCTGAGGGAGCAATTCTCCAGCAAATTCCTACCCACACAACACAACACAACTTCCAATCACAACCCATCCCACCAACCTTACGGGACCCCGTACACACAACACCTACAAACACCACAAACTAAAACCATTTCTTCCTTCCACACAGACATAAACTGACCCAAAAGACAAGCCATGCCTTATAAAAATAACAGCATCGGACAACACACTCACAGCGCTACATACATCAAACAAAAAAGGGCAGAACAAACGCCAGAACAGAAACACACTGCGCAGCAGAGACACAGACAACAGGTCACTGCACGACGCACAGCTGAGAACCAAATGCAAAGAACTGCACGACAAGAAGAAGCGCAGCCAGGAACAACAACAAAAATGCGCAGAAATGCAACACAAGGAGCGCAGAAACACGACGTCGCAACACAGAAAGCAAACTTCAAAAACACCACAACCAAGTCCACCGCCTAGCCTTCAGATACAACGCTGCAGAAGACTACAGTATGGCGCCAGAGGCCAACATTGGCACCCTAACGCACATCTGCACACACTGCAAAGCCCTGAAATACCCAGCAGAAACACCGGGAATGTGCTGCCTAGCCGGTAAAGTCTCTCTATCACCACTTGCCACTCCTCCACAACCACTACAGACTTGCTGAGTGGACACACTCCAGAATCAAAACACTTCCTCCGCTATAGAAGACAATACAACTCATGCTTCCAGATGACATCATTTGGAGCACACATAGAAAGTGCGCAATTCATGCCTACATGACCCCACCAAGACCGTAAGTAACATCATTTCCAACCCTTACATCTCGCATCTCCTAAACAGGGCACAGCAACGCGTGCCGGGTACAGCTAGTAATAATAATAAAATGAATACTGGTGGGGTTGGGGGGATAATTTGTCATTTGGGAGTTGTAGGTACTGGGATTTATAGTTCACCTATAATCAAAGCAGGCCCAGATTAACACCTTTTTGTGCCCTACGCCACACTTTGGAATTACACCCCCTCTACTACTGGCACTGAAAGTTGTTGTTTGGGATCCGGGAAGGGAGGGTGGGGCCCAAGCCGCGCCTGCCTTTCCTTCCTCGCCCGAGGGCTTGGGGGCCGTGGTGGGGTGGCCATCTGTCGGAGCTGATTAGGATCCCTGCATCCCATCCCGGGGAGTCTCCCCAAAAGGATACTGTGGTCGATGGTATCGAAAGCTGCTGAGATGTCCAAGAGAATGAGCAGAGTCACACTCCCCCGTCCAGCTCTCTGCGGAGGTCATCCACCAAGGTGACCAAAGCCATCTCGGTACTGTGCCCAGGCCTGAAGCCAGACTGCGAACGGTCCAGATAATCAGTGTCATCGAGGAAACCCTGGAGCTGCGAGGCAACCACCCGCTCCAAAACCTTGCCGAGAAAGGGGAGAAGCAACTCAAAAGGGATGGGCCACAATTGTCACTCTTTTTCATCCAGAATGCCCAAATTACCAGCATATGAAATTGGAATTGGACACATGGGTCAATGCTATGGAATACTGGGATTTGTCGTTTGATGAGACAGCAGCATTTTTGTCAATGAAGGCTAAGGAGGTTTGTAAAACTACAACTCCCATGATTCCATAGCATTGGGAATGTGTAATTAACATACAGTCAAACTGCATTAATTCTAAAATGTAGGTGCATCCCTTTACGTCCATATCTTTTCATATTTTTTTCTATTTCTGTTCTCTTTCCTGGCAGCTGATTTCTGTCCCTTTGATTGGCTAGATAATCCATCCAATCAGTGATACAGAAGAGCACTGTAATGACATCATAGTATCTTGTATCAAATCAATTGTTTTTGCCTGATGACATCACAAATCCAAATCAGAGATAAAGTAGTTTTCAGCCATCTGGTGTGTGACTGGACATATTGGACTGAATTTTCAGTGCCTTTCACCAAAAATATTGACTCCATGGGGGACTTTTTACTGTGCAGGAAAATTGGTCATAAATTATGTCCTTTATCCACTCTGACTCCTCCAAATAGTTGCTAAGAGCTTTTTCACAACCAAAACTAAACAAGAAAAGACCTTATTATCTCCCTTTTTCACAAATACTGACATATTGTCAGTGATAATAGATGTTCGCAGGCTGTGATAGCCTCGCACAACCATTTATTTTCTAACAGTATGCTCAAACCAATATGCTGTATCTCTGTCTCTAAGTGTATTCTTCATTTAAATACTTCCTCAACATTTCAGAAAGCAGCTTGTGTCAGGATGTGTCCATCCAAGCTTAAATCAATACACTTCCTGTCCACTCTGTGACAAAATGGGAGTAGAATACTGGACTCTGATAAGGGCCCTCTGGACTATGGGGGGAGGTGTTGTATGTTTTGTGGGGATGGAATGTAACCGTTAGAATCAGGGGTGGGCAACCTACGGCCCACGGGCCGTATCCGGCCCGGCAGCTGGTTCTGTCCGGCCCGAGGAGAAGGGCGTCAGGGGCGGGGCCAAGAGGAAGGGGTGCTGCTACCGTCATCCCATCGTGGGCTCTGTGAGGCCTGCATCGGCAGACAGGCCAGAGTAGTGGCAGCTTTGGAGTGCCTGCATCCCTGCAGGCGATCTGGGCCTGCAGCGGGAGCACTCCGCGACCTGCGGGGCTTATCGCCCTGGCAACCCGGAAGACTTGATCGTCTTCCGGGTCGCCAAGGCAATGAGCTGCTTCAGATCACCGAGTGCTCCCCCTGCAGGCCCAGATCACCTGCAGGGATGCAGGCACTCCAAAGCCGCCGCTCCTACGGCCTGTCTGCAGACGCAGGCCTCACAGAGCCCACGATGGGATGGTGGCAGCGGCACTCCATCAGCTGGGGAATGGCTGGTGCCTTTGATCGCCTGCTGCTGAGGGCGCGGCAGAGGCAGAGAGAGGGCGGAAGGGGAGGAGGGCAGAGGGGAGAAGGAAGGAAGGAAGGAGGGAGGCGGCCAAGAAGACCTGCCTCCCGTCCCGAGCAGGTCATGGAGGCCTTGGGTGATGTTCAAAGAGTCCCCGCCTTCCTCCGAGCTCCCTTCGGAGCCTCCCTGGCGGGAGAGTGGCAGGCAAGCAGAGAGGGCGAGCAAAGAAGGCAGGCAGGCAGTCTCTCTGAGGCAGGCCACACACACGCTGGGTCCGCTTTGCCATCCTCTGGGCTGGGTCCATTGGGCCATTCCATCTTGGGATCCTTCCTCCCTTCAGGATGTCAGCCTTCATCTTGGTTCGCACCATTTCATTTTATTTTAGTGTTTATTATTATTATTTTATAATAATTTTATGATAATAATATAATAAATAATATAATATAATAATGTTATATTATAATTTCAACATATTATAATGTCTATATATATATACTATAATATAATAATTATGGTATTAATACTAATAATATATGAATATTTCTTGATATATTAATATGTTAATATTAATGATGTGTAATATATAGTAAATATAGTAAATAAATAAATTATGTAGATTAGAATGTAGTTCCGCCTTAAGGTGCGGCCCTCCATAATATTTTTTGGCTCTCGTGTGGCCCCTTGGAAAAATAATTGCCCACCCCTGGTTAGAATAGATAAGGGGGGAAGGTCATGGGTTGGTTAAGCAAAATACTACCACTTGGCAGGAACAGAATTAGAAATACCTTTTGCTTTGCCTTGGTAAGACTGGATAGTAAATGTGTGCCCTTGTTTTTATTCTAACATCATTGGGTCAGAGTGAGGTTTCATCCACTTGTGAGTGGTACAGGCTGACATGGAATACCGGGTGGACCTTCCTCCACATGTGGGGCAGTTGTAGCTTCATAGCTACAGGGTTTATCACTTCAGAGACAGCAAAGAACTTGGCTCCAGGTTTCCAGGATGGCTGCATGGACCTGAGGTACTTTGTGGACAAATATACCATGTCTCCCACCTTAAAGTTTCGCTAAACAGTCCGTTTCTTGTCAGCAAACTTTTTGTAATCCTGTTTCACCAGGTCCAAAGCTTCTTTGATCAGAGGCCATGAGGCTGCCACTTTAGCACCCCAATCGTTTGGAGTTTACTCCCCAGAAGTCTTCAGATTGAGTGCAGGGAATGGGGGAAAATCCCTGCCCCCCACCGCTTTAAAAGGGGAGTTTCCAGTCAAGGCATGATCTGAGTTATTGTAACAATATTCCGCAACATCTAAAAGGGAGACCCATTGGTCTTGCTGGTATGTAGAATAACACCTCAAAAATTGTTGTAAAGTTTCCTGGATCCACTCTGTTGCACCGTCCGTTTCAGGGTGAAACGCCATGCTTAAAGCCCTCTTAGTCCCGAACAGATCCAGAAAAGACTCCCAAAACCACGACGTAAATTGAGGGCCTCTGTCTGTCACAATTCTCTTTGGACACCCATGCAGCCTGAACACATGAGTGAACAACTTGGCCAGTTCAGGAGCAGAGGGGAGCCTTTTGAGGGGTATAAAGTTTGCCTGTTTGGAAAACAGATCGATCACAGTCCATATGGTGTTATAACCACCACTCTCAGGTAAGTCAACTATAAAGTCCATAGCAATCTCAGTCCATGGTTGTGTAGGGTTTGCCACCGGTTGCAGCTACCCAGAAGGCATGCCCATCTTTTGTTTGGCTCTGGCGCAGACCCGAATACTCCTGTATGTAATCTTTTGCATCTTCGTGCAATGTGGGCCACCAAAATTGGCGGGATATCAATTTCAGAGTCTTTGTAAAACCAAAGTGCCCTGCCAACTTAGAGTCATGGCTTTGAGCTAGGACTTTAGCCCAGAGATTAGCAGGCACATAGTATTTTGAGCCATAAGTCCAGACCCCCTTCTCCAGGTTAAGCTCATCCTAGTGTGCTTTGTGCCATCTGTCATCTCAACCTACCTCCCTCAGTTCATCGGACAGTTCAGCTAATTGGCCAGAGGGGGGAGGCTTATCCCGGAGCTTGGCTTGGGTTTGTACTATCAGTCCAAGCTGCTGTTTGGAAAAAACAGTCCCCATTTCCCCCGGAGCCGAGTAGTCTTCTGTAGGCATGCGCGAGATTGCATCAGCTAACTGATTTTGTTTTCCGGGGGGGAAATTTAAGGTAAAATTGAAACGGCTTAAGAACTGAGCCCACCACAATTGCATTCAATATTTGTGGGGTGTGTAATGCTTGTGGGTTTTTATGAGTGTCCACACTTCTGCACTAGCTTGAGTTTCCGGATCACCGTTAAAGGCAGGCCAATGTAAAGGGCATTACAGTAATCAAGCCTCGAGATGACCGTGGTCTGGATCACCATTGCCAGGTCGCTCCAGGATAGATAGGGGGCCAGCCGTCTAGCCTGATGGAGATGAAAAATGCTGTTCTGCTCACAGTGAAGAGTTGAGCCTCCATTGTCAGCAGAGGGTCCAAAAGGACTCCCAGGCTTTTTACTGATGATGAAGGGCATAGTGCCTCACCATCCAGAGTAGGCAGCTGGATATTCCCACCGCCCGGGCGGCCTATGGGATTTCCATCTTGACAGGTTCACCTTTAACCTGCTGGCTCGCAGCCATCCAGTAACGGCTTCAAGGCACTGATGGAAATTATTGGGTACGGAGTCGGGGCGGCCCTCCATCCTCAGAATGAGCTGGGTGTCATCATCGTACTTTGGGAGTGGGCGATGGCTTTTGGGTGGGAGGTTTGTCGCTTTTGACCAGGTTTGACCCTCGGGCATTCTGCCACTCGGCCCTCGCGGCCGCACGTGAAGCATGCCCCTCGCCTTCCTTTCCTCTCCCTGCTCCCACCGACCGGCCTCTCGGTGAAGGGTGTCGCATCCCTCCGGCTTGACCCATCACTGGATGTCTGGCACAGCCCCCTTCTCTGGAACGACATGGCATCTGTTCCTTGTCACATTCCACTCTCACGGCCAACACAATCCAATCGTCTAAGTTGTCTGGGTGGCCAAAGTGCATTGCCTACTCTTACACATTCGCTCTCAGGCCGGTTTGGAAAAATTCCAGTTTGGTTGTCTCTGACCAGTCTCTAATTTGTCCGGCCACTGCCTTAAACTCCAGGGCGTACTCTGACCCAATGATTTTAGAATAAAAACAAGCTCACAAGGGTGGTTCCTTGGATACACATTTATTATCCGATCTTACCAAGGCAAAGCAAAAGCTAGTTCTAACTCTGTTTCTGCCAAGCGGTAGTATTTTACCTAACTTAAGAAAACCCCATGACCTGGCCCCCTCAAAAGTAGCATCTATTCTATCACATAACTTTTTCTCATGTTACATTCAATTCCCACCAACCATGCAGCGTCTCCCAGATGGCCCTTATCCGAGTCCAGTATTCTACTCCCATTTGGTCACAGAGTGGACGGGCAGCTGATTGATTTAAGCTTGGACGGACACATCCTGACAGCTTAACCTTGAAAACATTGCTTAGCTCACTGAAGGAAAAAAAACACCCATGGTTTATTCAGAAAGCAGTAATTAATTTTCTATAAAGACTGAAATCATTTGGCCTAAAGCAAAATCCTTCTGACATTATTAAATGTCACAGTGCCGTTAAAGCACAATTATATACTAATTCTCAGAATAAATCTCATTAGTTTCTAGAGGCCTTATGAACAAAGTGAAAGGAGGGAAATGTTACCATGTTTGACTTTCATCTCAGCTTTCCTAAGCAGTGGTACAATTAAAACAATATGTATTCATGGTATAATTATGAAAAATTGATAGCTGTGAGAAACATTGTGATATTTTGATACCACAGAGACGTTTCAATTCATACCAGCATTTCCTTAAATGTATAAAAGCTGCCTATTATTATTATTTTATTAAAATTATAATTATTTAAACAGCTGCAGAGCTGTTTGGACTGGAAGTCAGCCTGAAGAAAATGGAAGTCCTCTACCAGCCCGCACCACAGGAAGAACACCATCATCCCCATGTCAGCTTAGGCAAGTCTGTGCTTAAGTCCGTTCAGCAGTTCACCTCCCTGGGAAGCATCATCTCTTCAGACGCCAAGATTAATAAAGAGAGAGATCACAGATTGTCAAAGGCATAGAGTGCATTTGGAAAGCTTCACAAAGGAGTCTGGAGCAACAAGCACCTGAGGCAAAGTGCCAAAATCAGTGTGTACAGAGCTATCATACTGTCCATCCTCCTCTATGGGTCTGAAACATGGGTCACCTATCGCCAACACCTACGACTCCTCGAACTCTTTCATCAGCGCTGTCTTCGCACAATCCTAAATATACACTGGACCGACTATGTGACGAATGTTGCTGTCCTTGAGCAAGCAGGGATCACCAGCGTTGAGGCCATGCTATTGAGAACACAGCTGCGCTGGGCAGGGCACATCTCTAGGATGGAGGACCACCGCCTCCCAAAGATACTACTCTATGGTGAACTCGCCACGGGTCAGCGCAAGAGAGGCGCCCCCAAAAAGAGATATAAGGACTCCCTGAAACAAAATCTCAGGCTCGGACAGATTGATCACCAACAATGGTCCACCCTGGCCTCACATCGGGAGGCATGGAGACGCACTCTCCACAATGCTGCGGCCTCTTTCGAGAAGACACGCCGAATGGGTCTTGAAGAGAAATGACAACGCAGAAAGAACCGCAACTTGGTAACAACATCACCCAAGGAGACTTTCTGTTGTGCTTTCTGCAACCGAACTTGCCTATCTCAGATTGACCTACGCGCTTGTAAAAAGCGTGGGATGAGTCCTTCCTAAGAATCTTCATTTGCGAAGCAATGCCGAGAGAGATTATTATTTGAAACACAACAAGATTAGTACATAGCAAACAAGGTCACTATGCTGGCTGTTGTATTGGATCACACGTCGGACACTTCCCAAGTGTCTAGGACTGTGTGATGTATCAGCAAATAATGCGTGCAGATCTGAGTAGGGTGGCCTTTTTCAGCTGACAGATGGTCATTTTGTCAGCACCAATTGTGTTTAAGGGCAGGCCAAGGTCTGCAGGCCTTCACCCAGTGTGCTGATCACCACTGGGACCACCTTTACTGGCTTGTATCAGAGTCTTTGCAGTTTGATCTTTAAATCCTTGCATCATGCAGGCCCAGATTAACTGTTTGTGGCGCCCTAGGCCACACTTTGGAAGCCCCACCCCTGGGGACAGGGCTGCTTCCATGCATGTGCGGCAGGGCACGAGCACTGCGGCCTCTCTTCATGAGCGTCGCGGCCTCTCTGCTTCCTCCGCCATGTTCCTGAGTGCCGCAGCAGCCGCCCGGGGGCTTCCCTTCCTTCCTCCTCCTCGGAGAAGGAAGAGGAAGGAAGGGAAGCCCCCAGGCGGCCACTGCGGCACCCAGGAACATGGTGGAGGAGGCAGAGGCCGCGGCGCTCGCGAAGAGGCACCGCGGCTTCCTTCCGCCTCTTCCTCCTCGCCCTCGCCGCCGCGCCTGACGTCACCGCCCTGCAGGTTGCTTGCGGGTGAGGCGTGCCATTGTCCGCCGAAAAGGGGCGGGCGCTGCGCAGGACGCTGGGGCGCCCTCCCCACCTCCACCCCCGTGCAGCGGGCGCCGCCCCCTCTCGGATGTGGGGGAAGGAATGAAAGGGAGGGAGGGAAGGAAGGAAGTAGGTGCCGCATAAGAAGAGAAAGGGGGGGTCGGTCTGTGATTTGGCGCCCTCCTAGGCCTGCGCTCATTGGCCATGGCCTTGTTGGCCTTATGGGTAATCCGGGCCTGGCATCATGTCAGCCGAATCAACCCTGGCGATCAATGGGGTGACAGATGTCGCAGCCAGATCGCCTTGGCATCATGTCAGCTTTTCCTGTTGTTTCTCTTCGATCCTGCTGTCACCTGGGATTGCAACATCGATGATCCATATTGTGTTTTTTAACACAATCGTGAGGTCAGGAGTCTTGTGCTCCAAAACTCTGCCTGGCCGAATTCGGAAGTCCCAGAGTAGTTTGATGTGTTCATTTTCTGTAGCTTTTCGGGCTTGCGATCCCACCAGTTCTTTGTCGCAGGCAGATGGTATTTGTGGCGCGAGTCCCAATGGATCATCTGAGCAATGGTATTATACCTCGCTTGTAGTTTGTGCGATCTTCTTGCAGGAGCCACGGGTGTGATCTATTGTTTCGTCTGCTACCTTGCAGAGTCTACACTTGGGATCTTTTATCGTCTTATCAATTCTGGCTTGGGTGGCATTGGTTCTAATGGCTTGTTCTTGGGCCGCCAGGATCAGGCCCTCCTTCGTCTCCTTTTTGAGAGTTCCATTTGAGAGCCGCATCCATGGTTTTCCTCTGTCAATCTTGCTCTCAATTTTTCCCAGGAACTATTCATGCAGTGCCTTCTTTTGCCTGTTTTCTTTTCTGCTCTGTATTGTATTTTACAATATTACCTCTTTGTCTTTTGCACTTTAAGCGGATTATTATTATTATTATTATTATTATTATTTCACTTCTATTTCTGCCAATAACACGACTCAAGGTAGCTAACATCATACTATTTTAAAAGAAATATATAAAGTTAAGATGCTAAACGTTACAGCCTTGAAGCTGTGACTGGTTGGCTACGAGCCAGTCGGTTGAAAGTGAATCCATCGAAGACGGAGATCCTTTGGGTGGGTGTGAGCTCCGGCTGCCTCCTCTGGACGGCGAGGCATTACACCCGTCGCCTGTAGTAAAGAGTCTGGGGGTCCAGTTGGACCCGCTGCTGACGATGGAGGCTCAGGTCTGCACTGTCAGCAGATCCGCGTTCTACCATCTGCGGCAGGATAGACGGCTGGCGCCCTGCCTCTCTGGAAATGACCTAGCCATGGTAATCCAGGCGACGGTCATCTCGAGGCTAGACTACTGTAATGCCCTTTACATTGGTCTTCCTTTGTCGGTTATCCAGAAGCTCAAACTGGTGCAGAACGCGGCAGCGAGGCTCTTGGCTGGAATGCCAGCCAGGGCTCATATAACTCCAACTCTGCAGCGTCTGCACTGGTTACCAATTGAGCATCGGATCATCTTCAAAGTGTTGGTCTTGACCTTTAAGGCCTTGTATGGTCTGGGTCCGGTGTACTTGAGGGACCGTCTACTCCCATATGTTCCCCAGAGATCTCTTCGATCTGAGGACCTTAACCTCGTGCAGATTCCCTCCCTTGCGAACTATCCACTTGTCGTCAGCCAGGCAGAGAGCCTTCTCCGTGGCAGCACCACGTCTGTGGAATAATTTACTATCTGAAGTGCGAGGAATTAGTGAGCTGCCGGATTTCCGGAAAGCTTGCAAAACGGTGTTGTTCCGGCAGGCATTTAGTCTCTTGGTGATAGCGGAATATTGTATACATTGTCTGACATTGTACTGTATTATGCTTTCTTGTTATAGTTCGATATATTGTAAACTGTTCTGAGCCAGAGTGGAAAGGATGGTATACAAATCGAAATAATAAATAAATAAATAAATAAATAAATCCTACAATTAATTAAAAGTTGTTCCCAACTTTTATTTGACCAGAGATCACTTTGATTTTTTTGTTCTTAGCAGGGACCACAACTTACAAGGATAATAAACTCTGTTAATCTAACGATAAACTTTAATCAAAACATTTATTATATTCATTAAGCTTAATAGGAACATGAACTATGAGTATGATTATAATATAAAAAGAACACTTTAATAGAAAATTTAATTTGGTTTGCGTCAATGTGATTTTTGAGCTTTGCATCTTATTTACAAATTGGGTCATCCTGGGGCTAATGTTATTCCTCAAAGCTACACGGCGCATATCATCACCTACTTTCAATCAATTCCTGGACTTGTTTCTAATTACCGGCAAAACAGAAAATCCTGGTTCACATAAATCAGTTGTGAAGAAGAATATAAGGTAGACCAAGGCTTTTAAATTTATTTATTTATTTATTTATTCGTACTTGTTTTCCGCCCCTCCCAACGGCTCGGGGCAGCTCACAACATATTCATAAAACAGCCAAACACAGCAAAATTAAAACCACAATTAAAACAACAGATAAAAAGGCACAGTAGGCCCCACATTGAAACAATGCGGCAAAAGGTAAAACAGGATGGCGACATGGAACAGAGACTACAATTCATCCGGCTCCGAAAGCCTGCTGGAACAACAAAGTCTTGCAGGCTTTCCTAGATGGGAGGATGTTCTGAATGGCACGAACGTCGGCGGACAATGAGTTCCAAAGTGTTGGAGCCACGATCGAAAAAGCCTGGCGATGGGTTGCGGTCAAGCGAAACGTCTTAGGGCAGTGTTTCTCAACCTGGGGGTCGGGACCCCTGGGGGGGTCACGAGGGGGTGTCAGAGGGGTCGCCAAAGACCATAAAAAACACAGTATTTTCTGTTAATCATGGGGGGTTCTATGTGGGAAGTTTGGCCATTCTATTATTGGTGGGGTTCAAGAGGCTCTTTGAATGTAGGAGAACTATAAATCTCAGCAACTACAATTTCCAAATGTCAAGATCTATTCCCCCCCCCTCCAAAAAAACCAAAAACCAACTCCACTACTATTCACATTTGGGCATATTGAGTAGTCATGCCAAGTTTGGTCTTCTAGATCTATCATTGACTCCACAGTGCTCTTTGGATGTAGGTGAACTACAACTCCAAAACTCAAGGTCAGTGCTCACCAAATCCTTCCAGTATTTTCTGTTGGTCATAGGAGTTCTATGTGCCAAGTTTGGTTCAATTCCACCATTGGTGGAGTTCAGAATGCTCTTTAATTGTAGGTGAACTATAAATCCCAGCAACTGTGACTCCCAAATGACAAAATCAACCCCCCACCACCAACTCTACCAGCATTCAAATTTGGGCATATTGGGTATTTGTGCCAAATTCGTCTTAGGGCAAAGAAGGACCAGGAGGTTATGTTCTTCGGAGTGCAAAGATCTGGTGGGGTAATACGGGATGAGGCGGTCCCGCAGGTACATTGGCCCCAGATCATGTAAGGCCTTAAAAGTTAAAACTAACACTTTGAAGGTGATCCGGCATTCTACCGGCAGCCAGTGCAGTTCGCGCAGAATGGGCGTGATGTGAGAACTTGCAAAGCTCCCCGCAAGGAGTCAGGCTGCAGCGTTCTGCACCAGCTTGAGTTTCCGGATCACCGACAGAATAAGGCTAGTGTTACAATGTAAGTGTTACAGTAGTCTAGTTTCGAGATTATCGTAGCTTGGACCACTGTGGCTTGGTCGTGCCGGGACAGGTAGGGGGCCAGCTTCCTTGCCTGGCGAAGGTGGAAAAACACTGCTGACGGTGGAGACATGGGCCTCCATCGACAACAGAGGGTCCAGGGTTACCCCGAGGCTCTTAACAGATGACGGCGGACGTAATGTCACGCCGTCCAGGGTCGGAAGCGGAACATCCCCACCGCCCGGGCGACCAAGCCACAGGATCTCCGTCTTAGCCGGATTCACCTTCAACCTACTGGCTCGCAGCCATCCAGTAGCGACCTCAAGGTTTACACCAAAACTCTTCAAGAGAATCAGATTCAAATGTGTCCTTATAAAACTAATAACTTTATATTTGTACCCCGCCTCCATCTCCCTGAAGGGACGTGGGGCGGCATACATCTGACACAATGTGTCTGGAACAATGCATGAAATAAACACACAATACAATAAAACAGTGCTGTCCAACTTCTACCGGACCTAGGGCTGGACTTCCAGTCACTGATGACCTGGGGGGCCGCTCCGCGCCACTCCACCCTGCCCCCGGCCATGCCCCCGGCCATGCCCCCGGCCATGCCCCCGGCCACGCCCCCAGCCCCTCCTCCTAAAGTGTCACGCCAGTCTCAGAAGCGGCGATTTCACTTCTGAGGCTGGCGTGACCCCTTAGGAGGGAGGGCAAAGCCAAGGGAGCCCTCCATGGCTTCGCCCCTCCCTCCTAAAGGGTCACGCCAGCCTCTTCCTCTGTTCTGCCTCTCCCACCGGCGCACCAATCAGTGCGCCGGGAGGAGAGGCAGAACAGAGAAGGCGTGCCTAAAGAGGAGGAAGGGAAGCGCTTGCCTTCTTCCTATTTAGGCACACCTCCTCCCTCCCCTCCCCCCACCAGCATTCCCAATTGGTGCACCAGGGAGAGGCAGGACGGACGAGGAGGAAGGGAGCCTCCCTTCCTCCTCTTTAGGCCCGCCTTAGGCCCCAGTGTTCCCGATTGGTGCGCCGGGGGAGAGGCGGGACGGAGGAGAGGAGGGGCGGGCGGGGCTGGTGACGTCCCAGGCTCGGCGCCACGCCTGGCGATCACCCAGCCCGCCCCCCGGAGATCAATTTTTTTAAATTTTATTTTTAAAAATATTAATTTTGCAGGGTAGGCGGGGGCCGTAGGGAAGGGGCTGGGGGCCATATACGGTCCCCCCGGGCACCAGTTGGACAGCCCTGCAATAAAAGATTATTGCAGTTTGACATCCGTTCCAGTTGGAACGAAATAAAACAACTTGGTGGCGTTTTCTGAGATTTATTTGAGAAAAGTAGGAAAAAATTTCTTTTGGTGCTTTCTTCTCACCAGGGTTAAAAAAACAGATCCTCTTGGGTGGGTCCGATTGGTCTCTGTCTTCAAGGCAAGACCCCCAAATTCGTGTTCAATACCATAACTTTTCCTCTACTTTCTGGTGTAGAAACCTTTTAGATCAGCGTTTCTCAACCTGAGGGTCGGGACCCTGAGGGGTCGCGCGAGGCAGTGTCAGAGGGGTCAACAAAGACCATCAGAAAACACAGTATTTTCTGTTAATCATGGGGGTTCTGTGTGGGAAGTTTTGGTTCAATTATCTCATTGGTGGGGTTCAGAATGCTCTTTGATTGTAGGTGAACTATAAATCCCAGCAACTACAACACTCAAATGTAGGAAAACTAAAGTTTAATGCCCACTGAAGCCTTCCAGTATTTTCTGTTAATCATGGGATTTCTGTCCGCCAAGTTTGGTTCAATTCCATCATTGGTGGAGTTCATAATGCTCTTTGATTGTAAGTGAACTATAAATCCCAGCAACGACAACTCCCAAATTTCAAGGTCTATTTTCCCCAAACTTCACCAGTGTTCACATTTGGGCATATTGAGTATTCGTGCCAAGTTTGGTCCAGATCCATCATTGTTTGAATCCATGCTGTTCTCTGGATGTAGGTGAACTACAACTCCAAAACTCAAGGTCAACGCCCACCAAACCCTTCCAGTATTTTCTCTTGGTCATGGGATTTCTGTATGCCAAGTTTGGTACGATTCCATTGTTGGTGGAGTTCGGAATGCTCTTTGATTGTAGGTGAACTATAAATCCCAGCAACTACAACTCCCAAATTATAATATCAATCACCAACCTCACCAGAAATCAGATGTGGGTTTATTTTGTGCCTGTTTTGGTCCAGTGAATGAAAATACATCCTACACATCGGATATTTACATTTAGATTCATAACAGTAGCAAAATGACAGTTTATTTATTTATTTATTTATTTATTTATTATTCGGGTTTCTATGCCGCCGACTCCCTGAGGCTCGCGGCGGCTCACAGGAACTGAAGGTACAACTACACACAAGCAATGCGATAAAACCTCTAAGACAATTAAACAGTTAAAACAGCAAAAGACGAAACCCCCAGGTACAGTTCAGAAATTAGACAGCGTGACACCCCAGGACAGCGGCTAAAGCGGAACATGGGCAGGGCCTACTCACCGAAGGCCTGCTTAAACAAATAAGTTTTGCAGGCGCGTCTAAACGGGAGCAGGTCCTTTATAGCCCGGGGCGTTCCACAGCGTAGGAGCTATAACGGAGAACGCCCTCCGGCGAGTAGATGTCAGTTTAGCCGATTTCGCTGAGGGTATCTCTAACAAATTAGCATCCTCGGAGCGTAGTGATCTCGGGGACCGAGTGTGGTGAGTCGTTCACTCAAGTACGCTGGCCCCAGGCCGCAAGGCCTTAAAGGTAAGAACCAACACCTTGAAGGAGATCCGGTGCTCGATTGGGAGCCAGTGCAGATCCTGCAAAACAGGTGTGATGTGGCGGCCTGCTGGGGTTCCAGACAGGAGCCGGGCGGCAGTGTTCTGCACCAGCTTGAGCTTCCGGTCGCCCGACAAAGGAAGGCCAACGTAAAGCGCGTTACAGTAATCCAGCCTTGAGATGACCGTAGCTTGGATCACCGTGGCCAGGTCATTCCGGAGATATAGGGGCCAGCCTCCGAGCCTGTCGCAGATGAAAAAAGCAACCTTGCTGACCCCGGAGACCTGGGCCTCCATGGTCAGCTGGGAGTCCAGATGGACCCCAGGCTCTAACGGAAGGCGATGGGCATAGCGCCACACTGTCCAGGGTCGGAAGCTGGACATCTACACCACCCGAGCGGCCCGACCACAAGATCTCCGTCTTCGCGGATTCACCCTCAACCTACTGGCACGCAGCCATCCAGTAACGGCCTCGAGGCAGTGTTGGAAATTATCGGGGATGGATCCGGCCTGTCCTCCATCCTCAGAATGAGCTGGGTGTCGTCAGCGTACTGGTGGCACTCCAGCCCATAACTCCGCACCAGCTGTGCAAGCGGCTGCATGTAGATGTTGAATAACAGAGGGGAGAGAATGGCCCCCTGAGGGACCCCACAACCCAGTGGGGAGCCCTCGGAGACTACCCCGCCCTTCCTCACACGCTGAGACCGCTGGCGGAGGAAGGAGGTCAGCCACTTAAGGACAGTCCCCTCACTCCAGCCATGGCCAGGCGGTGGATCAGTAGATTGTGGTCGACCGTGTCAAACGCTGCCGTGAGGTCCAATAACACGAGCAGCACAGACCCGCCTTGGTCGAGCTGGCAGCGGAGTTGATCTGTGATGGAGACCAGGACCGTCTCCGTCCCGTGCCCCGAACGGAAGCCGGACTGGAAGGGGTCTAGCCATGTTGCATCATCTAAGAAGTTATGAAGTTATGAAGTAGCAACTAAAATAAATGTTACGGTTGGGGGTCACCACAACATGAGGAACTGTATTAAGGGGTCGCAGCATTAGGAAGGTTGAGAAACACTGTTTTAGATGGTTAATGCTCTAGTTTGTCTCTTGGGCAATATAGTTTCAGACCATTCTTTGGTCAATTTGAGGAACATTTATCAAGTTCTTCCCCTTGATTTCTGTATTCAACTCACCTTTACGCCATTATGTTCTGGGCGGTTGGCGACTTAACTTGAACGGAGCATTTCTCCCCCTTGCTTTTGATTTATGTTCCTTCCTTTGCTCTTGTTACGAGAACACCTTTTTCATCCTTTTGCAACCGGGTGTGAGTTTCTTCTTCCACCTTTTAGAGGCAAAAAAAAATTCTTTTCTTTTTCTTTTCACCAAGTATATTCAATAAACTTTCTCGGCCGAACATGGGCTAGCATTGCAATCAACAAACACTTCTTGGGTTTTTTGCATTCATATGTGATTATTCTATTTCTCCTTATTTATTTCCCACATTTGGTTTCTGGCAGCTGCCTTGATTCCCGGCAGAAAAAAATCCATATGATGGTATTAGGATTTGTGCTGTGTTAAATTATGTGTTCCTGCAGGGGAGAACAAATAAGTTAATCAGTTTTCTCCCTCCTGTCGGGCATCTTCGGAAACCACACAGAATTCAAAGAAGTCGCGCAGGGAAAGGTGAGCGAACTGGACAAGGGCCGTGAAGGGTTTGTATGTCCTCAGCCTCTCCTCATGTAACATAGGAGAAGAAGAAAAATGAGGAGGCTATACTCTTTTGTGACCCAATCCCAACTCCCAGCTCCCTGTCTGATATCAAGTGGGGAGCTTAATGGGATTAAGGAGACTGGGCTTATATAGCCTGCAAAAGAGAAGGCTGAGAGGAGACATAATGGATTGTTGCTGCATCTCGACCAACCACTTGCTCCCTCGATCCGTGCCCATCCTGGCTTGTCAAATCTTGTCTGGATGGGTTACGTCAGTGTTTCTCAACCAGTGTGACGGGGCACACTAGTGACAAACACCCCCCTCCCCACCGTTGTCTACTTGGTCTCTCCCTCTCCCGCCTCCCTTTCCCCAAGTAGAGACCTCCTCTTGCCTCCTGGGGGTTCTGTGTGGGAAGTTTAGCCCAGTTCTATCAATGGTGGGGTTCAGAATGCTCTTTGATTGTAGGGGAACTATAAATCCCAGCAACAACAACTCCCAAATGTCAAGAACTATTTCCCCTGAATTCCATCTGCCTTCACATTTGGGCATATTAAGCACATAAGAACATAAGAAGAGCCATGCTGAATCGGGCCTCAGCCCACCTAGTCCAGCATTCTGTGTCACACAGTGGCCCACACACTTGGTATCCATGAATCTGTCTAATCCTGCCTTGAAGCTGTCCAGGCTGACGGCTGTCACAACCTCTTCTGGAAGTGAGTTCCATAACCCAATGACCCTCTGGGTGAAGAAATATTTCCCTTTATTAGTCCTAACTTTCCTACCTTGGAGCTTCAGGGAGTGCCCCTAGTCCTAGTGTTGGGTGACAAAGAAAATATTTTTCTTTATTCACCTTTTCTATCCCATGCATGATTTTATACACTTCGATCAAGTCACCTCTTAGACGCCGTCTTTCAAGGCTGAAAAGACCAAGGCATTGCAACCTGGTTTCCTAAGGGAGCCGCTCCATCCCTTGGATCATTCTTGTTGCCCTTTTCTGTACCTTTTCCAGTTCCGTTATATCCTTCTTGAGGGTGCGGAGACCAGAATTGTACACAGTACTCCAAATGTGGCCTCACCATAGATTTGTAGAGAGGCAATACAACATTTGCCGACCTATTTTCGGTTCCCTTCCTGATCATGCCAAGCATAGAATTTGCTTTTTTTACTGCTGCTGCGCACTGGGTTGACATCTTCATTGAGCTGTCCACCAGAACCCAAGATCCCTTTCCTGGTTTGTCTCGGAAAGCTTTGACCCCATCAATTGATAAGTGTATTTGGGGTTCTTTGCCCCGATGTGCATGACTTTACACTTGTTTAGGTTAAAATGCATTTGCCACTTTGTTGCCCATTCACTCAATTTCGAGAGATCTTTCTGGAGCTCTTTACAATCAGTTTCATTTTTAACTACCCTGAACAGTTTAGTGTCGTCTGCAAACTTTGCTACCTCAGAATTCACTCCTACATCCAGATCATTAATGAATAAATTAAAAAGTAACGGACCCAAAACTGAACCTTGGGGTACGCCACTTCTCACCTCTTTCCACCCAGAGAAGTGTCCGTTTATTACCACCCTTTGTTTCCTACAGTTTAGCCAGGTTCCGAACCAGGACAAGACCTGTCCCCTGATTCCATGGCTGAAGAGCTTATTTAGCCTTTGGTAGGACTTGGTCAAAAGCCTTTAAAAAGTCAAGGTAAACAATATTGACTGGGTCCCCTTCATCTATGTGTTTATTTACACCCTCAAAGAATTCTATCAAGTTACTAAGACATGATTTGCCTTTGCAGAAACCATGTTGATTTTCCTTCAGCAATGCCTGTTCTTCTATGTGCTTGGTATGAATATTGAGTATTCATGCCAAGTTTGGTCCTGATCCAACATTGTTTCAGTCCACAGTGCTCTCTGGATGTTGGTGAACTACAACTCCAAAACCCAAGGTCAATGCCCACCCAACTCTTATAGCATTTTCTCCTGGTTATGGGAGTTCTGTGTGGGAAGTTTGTGTCTTTCTGCCATTCCTGCCAGGATATCTATGTTGTGTTCATCAAAACAGGCCCAGGTTTCACACTGAGTGTATAAATACATTTAGAAACATATTAACTATACGTATTACTGTATTAGAGTGTCATTTTGATTGGTGGTGTGCCCCAGGATTTTGCAAATGTAAAAAGTGTGCCACGGCTGAAAAAAGGTTGGGAAACACTGGGTTACGTGACCCTCTGTTGAACATAATAAACAGTTCCCTTGAGCAAGGAGTCTTTCCAGAGGGATTGAAAGAGGCCGTGGTCCCTCCATTGCTGAAAAAACCAGGGTTAGATCCCTCGGTTCCCTCCAATTACCGACCAGTTTCGAATCTGTCGTTTCTGGGCAAGGTGGTTGAGAGGGCAGCAATGGAGTAGTTGCAGATCTTCCTAAATGACACAGCTGGCTTAGACCCCTTCCAGTCTGACTTCCATTCTGGGCATGGGACGGAGACGGTTTTAGTCTCCATCACAGACCAGCTGCGTTGCCAGCTTGACCAAGGCGGATCGGCACTGCTTGTGTTATTGGACCTCACAGCAGTGTTTGACATAGTCGATTATTATCTATTGACGCACTGCCTTGCTGTGGTTGGAGTGAGGGGGACAGCTCTTGATTGGCTGTCCTCATTTCTCCACAATTGGAAGCAGCGAGTGCAGAGGGGTGGGCTGGTTTCCGGGGGATCCCTCCTGTCTTGTGGGGTCCTTCCCCTTTGTTATTTAACATCTATATGTGACCGCTTGCTCAGCTGGTACATAGCTTTGAGTTTGAGTGTCACCAGTATGCTGACGACACTCAGCTCATTCTGAGGATGGAAGGCCGGCCCGAATCCGTACCCAAAAATTTCCATCTATGACTTGAAGCCGTTACTGGATGGCTGTGAGCCAGTAGGTTGAAGGTGAATCCGGCAAAGATGGAGATCCTTTGACTGGGTCGTCCGGGCGATAGGGAAATCCAACTGCCGACCCTGGATGGCGAGGCCCTTTGCCCGTTATCATCAGTAAAAAGTGTGGGTGTCCATTTGGACCCTCTGCTGACGATGGAGACCCAAATCTCCAATGTCAGCAGAATCGCATTTTTCCATCTGCGACAGGCGAAACGTCTGGCTCCCTATCTCTCACGGAACGATCTGGCCACGGTAATCCAAGCCACGGTCATCTCAAGACTTGACTACTGTAACACTCTTTACATTGGCCTTCCCTTGAATGTGATCCGGAAACTCAAGCTAGTGCAGAATGCTGCAGCCCGGCTGCTTGCGGGGGAACTCACGAGCTGCCGTATAACACCTATACTGCAGAACCTGCACTGGCTGCCATTTGAATACCGGATCACTTTCAAGGTGTTCTTACTTTTAAGGCCTTGTATGGTCTGGGGCCAGTGTACCTACGGGATCGCCTGATTCCATATAACCCTCCGAGATTACTCCGTTCAGAAGACCAGAATCTTCTAGACATCCCTAGTGTGAAGTCTTTCCACCTGACTTCGACAAGGCGCAGGGCATTTTCAATCATCGCCCCGGCTCTTTGGAATACATTTCGCCAGACGTTTCGCCTGGCTTGACCCCTTCCAGTCCGGCTTCCGTTCGGGCCATGGGACAGAGACCGTCCTGGTCTCCATCACAGACCTACTCCGATGCCACTTGGACCGAGGCGGATCGGCGCTGCTCGTGTTATTGGACCTCATGGCAGCGTTTGATACTGTCGATTACCAACTTTTGACACACCGCCTGGCGGTGGCGGGGGTGAGGGGGACAGCCCTCAACTGGCTGTCCTCCTTCCTCCAAAACCGCCTGCAGCGAGTGAAGTGGGGAGGGGTGGTCTCCGAGGGCTCCCCTCTTCTCTGCGGGGTCCCTCAGGGGGCCATTCTTTCCCCGCTGTTATTTAACATCTATATGCGACCACTCGCCCAATTGGTACGGAGTTTTGGGCTGGAGTGCCATCAGTCCGCTGATGACACCCTGCTCATTCTGAGATGGACGCGGGGTGGAATCTGTACCCGATAATTTCCATCGCTGCCTAGAAGCCGTAACTGGATGGCTGCGAGCCAGTAAGTTGAAGGTGAACCCGGCGAAGACGGAGATCTTGTGGCTGGGGCTCCCGGGGGGGGGGGGGGATAGAGACCCAGTTGCCAACGTTTGATGGTGTGGCACTTCGCCCACAGCCCTTAGTTAAGAGCCTTGGGGTCCAGCTGGACACCCAACTGTCGATGGAAGTGCAGATTGCCTGCGCTTGCAAGACAGCGTTCTACCATCTACGGCAGGCGAAACGTCTGGCTCCTTACCTCTCCCGCTGCGACCTGGCCACGGTGATCCAAGCCACGGTCATCTCGAGGCTCGATTACTGTAATGCGCTGTACATTGGCCTACCCTGGTCGGCGATCCGAAACTTAGGCTGGTGCAGAACGCAGCAGCGCGCCTGCTGTCAGGAGCCCCAAGATCTGCGCATGTGACCCCACTCCTGCGTGCACTGCACTGGCTTCCCATTGAATTCTGGGTCTCCTTCAAGGTGTTAGTTCTAACTTTCAAGGCCTTACATGGTTTGGGGCCAGTGTACCTGAGGGAGCGTCTTACCCCATACAAACCCAGAAGATCACTGCGCTCAGAGGGGCTTAATCTACTAGAGGTCCCTAGTATTAAGATCAGTAGGCTGTCGAGCACCCGGCAGAGAGCATTTACAGTGGCCGCTCCGACCCTCTGGAATTCTCTACCAGAGGAGATACGAGCACTACAGGGCTTGCTGGCCTTTCGCAAGTCTGTGAAGACTTGGTTATATAGGCAGGCATTTGGTCCCAACTGATGCCTCCTATTCACCAGCTGCCAACACACTGTTCTGCCATGTATTGCCTCTGCATATTATTGCTTGCCGGGGTTACTGTGGGTTATTGTGGGAAGGGGGGCTTTTGGGTATACGTCTTTTATCTGTTTTTGATGTTTTTATTGATTTTATGCTGTAAACCGCTCTGGGCTCCAGAGAGAGCGGTCTACCAAGTCGAATTTTTAAATAAATAAATAAATAAATAAATACGTTGCCTGTTAATAGAGTCATGGGTATTTGCACAAAGAAACCATAGTTCATAACAAGGTTATCTCTATGGGGGATTGATTCCCCATAAATGGCCAAAATAAAACTTGTTTAAACCGGCCATCACACACAGAAACCAAGACCTTTTGTTGATCAATGTTTTTCCAAAAACAGGAAGGTATCGATCTAGGACCAAAACCAAAAACTGTTTATTTTCAAACCAAGACAATAGCCAGGCTAGCTAGAAGGACGCGCCAAAGTCCTCGCTTGCCCCAAGGGCATATTAACACTTCTTAATCCCATCATCCAGCTCAGTTTCATTGTTTTTGCCATTTTGTCCCGCCTCCCTGGTCTTCTCATTGGTTGGATCGCAAGAGGCGCTATCTTGCGATTGGCTGAGGGTCGCCGGCCGGCTTCCTGACACTCAGCTGTTTACAACGTTCCGGCCTATCAGCTGGAAGCGCAGAGAGAGAGAGAGAGAGAGAGAGAGAGAGAGAGAGAGAGAGAGAGAGAGAGGCAGAGAGAGAGAGAGAGAGAGAGAGAGAGAGAGAGAGAGAGAGAGGCAGAGACAACACTCACATTGAGGCTTTAATGCGGGATTTGAGCAGAATTCTGGGAAATGTAGTTTAAGGTGGGACCTTTTAAATTCCCTGCCACAGGGTTCCATGCCTTTCCAAACTACATTTCCCAGAATTCTACCTACCGCCTTGTACTACTTCGTCCTCCCTGAAAGTTTTGGTGGGGGAAAATCTAAATTCATTTTCTAAAGGGATTTTGAGATAAATGGGGATTATTAAGCGTGAAGTACACGACGTTGAGAGGCAGTAACTCCAAGGTTTACCCAGTAGGGCTCCTATTATTATTATTGTTATTATTATTTCAAAGTCTGGAAGGGCATCTGTTGAGGGTGCTTTGGCTGTGCTTTTCCTGCCTGGCAGAAGGGGGTTGGACGGGATGGCCCCTGGCGTCTTCCAGTGAATTAGTACTGTGAAGTTTATGTTCACCCGGACCCCTAACGATATTTTGGAAACACTTTAGAAATGCTCCTCTACTAATTTAGTAACGAATATTGAAACATGTTTTCATTGATCACACAGGCCTATCACCTATGCATAGGGTAATCATTCAACCATTGATTATTGAACGGGTGTGCTCTATTTTGGTTTAACAATACGATTCAAAATTAGATCTGATTTTTGTACGGTAGAGCAGTGTTTCCCAACCGCTGTGACGCCTTGTCCCCTGTCGATCCTGGAGATCACTGTGCTCAGACCATCAGAAGTTCCCCATCGTGGTCCTTGTGAATTTAGTTTCAATGAGCGAGCCACGTATTGCAGGGGTGAGAATGACCCACTAGAGAGAATCTATTCACTTTGCGATGGGAAGGACGAACACCAGCACAATGCCTGGTAATCCAGCTGGCTGATTGCAGCCCGGGAGATAACTCACAAGAGCAATCTGTATTGAAACGCGGAAACGCAAAATCTCTCGTTTCGACTTTGAGTCTAAATTGGTCTACTACAATACTGGGGAGGAGCGGTCAGAAGTGATCCCCTGTCATCCTGACTGGGAGACAAAGATATCTTTCCGGCTGACTAGTAGTCAGCAACCTTCTATCACTTCCCCCCTTGCGCTTTTTCACCCTTTGTCTTCTCTCTCTTTCTTCTCTTTCTTCTCTGCTTTTTTCCCCCTCTCTCTTCTTCTCCCCTCCTCTCTACCTCCCCCCCTCTCTCTCCCTCCTGCCATCTATATTTTTACCCTCTGACTGTAAAATAAACTCAATAAAAATGATTCAATAAAAAAAAGAAGTGATCAGCGCCCTGAGGAAGCGGTTACGCGAAACGGCCATCTTGGCGTCGTCAGCTTACCTCCAGCCGTTGGCGCATGCCCACCATAGCAGCCACCAGCCCTGCCACCTACCAAGGTTCCCCTATTGACTCAGTCACAGGTCCATGGGTCACTCCACCCAGGACTTCACTAAGGGTTACTCAGTGCCAAGTGGAATACTCCTTCGCCCAACCATGTACATGGGCTTGTGATTTATGCTCATACTGTGTATTAATCACATGATTGATTATTTGCATTACATTGTACTGTTTGTAATATTGTTCTGCTATTGAGCATATACTGCCATACAATATAGTGGTTTTTACCTATATATGCTATGTCTTGGTATTCCTTTGACACTGCCCCTTTAAACATTTAGCAGTGTGTATAGAAGTTGCAATAGTGATTACTTTGTCGTGTATTGAAATCCAGCTAGTCACCCAAAGAAGGGTAACAAAGGTAATATTGCATGAGCCAGTAAGTGGTGCTGCTCCAAAGGAAAGTGTGATCGCCCCCTGGGGTAGATGTTTCCCACATGGGTTAGCTCAATGCCCTTGCCATATACACCCTATGGGCCGGAAAAAACGCCAGCCTCACCAGAGGTGGGTAGCTTTGGCTCCCGTGGAGTGTCCCCGGTCTGTGAGGTGTTTTTCAAAGGGCCAGAAATAATACCTATGAGCAGGGCCGTAGCCAGGATTTTGATTCGGGGGGCTGAGTTTGGTTCGGGGGGCTGAGACTGGGTGGAAGAGGGTGTACCCTAGCAAACCTTTTGTATTGTTATCCCAATAACCCCATTAATGTGGGATATAATGAGCATGGTGATCAGATCATGATTTAAATGCACGTAACAGTTTAAATAATGTACCAGTAAGGCCTTTTCGCGGACCACCCTGAAAATTTCGGGGGGCCTGAAGCCCCTTTAGCCCCCGGCTACATGCCTGCCTACGAGGGAAAGGAGGTACGAAGTGGGGTCCAAAACATGCAAGTGTGGAGAAGAGCAAACCACAGACCAACCAATTAAATGCAGCCTGAGTCTTGTAATACAACTTCCGATGGTGTTGGTGACATGTTCTAGGTCAGTGTTTCCCAACCAGTCGTGTGCCGTGACGGACCTCCTGCTGTGCCGCGAGAAAAGCTCTCTGCCCCCCTTCCTTCCCCCCTCCTCCTGCCTAACTCCTGCTGCTTGGGGGAGGAGGAGGGAGGGTGGGCGGCAGCGAAGAAAAAGAAGAAGGGGCCAGGGCGCCGCCTCCTTCAGCTGTTTCCCCAGCCAGCCCCCAATCCGCCACGACTCCCGCCATGACTCTCGCCCCTCGCTTGCTGAAGCCATGTGGAGGAGGAGCCCCCCCCCCACTGAAGCCCGTCCACCGCTCATGCTCCTCCTCCTCCGCGCAGCTTCATGGCGGAAAGCGGCGCCGGGGATGGGGGCCATGACTCCCGCCCCTCACTCGCACTGCCCCCTCAAGGCTGGAGAAGCTGTGGAAGAGCTGAAGCCAGGGGAGGGGCGGGGCATGGCGCGGCCCACAATGCACTGTGGACTGCACCCACAATGCACTGGGCGGCAGCGACCACTGAGGGAGGGAGGGGGAAGGGGAAAGGAGGGGGCGAGGAGGAGCCTGCCTGAAGAGCTGGCGAGGGTGAGGCGCGCACAACCCCTCCTTGGCAGAACTTTCCCTAGGCACGTTGGGAGAGGACGATACCACTATCTCTCTCAGCGTGCCTTTGGAAAAGTCCTGCCGACGGGGGGTGTGTGCGCCTGGCGTGAGCGCGCATGGGAAAAAACCCTCACCCTTGCCAGCTCTTCGGGCAGGCTCCTCCTCGCCCCCTCCTTTCCCCTTCCCCCCTCCCTCCCTCAATGGTCGCTGCATGGGCAAAACCCTCACACTTGCCAACTGTTCGGAGTGGAGGAAGGGAAGAGGCGGAGGACAGCGATGTCGTGTTCTGTGGCGCCGCTTGCTCTGGGCTCCTTCTCTCCCCCCCTTCCCCTCTGTTGCTCGCCGGCCGGCCTGCCGGGGCCCTTCAGAGGGCCGTACAGAACCGCCCGCGGGGCCGGATCCGGCCCAGGAGCCGTAGATTGCCCAACCCTGCTCTACTATATAGTTATGACACAGACTCCTAACAATATTTTGGAAACGCTTTAGAAATAATCCCCATCTAATTTAGTAATTAATATCGAAACAATTTTTTTCATTGATCGCCCAAGCCTATTACCTATGCATTGGGTAATCAATCAACCATTGATTATTGAATGGGCGCACTCTTTCTTGGTTTACCAATAGAATTGAAACCTTTTTGTATGTTTTTAGTCTGGAATAGTGTTCGTAATTTGGAATAATCCTATTATTGAGGAACGGGTGGGGATATAAAGGGATGTAAATGGATATATTGAACACAACATCAGTACCAGCAGCAACAGCTAGGGGTCGCTAGTAGTTACCTTTGTTTAAGCCAACCACTTGCCTTTCTGCACTCAGGCAACATGAAGTAATAAGGGAAGCATTGTTTCAACTAGCCAATCAGGCTCTTAGGGAGAGCCCCTCATTTGCATAACCATGGCTGCTATATAAGGGCAACCAGCTGCTCCCAGGAGTAGATGGGTGGCTGAGCTGAGCTGAGGAGGACCTCGCTGAACCATGGCTGCTGTTGTCAACTGTAAAGGGAGGAGCCAACAGCCCAACCAGAAGAAGAACCAAGTAAAGCAGACAAAACAGAAGGCCCAAGTGAAGCAAATGAAGGGGGCCAAAGCAAAGCAAGCCCTCAAGCAGGTGAAGAAACCCATGGATAAGAAGGGGTCCAGCAAAACTAAGGAGTGCCACCTCAGCCGCCCTGCGAAGAGAGTCCTGGGATCCTACCTCGAGCGTTTTTGCAAGTCCGTGTCCAAGGAAGCGGAGCGCCTGATGAAGGAGAACCGCGAGCCACAGATCAGCGGCAAAGTCCTGGCGACGGCCTTGGAGCACTCCTTGGCGAAGGGGAAGCGGCACTCCGTGGTGGCGGCCATGAAGAAGGCCAAGAAGAACGAGTCTTCCGAGGAAGGGGCCGAGAGGGTGTCCAGTCCTTCTGAGAAACAGGATTGCTCAAGCCAGAAAATGCCAAAGCAGCGCAAGCACTCCGCCACAGCGATGTCAAACTAATGCTTCTAGAAGGAGGGGAAAAAAGCCTCTTCGTGGGAGAAAAAAAAAACTGAGGCTGATATCAAAGACATAACAAAATGTTAGGAAGGGAGGACACCATCGAACATGTATCTTTATACCGTCAAAACCTCACCATGAGTTAGTTATTGCCTGGAACTGGTCAACATTTAGCCCTTGCTTGGAAGCGACACCATTTTCAGACGTACCATTAGGTTTCAAAGAGTTGCTTTCTGGTGAATATAAGGATCTTACAGCACGACTAGATGTGGGAATACCACCATGAAATGGTCACAACATAACCAGTGGTAAGCACAAACTCTCACGCCTGGAGCATGATCGACGCATCAGTGTTGAGAGAAATGTGTGGCGCAAGAAACCCAAGGGCAATAAAAAAAAATCATCAACTTGGCAATACAATAAAACTTAACTGAGTTGAATTGCTGTTGTTGTTGTTGTTGTTGTTTATATTCGTTTTGGATTCGTTCTTAATGTAAGAGAGTGTGCTCACTTTATTTGTTATTTATTTATTTATGCGTCACATTTATACACCGCCACTCCCCGAAGGCTCGGAGCGGTTTACAATAGTATGCATAAATCCAAGGGTGCAGTACAGTATTGACAAAACGAACTAATAAGTTCTAAAAAAGTGAAATATAATATTTATTTATTTTTTCCGATTGCTTAGTCCAGTGTTTCTCAAGCAGTGTGCCGTGGCACACTAGTGTGCCGTGAGCGATCATCAGGTGTGCCGCGAGAAAAGCTCTCTGCCCCCTTCCTTCCCCTCCTCCTGCCGAACTCCTGCTGCTTGGGAGAGGAGGAGGAAGGGACGGGCGGCCGCAAAGGAAAAGAAGAAGGGACCGGGGCGCCGCCTCCTTCAGCCGTTTCCCCAACCAGCCTCCAATCTGCCATGACTCCCGCCATGACTCTCGCCCCTTGCTTGTTGAAGCTGCACGGAGGAGGAGCCCCGCCTACTGAAGCCCGTCCACCGCTCATGCTCCTCCTCTGTGAGAGAGCTGAAGCCGGAGGGGGCATGATGCAGCCTGGCTCCGCCCCTCCCCCGGCTTCAGCACTCCCACAGCCGCCAGCCTTGAGGGGCAGTGCCAAGCCAGCAATGGCAGAGCCAGTACAATGCTGGCTTGCCCCTCAAAGCGGGTGAAGCTGTGGGAGAACTGAAGCCGGGGGGAGGGGCAGGGCATGGCGTGGCCTGGCTCCGCCCCTTCCCCCAGGTTAAGCACCCTCACAGCTTCTCCAGCCTTGAGGGGGCAGTGCCAAGCCAGCGGTGGCAGAGCCAGCACAATGCTGGCTTGGCACTGCCCCCTCAAGGCTGGGAAGCTGTGGGAGAACTGAAGCCAGGGGGAGGGGGCGGGGCATGGTGTGGCCTGGCTCCTCCCCCTCCCCCCAGCTTCGGCACTCCCAGCAGCTGCTCCCAGCAGGCCACCATCCCCAGCCGTTCTTGACTGTGTTACAGTGTCATTTTGTGTCATTTTGGTTGGTGGTGTGCCCCCGGATTTTTTTAATGTTAAAAGTGTGCCGCGGCTCAAAAAAGGTTGGGAAACACTGGCTTAGTAGCGTCTCCTGACTGGCTCGGGGCGACTTACAAATGATTAAAAACACAGTAAACACACAATAAAACACAATATGACAATAACATTAAAACACAGCAGGATGCCAGGAATTGCACCCATAGTTAAAACCATATGGTAACGTACGCTCGCTACGTAAAGCAATGGCCTATGACCATGAAGTGGAAGCCCCAGGAATTGTTCCTAACCAAATGCCCGTGTGAACAGGAAGGTTTTACAAGCCTTTCGAAAGGCTAGTAGAGTGGGCAGCGCACAGACTGAAGGAGGAAGAGCGTTCCATAGTACAGGAGCGATAACGCTGAAGGCTCTCCTCTGTGTTGAGGTCAAATGGAAGGCTGCGTGGCTCGGCACCACCAGGAGGTTCAAGGACTCAAATCTCAGTGGTCTTGGAGGACTATAAGGGGAGAGGCGGTCCCTTAGGTACACCGGCCCCAGACCATTCAAGGCCTTGAAGGTCAGAACCAGCACTTTGAATGTGATCCGGTGCTCTATTGCAGTGTTTCCCAACCACTGTGACGCGGCACAGTAGTGTGCCGTGACGGACCTCCTGCTGTGCCGTGAGAAAAGCTCTCTGCCCCCCTTCCTTCCCCCCTCCTCCTGCCGAACTCCTGCTGCTTGGGGGAGGAGGAGGAAGGGCCGGGCGGCGGCGAAGAAAAAGAAGGAGGGGCCGGGGAACTGCCTCCTTTGGCCATTTCCCCAGCCAGCCTCAAATCCACCATGACTCCCGCCATGACTCCCGCCCCTCGCTCGCTGAAGCCGCACGGAGGAGGAGCCCTGCCCACTGAAGCCCGTCCACTGCTCATGCTCCTCCTCCTCCGCGCAGCTTCGGTGAGCGAGGGGCGGGAGTCATGGTGGAGAGCGACGCCGGGGACAAGGGCCATGACTCCAGCCCCTCGCTCGCACTTCCCTTTCAAGGCTGGAGAAGCTGGGGGAGAGCTGAAGCTGGGGGGAGGGGCGGGGCATGGCGCAGCCTGGCTCCGCCCCCTCTCCCCGGCTTCAGCTCTCCCACAGCTTTTCAAGCCTTGAGGGGACAGTACCAAGCCGGCATTGTGCCACCGCTTTCTTGGCACTGCCCCCCTCAAGGCTGGAGAAGCTGTGGGAGAGCTGAAGCCGGGGGAAGGGGCGGGACATGGCATGGCCTGGCCCCGCCCCGTCCCCGGCTTTGGCACTCCCAGCAGCTGCTCCCCGCAGGCCACCATCCCCCAGCCGTTCTTTACTGTGTTAGAGTGTCATTTTGTGCCATTTCGGTTGGTGGCGTGCCCCCGGATTATTTTTAATGTTAAAAGTGTGCCGCGGCTCAAAAAAGGTTGGGCAACAGTGCTCTATTGGAAGCCAGTGCAGTTCGCGCAGAACCGGCGTGATGTGGCAGCGAGATGGAAGACCTGCCACCAGCCGAGCTGCAGCGTTCTGCACCAGCCTAAGCTTCCGGATCACCGACAGAGGAAGGCCAACGTAGAGAGCATTACAGTAGTCCAGTCGTGAGATGACCGTGGCTTGGACCACTGTGGCTAGGTCGTGGTGGGACAAGTAGGGAGTCAGCTTCCTCGCCTGCCGGAGGTGGTGAAAAGCTACTTGGCTGACAGTGGAGATATGTTTATCCAACGTCAGGTGGGAGTCAAGTGGGAGTCCTAGGCTCCTAGGCTTTTGACCGATGATGGCGGGCGAAGTATCGCTAACAGTAAATAAATATATTCAGTCTAGTAATAGTAGCCTAACTAGGGTTCACAGCTATCCCAGGAGGTGAGAGGCTCGGATCTGAGGATCAAGTAAGACCCAAGGATGCTTGAGGCGCCCTAGATAGAGTCAGTTTCACAAAGGGCCGCTGGTTCAGGCTGGCTGGCTTCCTCTGAGTTCCAGGAAGGGGGAAGGGGGGGTGCACCACCCGAAGATGGAAGGTAGACTCCCGGTTGGGAGGACGATGACCTCGCTAGTTTCACTCCGGGTGTTGCCGCTTGGCTCCAGCACCCGGAGCTCACGCCCCAGAAGACCCTGGTGCCAAAGTGTCAGTGGCGGACATCACCTCGCTGAAGTCCATATCCAGTGGGAAGCCCCGTCTTGGTTTCTGATGTTATTACTATGTTAAGACTTGAATATACTCAAAAGTACTCATTAACCCTAATATAAATTGGTTCCTTTTTGTGGGGGGAATATCATTCCCAAAGTGTTTACACCAGCACCCTATTTACTGCTTTTCTGCAGGTAAGTGGAGACCACCTTGTTGCAAAAGGCTTTAAGAATTTGGATCCCATTTGGGAGATAATTGGGGGGGGGAGGAGGGGAACAAACATATTTTGGAGAAGGAACAGGTCTAGTAATATTTATTTATTTAAATCTTTTGTACCCCGACCTTTTCACCTCTCTCTCGAGGGACTCAGACCGGCATAACAGCAAAAATTCAATGCTATACAAGTTAAAAACAACTACAACAACATATTAAAATACATAAAAACCCAGCATAAAACCACATCGCCATTAAAACAATTCCACTCAATCGGTAAACGTGGTCATACATTCAGACAATAGCCAATCTCAGCCTATTCTGGGAAGGCCTGGTTCCACATCCAAGTCTTCACCAGCCTCCTAAATGACAACAGGGAGGGGGCAGATCCAGCATCGCTTGGGAGAGAGTTCCACAGCCGAGGGGCCACCACAGAGAAGGCCCTGTCTCTCGCCCCCACCAGCCGCGCTTGCGAAGCCGGCGGGACCGAGAGCAGGGCCTCTCCGGAGGATCTTAATGTTCTTGATGGTTCGTAGGGGAGAATCCGTTCGGACAGGTAAACTGGGCCAGAACCGTATAGGGTTTTGTAGGTTAAAACCAGCACATTTAGATAAAATGGGGGATTGGATAAAGGTAGGAACGAAGAAGGAAATGATTATGGAAGAATTTAGAGAAATAAAATTGACATGGTTCCATTGTATACAATTAGAACAATGGTTTAAAAATTGGCTAAAAAATAATTAAAAAGGAAGTAAGGTCAACCAATTTGAACAAATAATACTAAATGGGAGGGATGTAGAAGAGCACAAAAACTTGAAAGGAATAACTAGTAAACTATATAAGACAATAATTGAAATAAAGGAAGGAAAAACAAAAAACAACACCCTTAAGGAGGTTTGGGAAGAAGATTTAGGGATAAAAATAAAGGAAACAGAGTGGCAACAATTATGGAGACAAAGACATCTAAAAAATTTATCAATAAGGATTAAAGAAAATTACTATAAGTTAGTATGGAAATGGTACCTTACATCAGTAAGAATGGCAAATATAAATAAAAACTACTCGAAAAACTGTTGGAGAGGATGCCAAGAAACAGGGACATACATACATATGTGGTGGCAATGTAAATATGTAAGCAAATTTTGGGCGAAAGTATTTAAAGAAATAGAAGATATCATGAATATTAAAATAGAAAGAAGTCCTAGTATAGCTTTATTATCATTATATAATAGTAAACAATTGGAAAAAAAGGGATAAAGATGCGATAACAAACCTATTAACAGTAGCAAGACTGCTTATAGCAAGGAATTGGAAAAAAGAAATAAATATACAAAGAGAGGAATGGTACAAGGAAGTGTGGAAACTGGCAATAAATGACAAGTTAACATGTATATTAAAAGTAAAAAGAGGTATATGGAAACAAAGTGATTTCTATTTATTTATTTATTTATTTATTCGGCTTTTATGCCGCCACTCCCTAATAGGCTCGGGGCGGCTTACAGCCAGGAGCAAAACAATATACAATAGACATATACACTCTAAAATGCAATATAAAAAACCAAGATAAAGTACACGATAAAAACAGCATTAAAAACACAGTTAAAATAGTTAAGACGGTCTGGCAACGTTGGCATGACTTGGGGGTCCCGCTATTTGGCCTATGCCTGGAAAGCTAGTCGGAAAAGGTGAGTCTTACAAGCCCGCCTAAATGGGAGTAGGTCATGGATAGCCCATGTGGCTGGCGGTAGGGCATTCCACAATGTCGGCGCTATGACCGAAAAGGCCCTTCGACGGGTGGCAGTTCTTTTGGCCACTTTAGCGGAGGGAACAGCTAAAAGATTAGAGTCCTCCGAACGAAGTGATCTGGAAGGGTAATATGGGGTGAGACGGTCCCTCAGATACACTGGCCCCAGGCCGTGTAAGGCCTTAAAGGTAAGAACCAGCACTTTGAAGGCAATCCGGTGCTCAATAGGCAGCCAGTGCAGGTCCTGCAAAATGGGTGTTATATGGCATCCTGCTGGGGAACCAGACAGGAGCCGGGCGGCAGTGTTCTGCACCAGCCTGAGCTTCCGGGTTACCGACAGAGGAAGGCCAACATAAAGAGCATTACAGTAATCTAGCCTCGAGATGACCGTAGCTTGGATCACCGTGGCCAGGTCAGACCGGGACAGGTAGGGGGCCAGCCTCCTCGCCTGTCAGAGATGGAAGAAGGCGATCTTGCTGACCACAGAGACCTGAGTCTCCATGGCCAGCTGGGAGTCCAAGTGGACCCCCAAGCTCTTCATGGAAGACGATGGGCATAACGCCGCACCGTCCAGGGTCGGAAGCTGGACATCCCCACCGCCCGGACGATCTGGCCACAAGATCTCCGTCTTCGCCGGATTCACCCTCAACCTACTGGCTCGCAGCCATCCAGTAACGGCTTCGAGGCAGCGCTGGAAATTATCGGGGACGGGGCCGGACCTGTCCTCCACCCTCAGGATGAGCTGAGTGTCGTCAGCGTACTGGTGACACTCAAGCCCAAAACTCCGCACCAGCTGTGCAAGCGGCTGCATATAGATGTTAAATAACAGAGGGGAAAGAATGGCCCCCTGCGGAACTCCACAAACTAATGGGGAGCCCTTGGAGACCACTCCACCCCTCCTCACACGCTGAGACTGCTGGTGGAGGAAGGAGGTCAGCCATTTAAGGGCTGTCCCCCTCACTCCAGCCATGGCCAGGCAGTGGATCAAAAGATTGTGGTATGAGGTATGGAGAAAATTTATTGAAAAAGGATTAGAAAAGGAAGAAGGAAAATTACCTCCACAAGAAGGAATGAAATTTTGGACGAATGATATGTAAAAGCAATGGCTTGGGGGAGGGGGGAGGGGAGCACAGCGGTGAGGGATACGAAAATGTATAAGGAAAACATAATGGCAGATGCTGAAGATTGAAGTATTGTAGCTAGAAATGAATAACATGAATCTGCTGTAAATAGACATTGTATAATATTGTGTTCACAATGATAAAACAATTAAAAAATTTTTTTTTAAAAAAAACCAGCACTTTGAATTGTGCCTGGAAGCTAATTGGCTGCCAGTGGAGCTGGCGCGGCAAGGGAGTTGTGTGCTCCCTGTGCCCCGCTCCTGTTAGTAACCTGGCTGCCGAGCGTTGGACTAATTGCAGCTTCCGAACAGTCTTCAGAGGCAACCCCACGTAGAGAGCGTTGTAGTAGTCTATTCAGGATATAACCAGAGCGTGGACTACCGTGGCCAAGTCAGACTTCCCAAGGTACGGGCGCAGCTGGCGCACAAGCTGTAACTGTACAAAAGCTCTCCCGGCCACTGCCGAGACCTGGGGCTCTAGGCTCACATAATCCAGGAATATGTGCTGGTTTTTAATTTGTTTTGTAAATGGTTCATGTATTTAATCACTTTCAATTTTTTTCATAGTCTAATTCAGTGTTTCTCAACCTGGGGGTCGGGACCCCTGAGGGGGTCGCGAGTGGGTGTCAAAGGGGTCGCCAAAAGCCATCAGAAAACACAGAATTTTCTATTGATCATAGGAGTTTTGTGTGCCAAGTTTGGTTCAATTCCATCGTTGGCGGAGTTCAGAGTGCTCTTTGATTGTAGGTGAACCAGCAACTACAACTCCCAAGTGTCAAGGTTTGTTTTCCCCAAACTCCACCAGTGTTGACATTTAGGCATCTTGAGTATTTGTGCCAAGTTTGGTCCATTCTACGAGTCCACCGTGCTCTTTGGATGTAGGTGAACTACAACTCCAAAACTCAAGGTCAATGCGCATCAAGCCCTTCCAGTATTTTCTGTTAATCATGGGAGTTCTGTGGGCCAAGTTTGGCCCAATTTCATCATTGGTGGATTTCAGAAGGCTCTTTGATTGTAGGTGAACTACAACTCCCATCAACTACAACTCCCAAATGATAAAATCAATAAACCCACCCTACCCCCAAATCCCACCAGTGTTCAAATTTGGGCGTGTCGGGTATATGTGCCAAATTTGGTCCAGTGAATGAAAATATGTCCTGCACATCAGATATGTGCATGACGATTCATAACAACAGCAAGCTGACAGTTGTGAAGTAGCAATGAAAATAATGTTATGGTTGTGGGTCACCACAACATGAGGAACTGTATGAAGGGGTCCCGGCATTAGGAAGGTTGAGAACTACTGCTCTAATTATTCTTTTACTTGGTGCTGTTCAATTATCTAGGCAGAGACCACAAGGGGGCGCAAAAGAGAGGAGGATAATCCATTTTATGGGGGGTGGGCAATGGGTTGAAGGAGGAACACCATTTCCCCCGTTTTCCTGTTATTCCCACCATCCATGCCCCCGTTTTGGGAACAACCCTCATTTATGACATGGAAAGGGGGAGGTGCCATAACCAGCGAAAACAGGAGATGGTTTTGCTCCTTCAACTCCCCCCCCCCTGGTTAAATGGACTATCCTTCTCTCAGTGGTGCCCCCCAGTGCCCTCCATCTGGATAATGAAACTGTCCCTTTAACCTTTATTAAGTGTGAACTTTCAGCTGTTTTATTGTTATAAGCCTCTGGGAGTCCCAAATGGGTGGCAGGGCCTTAGCCAGGATTTTGATTCGGGGGGGGGGGCTGAGTTTGGTTTGGGGGGGGCTGAGACTGGGTGGAAGAGGGTCTACCCTAGCAAACCTTTTGTATTGTTATCCCAATAACCCCATTAATGTGGGATATAATGAGCATGGTGATCAGATCATGATATGAATAAACATAACAGTTTAAATAATGTACCAGTAAGGCCTTCTCACGGACCACCCTGAGAATTTGGGGGGGGGGGGGCTGAAGCCCCCTTAGCCCCCCCCCGGCTACATGCCTGACGGGTGGGGACTGATGAGGTATGATTATGATGATAATCATTATCATCAATATTCTTTGCAACTAAGACAGTGGTTCTCAACCTTCCTATTGCCTTGACCCCTTAATACAGTTCCTCATGTTGTGGTGACCCCCAAGATATAAACTTATTTCTCTTGCTACTTCACAACTGTAATTTTGCTACTGTTGTGAATCGTAATGTAAATATCTGATATGCAGGATGTATTTTCATTCACTGGACCAAATTTGGCACAAATACGCTCAAATCAGAATACTGGTGGGGTTGAGGGGGATTGATTTTGTCATTTGGGAGTTGCAGTTGCTGGGATTTATAGTTCACCTACAATCGAAGAGCGTTCTAAACTCCACCAACGATGGAATTGAACCAAACTTGGCACACCGAACTCCCATGACCTACAGAAAATACTGGAAGGGTTTGGTGGGCATTGACCTTGAGTTTGGAGTTGTAGTTCACCTACATCCGGAGAGCCCTGTGGACTCAAACAATGATGGATCTGGGCCAAACTTTAATGAGGACTCAGTGTCACAATGCATAGTGAACACTGGTGGAGTTTGGAGAAAATAGAACTTGGCATTTGGGAGTTGTAGTTGATGGGACTTATGGTTCACTTACAATCAAAGAGCATTCTGAACCCCACAGATAGAATTGGTCCAAACTTCCCACATATAACCCCACATGACCAACAGACAATACTGTGTTTTCCGGTGGTCTTTGGCGACCCCTCTGACACCTCCTTGCGACCCCTCCAGGGGTCCCGACCCCCAGGTTGAGAAACACTGGACTAAGAGAAACATACAGAATGGTTCTACAGGCTTCTGGAGTGGCTTTGGAATACTTTGAAATTATTTCAATTTTGACAAAGGCTGAATGGAGAGAAGTATACAGTGCAAGGGGTCATGTTTCATGTTGCCGAGGTGACCATTGTTTGTTTGAAATGCTCCATTATGATTTTGTCTGATGAGTCATGTGTCATGATATCAGCAAAGTACAATAGTCTCTGCTTGGACATTTTGACTTCTAAGGCAGTGTTTTTGAACCATTTTTGAGCCACGGCACATTTTTTACATTGACAAAATCCTGGGGCACACCACCAACCAGAATGACACAAAATGACACTCTAACACAGTCATACATATAGTTAATATGTTTTTAAATGTATTTATACACTCAGTGTGAAACCTGGGCCTGTTTGGATGAACACAACATAGATATCCTGGCAGGAATGGCAGAAAGGCACAAACTTCCCACACAGAACTCCCATCACCAAGAGAAAATACCATAAGAGTTTGGTGGGCATTGACCTTGGGTTTTGGAGTTGTAGTTCACCTATATCCAGAGAGCACTGTTGGATCAGGACTAAACTTGGCATGAATACTCAATATTAGGCATGGTTTAGAACCCAAAAATAGGAAATCGAAAATCTAATGGGGGGGGGGGGGGATTTTTTTTATTAGTAATAGGAAGACTTACAAAAAAATTTCCAAAAATTTCTAAAATGTAACTTAATTACTAACGAAATTCGTTAGTAGTTCGTATGCCAGCGCATGCGCATTCCAGATGGTTTTGGCCTACAACTCCCAGAAATCCTAACAGCTGGTAAATTGGCTGGGATTTCTGGGAGTTGTAGGCCAAAACTTGAGTAAATCACACTGAATTCTAGATGGGACTCTCCAAATAGGAAGGAGGGAGGGAAGGAGGAAGGGAGGGAGGGAGGGGGTATTCTATTCTTGGAAGCAGCAAAAGAAAAGGAGGAGGAGACCCCCTCGCTCCTCGCTGCCTCTCTCTCACCCCGATCCCGAGGGAGCGAGGGCCCAAGTTTGCCCAGGCTGGTCATATACCTACATTCCATGCACATGCAATAATACAGCAGTAATAACAATGGGTATAAGAAGAGGTAAAATTCAAACCGAAGTATTCTGACTGGTCCCTCCTCACGCGGTGCAAACGGGCTCTTCTCTGTGAGCCCGGGAAAAGCCAGCGTTTTCTGCTTGGGTGCACACACATACATATTCTTTGGGGGATTTGCTATAGAATCTTCTCTATGAGCCCGGGATTCTGCAGCAAATACCCCCCCCCCCAAGAATATGTATGTGTGTGCACCCAAGCAGCAACGCTGGCTTTTCCCGGCTAATTTCCGGGTAATAAGAGAAGAGCCCATTTGCACCACATGAGGAGAGACCAGTCAGAATACTTCGGTTTGAATTTTACCTCTTGTTATTGTTATTACTGCTGTATTATTGCATGTGCATGGAATGTAGGTATATGACCAGTTGGATTACTTATAATATTAGGCACTTACCGTAGCATTCATTCTATTATACATTAGGTTGGTTTCTCACCCCAATACTCTTTGATGCTTTAGATCCTGGCAGGCAGGAGAGGCAGGGAAGCCTGGAAAAATGTAAACAGGGAGGTTTACTCAGAAGTAAATCCACAAAGGAGGGCCCTTCATCCAAAGTGCCCTCCTTTGCAGATTTACTTCTGAGTAATCCTCTCTGTTTACATTTTTCCAGGCTTCCAGCCGAAAGAAGGAGCGAGTTTAGGGCTTGCCTTGCCATAATACTTATTGGCAAGGGAGGCGGGAGGGTGGTGAGAGAGAAGGAGGGTGCCCCCTTACGACCTAATAACAACAGTTAAGAAAATCCTGGCCCCTGAAGTTCGAAAAAGAAAGTCCACTTCCTGGTTGGCGTTCCAGGTGCGGAAATACTCAAAAGTAGCATTTCTTACGAATTTCTTACGAAACGAATCATTTTCATAACTTTTTTCTCATGCCTACTCAATATGCCCAAATACTAGACTTCTTGAAGAATCAAAGGAAGATGGACATTAATGAAAATCTATACTTGTGATAAAGTACTGTCGGTTCTGACAAAAGGATTTACTTTGAAGAGACCTAAGTATTCTTTGTTAAGCTCGGACCTCAGTTGTAGGTCATCGGGGGTGGGATTGAGAGGGGGAAGTCAACTGTGGATGGCTGGTTTATCAGTGGGGGGGAGGGGGAGGAGCTGTGAGTATCAAGGGGGTCGGTGAGTATGCTTTGTCTTTTGTTTTATGTCTAAAACTTCAATAAAAATTTATTTTTAAAAAAAATAATGCCCAAATGTGAACACGGATGGAGTTTGGGGAAAATAGACCTTGACATTTGGGAGTTACAGTTTCTGGTATAGTTAACACACAATCAAAGAGCATCCTGAACTCTTGCAACAATGGAATTGAACCAAACTTGGCATTAAATGTATTTACCACCAACCAAAATGACACAAAATGACACTCTAACACGGTAATACGTATAGTTAATATGTTTTTAAATGTTTTTATACACTCAGTGTGAAACCTGGGCCTGTTTCGATGAACACAACACAGATATCCTGGCAGGAATGGCAGAAAGGCACAAACTTCCCACACAGAACTTCCATACCCCCCCTCCCCCAAATACTATAAGAGTGTGGTGGGCATTGACCTTGGGTTTTGGAGTTGTAGTTCACCGACAACCAGGAAGCACTGTGGACTCAAACAATGTTGGATCAGGACCAAACTTGGCATGAATACTCAATATGCCCAAATGTGAACACAGATGGAGTTTGGGGAAAATAGACCTTGACATTTGGGAGTTACAGTTTCTGGGATTTATTGTTAACACACAATCGAAGAGCATCCTGAACTCTTGCAACAATGGAATTGAACCAAACTTGGCATATTGAACTCTCATTACCAACAGAAAGTACTGAAAGGGTTTGCTTGGGAATTGACCTTGAGTTTGGAAGTTGTAGTTCACCTACACCCAGAGAGCACTGTGGACTCAAAGTGAGGTAAAGTGAGCAGAGCGAGGCTGGGAAGAAGGGAGCCCGAGTGGAGAAGGAAAAGTGTTCGGCAGGAGGGGGAAGAAAGGGGATTGGAGGTTCCCATTTCCCACGGCACTCTTGGTGATCGCTCACGGCACACTAGTGTGCCATGGCACACTGGTTGGGAAACACTGTTCTAAGGCAAGCTCAGTCTCATCTCTTCATGGATGCATTGGTGCTACTTCACCAATCCAAGGCCCTGCAACAATACTTTCACTTACTCCTATGACCCTGCCCTCCCTGTCCCAGGCCGCTGCTTTGGCATGTTAGGCTCCCCTACAAACGTGCTGCAGTGCATTATTTCCAGCGGAGAAGGGCATTTCTCAGACTTTCTCCTTCCACAATCAAATGCTCAGGGGCAGAGAGGAACGGCACCGTACATGACCTGAACTGACTTATGTCCTGCAGTTCTGGCAGAGAATAAGCTCTCCTTATCAGCATTTAACAAAGACTTCGCTATTATTGTTTTTTTACTGGTTGGATTTCATGGACAGAAATTATATTCAGAATAACATGGAGGGGTCAACAAGATGAAGTATCATAGCGATGAAAATGGAAAATAAAGTTGGGGCAATAACACATCCCTGTTTGACGCCTGATTCCGTAATAAATGGGTCCCTTTGGGAATCATCGCTGCCTAAGCCAGTGTTTCCCAACCTTTTTTGAGCCGCGGCACACTTTTAACATTAAAAAATCCGGGGGCACACCACCAACCAAAATGACACTCTAACACAGTCAAGAACGGCTGGGGGATGGTGGCCTGCTGGGAGTAGCTGCTGGGAGTGCCAAAGCCGGGGGAGGAGCCAGGCCACACCATGCCCGCCCCCTCCGCCTGGCTTCAGTTCTCCCACAGCTTCCCAGCCTTGAGGGGGCAGTGCCAAGCCAGCATTGTGCTGGCTCTGCCACCGCTGGCTTGGCACTGCCCCCTCAAGGCTGGAGAAGCTGTGAGGGCGCTTAAGCTGGGGGAGGGGGCGGATCCAGGCCACGCCATGCCCTGCCCCTCCCCTCGGCTTCAGTTCTCCCACAGCTTCCCAGCCTTGAGGGGCAGTGCCAAGCCAGCATTGTGCTGGCTCTGCCACCGCTGGCTGGCACTGCCCCTCAAGGCTGGAGAAGCTGTGAGGGCGCAAGCTGGGGAGGGGCGGATCCAGGCCACGCCATGCCCCGCCCTCCCTCGGCTTCAGTTCTCCCACAGCTTCACCAGCTTTGAGGGGCAAGCCAGCATTGTACTGGCTCTGCCATCGCTGGCTTGGCACTGCCCCCTCAAGGCTGGCAAAGCTGTGGGAGTGCTGAAGCCGGGGGGGAGGGGGCGGAGCCAGGCTGCATCATGCCCCCCCTCCCCCCGGCTTCAGCTCTCTCACAGAGGAGGAGCATGAGCGGTGGACGGGCTTCAGTAGGCGGGGCTCCTCCTCTGCGCGGCTTCAGCAAGCAAGGGGCAAGAGTCATGGCGGGAGTCATGGCAGATTGGAGGCTGGTTGGGGAAACGGCCGAAGGAGGCGGCGCCCCGGCCCCTTCTTCTTTTTCTTTGCGGCCGCCCGTCCCTTCCTCCTCTCCCAAGCAGCAGGAGTTCGGCAGGAGGGGGGAAGGAAGGGGGGCAGAGAACTTTTCTCGCGGCACACCTGATGATCGCTCACGGCACACTAGTGTGCCACGGCACACTGGTTGAGAAACACTGGCCTAAGCGATGTGTGTTCAAGGTGTTGGTTTTCACCTTTAAGGCAGGGGTGGGCAATTATTTTTTCCCAAGGGGCCACACGAGAGCCAAAAAATATGATGGCCACACCTAAAGGCGGAACTAAATTCTACATAATATCAATTGAATTTCTTTAATAATAATAAAAAGGCACTACATTGCGTTTTTGATATATTAATAAGACTGATAAGAGTATATGTTATGAGCCATGAAAAAGAGAGGTTGTCATCGGAAAAATGGCATTTATTCACTAACATTTTACCAAACAATGGTTAAAAAAATGTGAACATTTGTATCATTTGTGATTCATTATATCAGGGGTCAGGTCTGAGGAGGGCAGAGCCAAGCCAGCCTTGTACTAGCGATGCCACCACTGGCTTGGCACTACCATCCTCAAGCCTGGAGAAGCTGCTGGGAGCTCCAAAGCCAGAGGGGAGGGGCGGGGCTTGGCATGGCCTGACTCCGCCCCCTGTGGCTTCCACTCTACCAGCAGCTTCTCCAGGCTTGAAGAGGGCAGAGCCAAGCCAGCCTTGTGCTAGCTATGCCACCACTGGCCTGGCATTGCCATCCTCAAGCCTGGAGAAGCTGCTGGTAGAGCGGAAGCCAGAGGGGGGGAGCCAGGCCACCCCAAGCCCCCTGCCCCCCCTCTGGCTTTGGAGCTCCCAGCAGCTTCTCCAGGCTTGAGGATGGTAGTGCCAAGCCAGCCTTGTGCTAGCTATGCAACCACTGGCTTGGCATTGCCTTCCTCAAGCCTGGAGAAGCTGCTGGGAGCTCCAAAGCCAGAGGGGAGGGGGAGGGGCTTGGTGTGGTCTGGTTCCGCCCCCCGTGGCTTCAGCTCTACCAGCAGCTTCTCCAGGCTTGAGGATGGTAGTGCCAAGCCAGCCTTGTGCTAGCTATGCCACCACTGGCCTGGCATTGCCATCCTCAAGCCTGGAGAAGCTGCTGGGAGCTCCAAAGCCGGAGGGGAGGGGCGGGGCTTGGCACGGCATGGCTCCACCCACTTTGAGCAAGCCCCGCCCCACTCCCTCCCCTCCCCTCTCCAGCCTTGAGGAGGTAAGTAGATCTTTCTGACTTGGCTTTAATATAAGTAGTTCGCATGCTGAAAAAGTGTGGGCACCCCTGATGTAAGGCCTTAAAGGTCAGAACCAACACCTTGAACATGATCCGGTATTCTATAGGAAGCCAGTGTAGTTGCAGCAGGATAGGAATAATGTGCGCTCTCGCTGGCGCACCGACGAGCAGTCATGCTGCGGCATTCTGCACTAACTTAAGTTTCCGGATCACGGACAAGGGAATGTAGAAGTTGCTCCAGACAGGACCAAAACAAGGCCACCCTCTTTAAAGATTTCAGCAAGGATCCCATAAGGTCCACTGGCTTTGTTATTTTTTGTTAGCTGATGGCATCGCTGACTTCTTTGCAAGCTCATCCCTGGTTTGTTGTTGCAGGATTTGTGAGAAAGCCTCTTCGGCCACATTGGAGCCGCAATTCAGGAGGTTTCCAACATAGTGCAATTGATCTTTTGTCTCCCAAAGCAGTTCCTATCCTCCCAACTCAAGAATGGGAAACATAATGTTGGTTGGCAGGAATAGAGATTTAAAGAGGGGCTTAAAGCCAAAATGTGGTATAGACCTAGAAATGGAGGTCCTCATTGTGGAAGAACATGTGGATCATGAATAGGGCTCCACAGCTACCTACAAACCCACTGCCAAGACACTACACTTGGAGGACCATCATACTTGGGCTACAAGGGATCACCATTCGGCGTGTCTTCTCGAAAGAGGCCGCAGCACTGTGGAGAGTGCGTCTTCACGCCTCCCGATGTGAGGCCAGGGTGGACCATTGTTGGTGATCAATCTGGCTGAGCCTGAGATGTTGTTTCAGGGAGTCCTTATATCTCTTTTGGGGGGCACCTCTCTTGCGCTGAGCCGTGGCGAGTTCACCGTAGAGTAGTATCTTTGGGAGGCGGTGGTCCTCCATCCTAGAGACGTGCCCTGCCCAGCGCAGCTGTGTTCTCAATAGCGTGGCCTCAATGCTGGTGATCCCTGCTTGCTCAAGGACAGCAACATTCGTCACATAGTCGGTCCAGTGTATATTTAGGATTGGGCGAAGACAGCGCTGATGAAAGCGTTCGAGGTGTCGTAGGTGTTGGCGATAGGTGACCCATGTTTCAGACCCATAGAGGAGAATAGACAGTGCGATAGCTCTGTACACACTGATTTTGGTGCTTTGCCTCAGGTGTTTGTTGCTCCAGACTCTTTTGTGAAGCCTTCCGAATGCACTCTATGCCTTTGCTCATCTGTGATCGATCTCTTTATCAATCTTGGCGTCTGAAGAGATGATGCTTCCCAGGGAGGTGAACTGCTGAACAGATTTAAGCACAGATGTGCCTATGCTGACGTGGGGATGATGGTGTTCTTCCTGTGGTGCGGGCTGGTAGAGGACTTCCGTTTTCTTCAGACTGACTTGCAGCCCAAACAGCTCTGCAGCTGCTGCAAAGCAGGATATGAGGCGCTGCAGAGCTGCTTCTGAATGGGCAACAAGGGCAGCATCGTCAGCAAAAAGCAGCTCACGGACTAGATCGTTTAGAGTCTTAGTGCGTAGCCCTTTGGAGCCCTCAGACGGCACACTTACCTCCTGCTGTTGAGCAAGCTACCATCAGTACGATAGCGTATATATATGCCGTCATCTTCTTCGAGGTCTGCCGTAGCCCTTTGGAGGATCGCCTAAGTAGTATGCAAGCAAATAAGTAAGTAAGTAAGGAGGGGTCATATGATCTTCCAGGCCCAACCATACGCTGCATTCTCAAAATCATTTTATTTTATGCCATTCCCTGACTGATGAGTTGATGTCACGGACACTGGAACGAACAATGATCCCATAGACAGTATTCCAAACATGCAAGGCATTATCATTAAGCAAGAAAAACAGCTGAAGGAATTATTTGAAGCACTATATGGCATGCCCCTGTCAAAAACCATCTCCATAAGAGCTAGATTCTTACTGCATGGCAAACAGATGTTCATTTTGGGACGTAGCAGATTGAATGTTCTCAAATGGTTGGTTTTCATCAGATTTGATATTCAAATTTTCCCCTTAGCATATGTAAGCTCAGGGTGTCCAACAGAAGTGTGTGGCGGGGGTGAAGAAGAATGCCATCCATTTTTTTCCCCATTTTGTGGAAAAAAATTCCTTAATTTCAATAAATATGCAAAACAAACCCCACCCCAATTATGCAAACCATTACTTCTCACCAGTTTCCTTGTTTAATGAGGGGTGGACTTCTGGGGGTGTTGTGGGTGGGATTTGGGGGGGGGGGGGTGTTTGGCTTTTAAATGTAATTTTAATTATCTTTTAACTTTTGTGCCCATGACACGACTATTTAATTGTTTTTAATGTTGGTATTCATATCTACATAAGTATTTGCCTTGTATTGTACTCCAATACACAATGCAGACTATGCTCACAGAAGGCACTTGTAATACACAATGCTAAAGCCAACTAAATACAGGGCTGGGCTGGAGTGCGACGCAAATAAAGTGCTACAAGTTTTCAAAATATCAAAATATATTATAGTGCATAATCATAAGCATTAGTGACACGCTGAACACATAGTACTGAGCATCATATCTATATACCTATATTCAATTTATACACACTACATATCTCTCAGTAATTCAGCATGTACAAAGCAACACAATAAGCCCAGAACACAAAGCTGGGTTAAAGCGACGCACACATAGAGTCCATGTAAGCCCTATGGAGGTCTGGAGCCAAATAACTCACAGACACCAGACTGGGTCCTTGGGGGAGCCTGGAAGGGTGGAAGAGCGGGCACAATCCCGGCTAGGCTGGCGCCTACGGCTGGAAGGATGATGACGACGCCAAGATGACCGTTTTGCGGTAAGTCGCTTCCTCAGGGCGCATTCACTTCAGGCCACTCCTCCCCAGGGTTGTAGTTTAGTAACTACCAGGTACAGTCATAACGGGGGGTTCGCGTTTCCGCACATCAATAACATCAATGAGATACAAGTCCTCCCGGGCTGTTCTTAAATTGAATTGTGGCTGTTTTACTAATTTATTTATTTATTTATTTATTTATTGTTTCGGCTTAATAGACCGCCCTATCTGAGGTTCAGGGCGGTTCACAGCACGCAACAGGACCAATTAAAACACATAAAATGGCATTATAAAAACAGCTAAAACAGTTAAAACAATTAAAACAGTTAAACAGCTAAAATTAGAATTAAAAATCCCACCCGTTTGATTTTACGTAAACCGCCCCGAGCCTGCTGGAAGGCGCGGTATATAAAAGTGAACAATAAATAAAATAAAATAAAATAAAATAAAATAAAATAAAATAAAATAAAATAAAATAAAATAAAATAAAATAAAATAAAATAAAATAAAATAAAATAAAATAAAATAAAATAAATATTGCAACAGTGGCTTCGAAATGGCAAGGATACTTCCGGGTTCCAAAATCGCTTGGAAATCACTTCAAAAAGGAATTTGACCTGAATTTGACCCGAATTACGAAGACCAAACCACGCCTAGTAAATAGTGCTGGGAGTTCTTTGGCAGTTTAATCCCAATTTCGATGCTTCTATCTTTTTGCCAAGGCAAGTAATTCCATTCAGCTAAGAGGGTGCATTTGAGGCGGTACAAACCTGGATTGTGGTCAGGAACTATTTGTGAGTGAAATAGCACATACAGCAAAGAAAGGCGTCGCTTTCCCAGACTGCATTTTCAGAGAACTGCCAACCGCTCTTGCAAATGTGCTTAATGATACCACTTTCAACCTGGATGCCATTTGCTTGTGCTCTTTGGTAAATAGCACGCTTTTCGGGACCCGGCTACTTCATACAATTGCAGCTCCGCCCAATCGATCATATTCTTCCCTCGCAAATAATAGCCCAAGCCTCCTCGGTGTTCCTTCAAGTTAGCAATTTGAATAAACACAGCTCCCAAACTTGCTTTCGTAGCCAAAGAAAGAGATTTGAAAATAAGCACTCTGATCGCGTAAAGTCGTTTCTGAATCTCAGGGAGCGGCTAAGATATGGAGGCTGATAATTAATAGGAGCCATAACATTGGAGAGAAGGAAATGTGGGTGGTTGACTCGATTGCTATGCTACCAGGACGACCGTTTGCAGGAAGGTAACATTTTCCTCGTATTTACCATGCCAACAAAGAAGCTGCTTTCTCAAAGGCTTTCATGGCTGGAATCACTGGGTTGTTGTAGGTTTTTCAGGATATATGGCAGCGTTTCCCAGCCTTTTTTGAGCCGCGGCACACTTTTAACATTAAAAAATTACGGGGGCACACCACCAATTAAAATGACACACTAACAGAGTAATACAGTGTTTCCCAACCTTTTTTGAGCCGCGGCACACTTTTTTCATTTGCAAAATCCTGGGGCACACCACCAACCAAAATGACACAAAATGACACTCTAACACAGTAATACATATAGTTAATATGCTTTTAAAATGTATTTATACACTCAGTGTGAAACCTGGGCCTGTTTGGATGAACACAACATAGATATCCTGGCAGGAATGGCAGAAAGACACAAACTTCCCACCCAGAATTCCCATAACCAAGAGAAAATGCTATAAGAGTTTGGTGGGCATTGACCTTGAGTTTTGGAGTTGTAGTTCACCTATATCCAGAGAGCACTGTGGACTCAAACAATGTTGGATCAGGACCAAACTTGGCATGAATACTCAATATGCCCAAATATGAACGCAGAAGGAGTTCAGGGGAAATAGACCTTGACATTTGAGAGTTGTAGTTGCTGGGATTTATAGTTCCCCTACAATCAAAGAGCATTCTGAACCCCACCAATGATAGAACTGGGCCAAACTTCCCTCACAGAACCCCCAGGAGGCAAGAGGAGGTCTCTACTTGGGGAAAGGGAGGCGGGCCTTCCTAATGCGTGGAGAGGGAGGGACCAAGTAGACAACGGGTGGGGAGGGTGTGTGTGTGTTTGTAATTTTGTGCCTTTATCGAGGTACTGTAGGTTTCTTAGGGTTTTTATACTTCAACACACTAGACTCTCTCCCCCCCCCCCAGAGGTTCCAATTTCCCACAGCACACCTGATGATCACTCACGGCACACTAGTGTGCCCCGGCACACTGGTTGGAAAACACTGCAGTAATACATATAGTTAATTGACCTTGAGTTTTGGAGTTGTAGTTCACCTACATCCAGAGAGCACTGTGGACTCAAACAATGATGGATCTGGACCAAACTTGGCAAGTGGGCTCCTCAGGCAGTATTGCAGGCCGAGGGCCACCACCAAGACCAGGCTCAGCCGCTCCCATTGCCATGGGTGGCGGCTCACAGGCGAAAGGGGCGGCGGGGGAGAGGGAGAAGGCAGCAATTCTCCGTCCCCGGCACCACTCTCCACCATGACTCCGGCCCCTCGCTCGTTGAGGCCACGCGGAAGAGGAGGAGCATGAGCAGTGGACGGGTTTCAGCCCCGCCCACTGAAGCCCATCCACCGCTCATGCTCCTCTACGGCAAAAACATCCATATGCGGCATTACATCATCTGCAATAAAGTAATATCATATAATACATAGTGCATCATAGCAAGGCTAATGCCGAATGTATAGGCATCCCTGTTAAGCAACAAATTATATATTCCACAAGTACATAGTAACAAGATAATACAAACATTAAACTGTGATATATGTCAAATATAAGTGAACGTACCTATCCCATAGAGGTCAAGTCTTACTTCTATGGTCAGGTTTACAGGCAAATGCAAACAGTAATGGTAATGGTAAAAGGGCCGGGGAGATAGCACAGTGGTAACACAGCTGTGCTTGCAACCTGAAGGTTGCTGGTTCAATTCCCCGAGCTGGCTTGGATGACCAGCTAATAACAATATATGAGCCTAGTCCACTGCCCACCCAAGCAGTTCAAACACCAATGGGGACCATTATATAAATAATGGGGAAGGGCTTTTTACAGACCTACTTTCTGGCCGGCGAGGTGAATGCGGAAGAGGGAAATACAGAAGGCTCCTGTCATGAGAATGGAACAACAGCACCCCCTTGTGATGCAAAGACGCATAACAACAACAATGACGTAATTGGAGCAGTGACATCTGGATGACCCTGTATGACGCACACCTGTATGACGTTACCCTGTGGCGCAGCCAAGAAGAACCCTTCTATAAACTGCACTGTACTGTCTATGTGTAACCTGTACTGTCTATGTCTAAAACTGTACGTCTCCGACAGGGATTGTCTGTCGTGTATGTATTGTAATCCGCACTGAGTCCCCTTCGGGGTGAGAAGAAATAGAAATAAACAGTATTATTATTATTATTATTATTATTAATCTGGGGAGTTACCATTACTGTTTGCATTTGCCTGTAAACCTGACCATAGAAGTAAGACTTGACCTCTATGGGAAAGGTACGTTCACTTATATTTATATTTATATTTATATTTTTTATATTTATATTTATATTATATTATTTTATATTATATTATATTATATATTATTACATATTATATTATTATATATTATTATATATTATATTATATTATATTATATTATATTATATTATATTATATTATATTATATTATATTATATTATATTATATTATATTATATTATATTATATTATATTATATTATATTATATTATATTATATTATATTATATTATATTATATTATATTATATTATATTATATTATATTATTTATTTATTTATTTATTAATTATTCGGGCTTCTATGCCACCGACTCCCTGAGGCTCGCAGCGGCTTACAGGAGCCGAAGGGCACAGTAAAATACAGGCAATAAGCAGTTAAAAACAATTAAAAACAACAGCAGTACAGTAATTAATAACACAGTTAACACAATGAACAGCACATCATCCTCAGAAGAACGCATAGATGGCGGGGCATGGGCAGGACTTACTCACCAAAGGCCTGCTTAAACAGGTATGTTTTACAGGCCCGTTTAGACGGGGAGCAAGTCCTTCATAGCCCGAGTTCCGGCCGGGAGGCGTTCCACAGCGTAGGTGCTATGACAGAGAACGCCCCCGGCGGGTAGCAGTCAGCCTTGCGAGTTTAGCTGAAGGTATCTCCAGGAGATTGGAGTCCTCAGACCGAAGTGGTCTCGGAGGGCAATATGGGGTGAGACGGTCCCTCAAATACGCTGGCCCCAGGCCGTGTAAGGCCTTAAAGGTGAGGACCAACACTTTGAAGGTGATCCGGTGCTCAATTGGCAGCCAGTGCAGATCCTGCAAAACAGGTGTTATGTGGGCGCCAGCTGGCGTGCCAGACAGGAGCCGGGCGGCAGTGTTCTGCACTAGCCTGAGCTTCCGGGTCACCGACAGAGGAAGGCCAACGTAGAGTAATCCAACGTTGCAGTAATCCAGCCTTGAGATGACTGTGGCTTGGATCACCGTGGCCAGATCGTTCCGGGAGAGATAGGGGGCCAGCCTCCTTGCCTGTCGCAGATGAAAAAAAGTGATCTTGCTGACCGCAGAGACCTATAATATATTATATTATATTGGTTGACAGTTGTTCAGCACTCACCCCAGTTTGTTTGTATCAAGTGTCAGTTTAGTTATACCCAGAGAACTGGATTTTTACTATCTATGATGAAGAATCTTGTTTTATTTCGCCTGAACTTGCCCATCTGCAATGGCCTCAACATCTCGTCTCAACTAGACTTGGCTTTCCATGCAAACTTCTCCAGTTGATATTTTTCAGTTCCTAAACCTGAAAGATGTGAATAATTTTAATGTTTTTCATCTCTCCCAAATTCAGCTGGGAATATGGCTTCTAACTGAAGCATGATACATAATTTATCAGTCAACAAATGGGTTTGTGTGCAGCTCATGTGTAACAGTGATATCCCCTATGGAGAGAGCCATTGAGGAGTCAGGCGCTGTCAACTTTGGCTATTGTTGTTGATTGGAAGGAACTTTTTTGTGCCTGAGAATAAACGGATTTCCCTTCCAAGTATTGCCAGGAAAGTTCCTTTTTGCTTTCACATAAAGTTTGCATTTTGAAATAAAGGGGGGAAACATGAGATGGCAGGGCAATTTCAGTTCTGCATAATGCGTTTTGTCGAGATTTTCACAGTCTGTCCCTCTTGAAAGTTAGTTGTGAAAAAAGCTCCAGCCCTAAGTATGTGGTGAAGGAGAACAACAGACGTTGCCTTAGCACTCCATGCGTCTGTCAAGTAGGTTAAGTATAAAACATCCAGAATGTACTCAATGGAGAAATATTTTAAATGAGGAGGAGGGGGGGGGGTGTGATCTTTCAAATCTGGAGAACGATTCCTGATGAGATGCTTTCACAAAACTAGAACCAGAATTGGTTTGTTCATTTATTCATTTATTTTGTACTAGCTGTACCCGGCACGCGTTGCTGCGCCCTATTTAGGAGATGCGAGAAAGTCTGAGTATGTAAGGGTTGGAATTGATGTGACTTATGGACTTGGTGGGGTCATGGCTGTGTCGTTGTGGGTTGTTCTGGTGGGTGGGATGTTGAAGTCCTGGGGAGTTGTCGGTGTGTGGTGTTGCTGGCGTTCTGCAGAGCTTGTGGATATACAATGTTTTGTGTCTTTCCGTCTGCTGTGTTGATGTAGAGGTTCTGTGGTTTCCCAACTCTGGAGCACGCTACGTAGAGTTGTCCGTGGGAGAAGCATTCTGTGTCAAGGCCTATGCCACAGATTTGTAGTGTTTGTCCTTGAGCCTTGTTTATGGTGATGGCAAAAGCTAGTGTCGTGCAGTGTCTTTCTGTTCTGGCGTTTGTTCTGCCCTTTTTGTTTGATGTATGTAGCGTTGCAAGTGTGTCGTCCAATGCTGTTCTTTTTAGGAGGCATGGCTTGTCTTTTGGGTCAGCTTATGCCTGTGTGGAAGGAAGGAATGGCATACAAACGGGTTGAGCAGTAGACACAAGGTTGTGTTATGTGCATATTGTGTTGTGTGTAGGTATTACTTTTTTGATGAGTTAGTGGGTGTGTGGTGGCATTGTGGGTGGTAGTATGTTGTGGAATGCTTGTGTGGGTGGGGTGTTTTGGGTGTTTGTGTGTGTTTGTAGAGTATCAGTGCAGTGTTGTATTGTTGTTGGAGTATAGGTGGAGTTGGTTTTTGTTTGTGGTGGTGGTAGGTGTGGTGTGTGTGGGGTCCCGTAAGATTGGGGGATGGGTTGTGATATGAAGTTGTGTTGTGTGGGTAGGAATTGCTGGAGTATTGTGCCTGGGGCGTGTGTGTTTTTGGAGGTGTGTGTGGTGGTGAGTAGTGAGTGCAGTCCTGGGTTTTGTGTTGGGGAAGTTGTCAAGTATTTGTGGAGTGTATTTTGTGTGTTGTGGTGACATAGTTGTCTTAGTCTGGCTGTGTGCTGGTTGTGATGTGGAGGGGGTGTTGCTTTTGCCAGTGTGTTTGTTGTGTGTTTTTTAATTGGGGTGGGTTTTTGTGTTGTAGGATTTTTTTGTGGGTTTTGCATGTTTGTGTTATTCTGGGGGTATGTATTTGTCAGTGGTGCCTTTGTCCCTGGTGCCCTATTTGTCTCCCCCCTAGATCTTGGCCTTGACAGTTCAACCCTCAAACACCAACTGACTAAACTAAAATCACTCAGCATTCTAATCTAGCCTTGGCTGGCTCTGCCCAGAGTTACTATGGTTACTCAGCCTCCCTGCATTTTGTGTGGGCCGATGTTGGCCAATGGGTTTCACTGGCTGCCGCAGAGGATGCTGGGAAATGTAGTTTTTTTAATCGTTGTTTTGGGGGCCTTCTAGGTTTTGGGGGGGAAAGTTTCTGTGCTAAAAACCTTCCTTGCCTGAGGCCTATTTTTGTTGGCAAGTTTGGTGTCTCTGCCTTGGAAGGTTTCTCTGTCTCTGTCAGTCGTTCGATAACGGGTCCTCCTTTATATAATAGATGCCACAATGCTTCCAGTACACGAGTGGGATCTTAAGTGCTGCCGTACTCGAAATGGTCCTGGAAATATTAGCTAGCACAAAATGCTTTCCTATATCGTTGACATCATCCAGTATTTTAATTCCATATTACAATGGCGTCACTGATATCAATCAAAATGTCATCTGTCTGCATCAGTGTTTCTCGACCTGGGGGTTGGGACCCCTGGGTGGGGGGAGTCGTGAGGGGGTGTCAGAGGGTTTGCCAAAGACCAACAGAAAACACAGTTTTTCCTTTTTTTTTAATGCTTTATTGTTGCACCGTAGACCTGGAGCCCCTCAGTAAACCACTTAGACACTGGCAACGGTTAAATGCTTTATTTGGAATATATGGCTAAAGGAAAGAGGCTAGGAAATATAGTCTATTGATGCTCTTCCAACAGCAATAGATAGCAGCAAATTGTGCGAAAGGAAGCAGGAACAAACTATAGTCCTTTGGCAATCAGGAACAAAAGTAAAGGAATCTTCTTGCCCCAAACGGGGTCTTGGCGCAAGGCTTGGCAAATAGAGTCTTAGAAGCAGGAAGGCCCAGGGCCCAAGGCAGAGGTTCCGTGGAAGCGTAGCGTGGATTTCTGAACGTTGACGAAGGATCCATCCCATTGCTGGGGCCTAACTTAAATAGGTCCCAGCACCTTTGAAGTGTTCGACGTGCTAGGCGTCGCAACTCTGTTCTCAAAACAGCTCCGCAGCTGGGCCTACTCCGGCCTTTCACATGGCTAGGTCCTTCCGGGATAGATAGGGGGCCAGCCGCCTTGCCTGTCTGAGATGGAAGAAAGCAGACTTGCCGACCGCAGAGATCTGGGTCTCCATGGTCAGCTGGGAGTCCAAATGAACTCCCAGACTCTTTACAGAAGGCGATGGGCATAACGCCACACCGTCCAGGGTCGGAAGCTGGACATCCCCATCACCCAGGCAACCCAGCCACAAGATCTCCGTCTTCGCCGGATTCACCCTCAACCTACTGGCTCGCAGCCATCCAGTAACGGCCTCGAGGCAGCGCTGGAAATTATCGGGGACGGATCCAGGCCTGCCCTCCATCCTCAGAATGAGCTGAGTGTCATCAGCGTACTGGTGACACTCAAGCCCAAAACTCCGCACCAGCTGTGCAAGATGTTAAATAACAGAGGGGAGAGAATGGCCCCCTGCGGGACCCCACAAACTAATGGAGACCACCTCGCCCCTCCTCACTCGCTGAGACCGCTGGTGGAGGAAGGAGGTCAGCCATGGACTGCGGGATGGGGGTGGGATGGGTTGATATGAAATATGGTTCCTATTCCTCTATTTCCTATATGTTTTATTCCCCTGTGTCCCCCTATGGAATGAAATATGAAGCGTCACCTTTTCATGAACCAGCACACACGCCCTGGCTCAAGAGAAACTCACACCCTTGGGCCAGGAAGTCCCTTATCTCTGGGTTCAATCAAAGGCACTTGCATGAGCAATAGGGCGAACGCATTTCCTTCAAACTTTGGAGCAGGCCATTTGCAAGGGATTTGTGTCCCCTGGGCAATCTCCTGAAGGTCTCGGAGGTTTTGACCACCTGGAGAGATTGCCCCATGGAGATTTCCTATTCATCATAAAAGAAATATCAAGCCTTCGGAAAGCTTGCCTATTTCAACTGCCTCCCTCATTCATTTTATTTCCTTTGGACCGAAACTCAGGACACCATCACCAATGACTCATATCTCGGACAAAGGACTACTGGGAGTTTGGCCACCAGACCAGACTCAGATGTTTATTGATTCACATAAAGACAAATACCAGGCCAGCTTGAAGGCCCCCCGGGAAATCACTGGCCCCTTGGACAAATATTTGAGCCATAATCCACCCAAATCTCTCCTTCCTGGTTCATTGTTCCTTGCTCGGACCGCCTTCCTTCGCTCCCATTGGACGGCACTAGCTTCCTGATTGGCTGAGGCATGGCCAAACCAGCAGCACCTCCCAGCCAGCTGATGACTCCAACCAATCAGCTGGAAGCTAGCAGAGGGGCGGGGGCGGGAAGTTTGAACCTGGGCAGTTCTGTTTTTCTATAAAAAATGTATGTATTGCATGCAGCAGGCATGGTTTAGAACCCAAAAATAGGGAATCGAAAATCGTGGGGGGGGGGGGATTTTTTTTGATTAGTAATAGAAAGACTTACAAAAAAATCCAAAAATTTCTAAAATGTAACGTAATTACTAACGAAATTCGTTAGTAGTTCTAAAGTAGGCAAAGCAGGGAAACAGGACTGACACTGTTTTAAGCACAGGCAAATCAAGGGGCAACCTTTCCCTTGGTTTCCTTGCAGGGAGATATAATGCATTAATATATTATTATTAATATTATTATTATTAATATTATTAAAGGACAGGGTTTCTTTGCAGGGACATATAATGCATTAATATATTATTATTAATATTATAAAAGGACAGGGTTTCTTTGCAGGGACATATAATGCATTAATATATTATTATTAATATTATTATTAATATTATTATTAAAGGACAGGGTTTCTTTGCAGGGACATATAATGCATTAATATATTATTATTAATATTATAAAAGGACAGGGTTTCTTTGCAGGGACATATAATGCATTAATATATTATTATTAATATTATTAAATAAAATAGTTGCCAATGCCCACCTCTGGTGCAGGCCTTGCTAATCTGTAGAGTTCTCCTCACTCCAGCTTTTTCCCATTCAGTTTTACCATAGCAGTCTAGGACCTCCGTTTGAACTCTATGGCTTTTCTTGATTCTGAACTCTTCCTTCTCCTCTCCGTGCTCTTTTCACTCCTGCTACCCCTCTCTCAGCAGTTCTTATGTCCTTCTACTCTGTCCTTCTATCTAAACCCCCCTGCCGGGGTGTTTAAATCGCTTTTTAGTCAGTCCTCCAGCCCCTCTAGGAGTCCCGATCTGGATCTCTCTATCGTTTCGGCTCCTTTTTCACTTCCTGGAGGAGGCCTTTCACTCTAGTAGGCTCCAAGCATGGAAAGGCCCCGATTTGACTGTGAGTTATGTCTGCAAAGCTATTTTGGAGGGAGAAATTTTCCTGTTGGGTGGGCATCCCGACATAGTTACTAATCTACTGAAAATTTGGGCCCAGGGGGTGCAGAAAAGAAAGTCCACTTCCGGGATTGGCCCTGCGATGTGTATAAACTTGAAAGTCCCATACATATGAATCCCTTCCGATTTCTTTTCATTTTCATAACTTTTTTCTCATGCCTAGCATGCAGGCATGTAGCCGAGGGGGCCCCCCCCAATTCTCAGGGTGGTCCACAAGAAAGCCTTACTGGTACATTATTTAAACTGTTATGTTTAGTCATATCATGATCTGATCACCATGCACATTATATCCCACAATCATGGGGTTATTGGGATAACAATACAAAAGGTTTGGTAGGGTAGTCCCTCTCTTACTCAGACCCAGCCCCTCCCGAATCAAACTCAGCCCTCCCCGAATCAAAATCCTGGATATGGCCCTGATTGCATGTATGCTTTATGTCAGCATGATGAAGGATCTCTGCTGTTTGTCCCTTCCAGCTGGAATGAATAAAGCTTCAATGGTACCTCTTCATGCTTGGTGAGCTCTGTTGTTGGAAAATTCTAGGGAAATTGGGATTTGTGAAGATTCGAAATGCCGCCTAAGGCTAGCGTCGAAATTCCTTGTAGATTTAAAGTGACCACTGACCACCTCGTGAAGACGCAGCCTAAAGCGTGCGTCCCACTGTGAGAGGATCTATTTACAATTACGCTGCCACCATATTAACTCTGGCTATCGATGTGAGGGCTTTGATAATAAATGACTTCCACAGATGTTGTGTTGAAAGTGTTTAACAATTTATTACACAAATGGGTACAATGCTTAGTTGGTTTCAGACTCCGAAGAGGTATACACTTGAAGTTCCAAACAATTTAACACTGGGGTATAACTTCCCCTGACACAGTTACACAGGTACCAGCAGTTCTATTACTTAACTGCTTACTCAGGTAAATAACCCAATAACCTATTAGGTTACTCCCACTACTAACTATTCAGGACAAAACCTGTCTCACACTTGGGTTTCCCTAAACCCCACACACAGAACTGAACTGCACACTTGCAACTCTAACAGACAGCTTGCTTCTCCACCAACTGTCAAATCCCAACTGACTCTCGTCACATCTGCTGGCCAACTGACTAAATTCAAACTCTCCAGCATCCTGGCTGGCTCTGCCCACTGTCACTATGGCAACACATTCCCCTAGGAGGGAAATGCCTTTACTATCATAGTTAACCCTTTAGGGTCTGTCTAACACTTAACCCCATATTCCAACAATAAAACAACACACACATTTTGACTTCATTACAGCAGTGTTTCCCAACCAGTGTGCCATGGCACACTAGTGTGCCATGAGCCATCATCAGGCGTGCCATGGGAAATTGCCACTCTTCCCCCCTCCTAGCAGCTCCCTCACAGGTTTCCAAGAAACAAATTGAGCCTCTCTGCTTGGAAATGTTTTCGGGTTTTATTACTATTTTACTGGATTTTTCGAGAGTTGCCTCCCCCCCGCCCACCAAGGAACTGTTTATAACAGCTTCATGACATCCATAGTTAACTGGAAGCAAGTTTCACTCAGGGTGAAATTTCGCAAAGTTCTGAAGAACAAGCTCTATGAGGAGCGGCTTGGGCATGTTTAGCCTGAAGAAGGCTGAGAGAAGACATGATAGCCATGTATAAATATGTGAGAGGAAGTTATATCTATGTTGTGTTCATCAAAATACGCCCAGGTTTCACACTGAGTGTATAAATACATTTAAAAACAGATTAACTATACGTATTACTGTGTTAGAGTGTCATTTTGTGTCATTTTGGTTGGTAGTGTGCCCCAGGATTTTGTAGATGTCAAAAATGTGCCGCGGCTCAAGAAAGGTTGAAAAACACTGCATTACAGGATGGCTTGCTTCCTTTCTCACCAGGTTTTAACATGGGCCCTCCTTGGTGGGTCTAACTGGTCTGCCTTCATGGCAAGGCCCCCTAAATTCTGTTCCTTAACAGGGTTATACCCATCTTTGCAACAGAGAAGGGGCGCCAATGTTGCTCAACATTTCCCGTGCTAAAGGATCTAGAATGGTTGATGCCTTTGATGGGTTGGCTTAACTTTTAAGACCCCTCTCAGAGAGGATAAGTGTGTACAACATTTGGGAATCATTAGCTTATTCCTTTCATCTCTCATTATGTCTCCCAGCGCTATCTATCACTTGCTGTTGTAGCAAAAGATTAGCAAGCTGTTGCCGGCTTGATTCCTACCAGGTGCCGGTATAAATTATCCGAACAGCAAGCAAACTTACTGCTTTGGCCATATGTTCACACAAACAGCAAGGCAAAGAGGAGTGCATAGGATTGACACCAGGTGATGAATGGGAAATCCTCAGATGCATTATTACATATTCCGCTCAAGGAAAAGAAAAATGTAATAGGAAGACAAAGGATTTCCAGATAATTCTTTACACACCACAACGATGCTAATGGGCCCGTGACACTTGCTAGAATTTGTGATACTTAGCATATTCAGAAAATACAACCCATCGGGAACAGTTTGGCGGGGAGGGGAGTTTCCACACACCACATGCCAAGTTGCAATATAGTGGGCTCCTCCAGCCTGGCAATTTGTCCCCAAAGATAGGTTGCTATCCGATGCTTGTGATATGTTCTTGCCATTCCGTAGTATTGAATATTTATTGCAGATTAGATGCATGATCTTTGAGAGTGTACCCACATGGTGAATCTTTCAACTGCTGCTGTTTCAATGCACATGTCATTGGGAGCTTACTAGGGGTGGACATCTCCAATTTAAATACTTTGAAACCCGTTAATAATTCGTATTTGAAATTATTTTGACCCTATATCGACCCTCTGCGTCCAACCCGGAAGTGAAGTTTCAAAACCGAACCCGGGATCGCCTTTTTTTTTGGTAAAGGGCATGTCTCCCGCTGCAACCTGGCCACGGTGATCCAAGCCACGGTCATCTCGAGGCTCGACTACTGTAATGCGCTGTACATTGCCCTACCTTTGTCGGCGATCCGGAAACTTAAACTGGTGCAGAACGCGGCAGCACGTCTGCTGCTGGGGGCTACTAGTACAAGTATACAAAAGGTATAGGCTGACCCACCAATAGCATACACAAGGGAAGAATCCCAGGGGGAGAGCAATATCACAGCAATGTAGATATCAGGTAATATAAACACTCAGGTTCCAAATCAACATTTATCATTTATACTTCAAATAATTCAGGAACAAACAATATACTGTAGTAGAAATAATGCATATATACTGTCTTCTCATCTATACAAACACAGCAAATACGGGCGGTAAACTCACATGCAAGTGAGTGGACGTCGTAAAAAGGCGGAAAGGAGTTTTACGACAGGGCAATGGAAAATGGATGGGATTTTTTTGTTTAAATGCGAGGAACCCCAAGGGTTAAACAATCAACTATCAATCAGTGAATTACTTGTGTAACCACACCTGCATGATCCTTACTTAATCCTTGCTCCCTCGCACCTTTGCGCCTCCTGCCCGATATCCCAGCGATATTGCCAGCATTTGCGGTGCTCGTGTTTCCTCATGCATTGGTATGTATTCCCCTTGTCTTCTAACAAAAAAATCCTATCCATTTTCCATTGCCCTTGGCTGTTTCCCACTTTTGAATCCTACCTAGTTAATATTAGACACTTAGAAAGATATATATATTTGTTATACCTCAGTGCGGTTCCTGTTTCCCTGACGTCAGTAGACAACGTTACCTAGGCCACGCCCACTGGTCCTGAGGAAGCCCCTTCGGGGGCGAAACGAAGGCGCGCATCATTGTTTATTTCGTCGACCATGGAATGTCTTCCTATTATTATATAAACATTATTTCAGACTGTCATCCCTGACCGGGACTTGAACATTATTTGCAAAAACTTTGCTTTATGTTGGGAGACATCCGGGACTGTGTCCCCTTCTGATGACGCAGGAACTCCTTTCCGCCTTTTTACGACGTCCACTCACTTGCATGTGAGTTTACCACCCGTATTTGCTGTGTTTGTATAGATGAGAAGACAGTATATATGCATTATTTCTACTACAGTATATTGTTTGTTCCTGAATTATTTGAAGTATAAATGATAAATGTTGATTTGGAACCTGAGTGTTTATATTACCTGATATCTACATTGCTGTGATATTGCTGGGGGCTACTAGGACAGCCCACATAACACCCACATAACACCTCTCCTGCGCGAGCTGCACTGGTTGCCAATTGAATTCTGGGTCTCCTTCAAAGTGTTAGTTTTGACTTTCAAGGCCTTATATGGTTTGGGGCCAGTGTACTTGAGGGAACGGCTTACCCCATATGTACCCAGAAGATCACTGCATTCAGAGGGTCTTAACATGCTTGAGGTCCCAAGTTTGAAGCTCTGCAGGCTTTCCAGCACACGGCAGAGGGCGTTTTCTGTGGCCGCTCCGGTTTTGTGGAACTCGCTCCCAGCCAAGACGCGAACCCTGCGAGACCTGATGGCCTTCCACAGGTCATGCAAGACCTAGTTGTTCAGGCAGGCCTTTGGCGACTGACCGGCGCCTGAACTGACAACCTCCTATCTAGATGTGCTGCCTCTGCTCTTTGTACGAGTCAGCCTGTTCTGACCCGCTGTGATTGATGTATGACCAGTTAGGATTGTTTTATAGTGTTTGAATGATGTTTTATGATGTTTTAATCTTTTACGTGTTTTTATATGTTGGAAACCGCCCTGAGCCTTGGGAAGGGCGGTTAAGCAAGTCGAAATAATAAATAAATAAATAAATAAAATGTTATTAGGTCGTCTTTTCCCCTCCTCAGTTCTCAACCCGCGAGACGAGACTAGAGGGCAGCAGCACCCTCCTTTTCCTCTCGCCAGCTGACAGCTGAGGCGAGCACTTTGGACATGAGGGGATGCCCTCCGCACCTCCTTCCCTGCTAAGATCTAAATCGCTTCAAGCCTTGATGCGATTTAGATCTCAGCAGGGAAGGAGGTGCAGAGGGCATCCGCTCGCATCCACACACCTCCCTTCCTTTCCCGCCACCTCAGAGGCTGCCCGCATTAAATATAACACAAGATGTCTCTGAGGTGGCTGGCGGGGAAAGGAAGGGGGGGGGTGGATGCCTGGAGGGATTCTAAAACTCCGGGATGAGGTCACCTGTGCCACGTTTGGGATAATATACTGTTTAGAATGTATCTGTGGGTATCATTATGTTGGGGAGACCTCCAGGATGTTGAGGACTAGGGTCTTGGACAGGCCCAGATTACCCATAGGGCCACCCCAGGCCAAAGCCTAGGGTGGCACCCATGGGGGGGGGGGCAGCAGGTCTGCCCCCCAAAGTAAAAAAAAATCAAAAAAATTCAAAAAAAATAATTACAAAATAAAGTGTGCATTTGCGCGGCTACCCCCCCCCCCGTTGCTCACTCCAAAGGCTCTGCCCCCACCCCTTCCCCGCCCCTGGCTCCGCCCCCACCTCCTTGCCAGTATGGTGGCTTTAGGAGGGAGGGAGGAGCCATGGGGAGGCCCCGGGGTGGGGCTTTAGTTCCTTCTCCTCGTGCCAGCAGAGCTGGGGGTGGAGCCGAGGTGGGGTGGGGCAGAGCCGGGGCAAAGCCGGGGGTGGGGCTTCCCACCTCCTCGCCGGTGAGGGGGGGGGCGGGGCGGAGCCAGGGGTGGGGCTTTCCTCCTCCTTGCCGGCAAGGGGGCAGGGCGGGCCAGAGCCGGGGGCGACGGCAGATGGCCCTTTTGGCCTAGGCGCCAAAAGGGCCTGATCCGGGCCTGGTCTTGGAACACAAATCAAAACTCCATTGTCATTCCCAAGACTCTGCATTATATTGTCATTTTTCAATCAAAAACACTCCCCTGACTCTTTCACTGTGTATGGCTTAGAAAGAGTTAAAATAAACCCCCATGGCAATCTGCAAATAGCTTTACTTCAGGCCGAATGAAAATGGATACTACTCCTTTCCAGCGAGTCACCTGCCGGCCTCAATGATCAATTAAGCATCCCCCATCTATTAACTTAATCACCTGCATAATCTTTAACCATATAAATAATATCACTTCTCCCTATCTGATTGCTGATCCCAGCCATACAGGATCTTCTATCTGTGAAGCCCTGATGTATATCCTACACGATATCTATGAGGGAGGAATACCCATGTTCTGCTTGCGCTTACAATTTAGTTTTGCTTACCATTATATTGTATCGATTGTCTTAGGAACGCTCCGCTGCTTGACACTCTAGTAGCAACGAAAACAAAGCCCTGAGGAAGCATAAATATACACGAAATGGCAAAATAACATGGTGCCTTTTACATGAAGCCGTAGGCAAGGCTTCCACCAGCTGTGGGAAGCACCTTCGCCCCCCTTGTTTTGCTACGGAACTCGGCGAGGCTTCCATTATTTGCGGGAAGCACCCTCGCCCTTTCGACACGGAACTCCGTTTGCAGCAGCCAGCGACTGTTACTTTACGGCGCACATTGGCCCTCAGTGTTTTCTTGTTTATTGTGGACCGCCACGACTGTCTTATACTTTACGGACTCTGAGTGAGTAACCTCTATAAAGTTATTGTGGACTTATGGACTCTAGTTTGGCCACTTGGAGTGCGTCTGCACTGCCTTGTCTCACACCACGCCAGATTATATGACCTGGCTGTGAAGGAAGCGAGGCTTTGTTCCCCTGTAAATGCAGACATTGCCTTGGCGGTTTGAATGCCTATATATTGAGTGACGCGATTTACTTATCCTATTTATGTGAATGCTTTGCAGGGGCGGTCTAAGGTTATTTTATATGGTAAGCGAACATTACATTGGCACCCCTCCTTGTCTCCCCCCCCCTCTCCCTTTGCCTCCGCCCCCTGCCTGCCCAATTGCGTCACGTGACATGTTTACAGGCTTCGGCTCCACCGCCTGCAGGACCTTTGGCACGCCGAATACGGAGTGCTGACGTGTTTACAGGCTTCGGCTCCACAGCCTGCAGGAACTTCTAGGCATGCGCAGTGGCTCCGGAGCTCAACTTAAGCTCCGGAGCCACTGTGCATGCGCGAAAATCTCCGCGCATGCCCAGAAGCTCCTGCAGGCGCTGAAGCCGATGCAGCAGCAGGGAGGTTTGCGGCAGTGCGGCCGGCACGGCGGCGCCCCATCAAAGATGGCGCCCCACGAAGCCACGTAGTTCGCGTATACGGTCGGACCGCCCCTGATGCTTTGTCTTGTGTATGTTTACAGGGTAATAATACCGCATGTGAATGCTCTTTCTACGACGTCTATGCATATTAATAATTGATACACTGTTTGTTATTATTACATCATTTATTCATATAATATATGCATATGACACAACTGTAATTGCTTTTCCTTCACTCAGTGTATTGATTATTGCCACTGAGTAGTATTTATGTGTATGTATCCACTCAGAGAAGATTTTATGTGCATATCTTTCTCATGGTTTGCTCCTACTATTAGCTTTCAATCTTCCAGAAGCATTCTCTCCTCTTCCAATTTCCGTGTCTTGGAACAGTCTCTCCCCGTAGGGATGTTCAATGTATTGTCGAAGGCTTTCATGGCCAGAATCATTGGGTTGTTGTGAATTTTCCGGGCAGTATGGCCATCTTCCAGAAGCATTCTCTCTTACTGAATATGCTTCTGGAACATGTAATCAAAACACATGATTTTCGAAGAAATAAAGTAATTGTATTAGTAATATCCAAGTTGAAACAATCAATAAATGCAATGCAAAAAGTAAATCGGTGTTAAATCACACTCATAGGAATCAAGGATGATGTGACGAATGTATCCATAATGGTAATCACAAGTAAATGTTCACAAAGGTCAAATGAAGGTTTGTAATCCACACGTATAATGGAATTGTAATGCGCACGTCGTTACGTGAAATTAAATGTAATCCAAACTAGATAAGGTGTCGGTAGTGTTCCGAAGTCGTCTGAAGCCGAGGAGGACGCAGTTGTGTGGGCCCCTCTCACGTTTCGACCACAATGGTCTTTCTCAAGGCTGAACGACAAAATAATAGTTGACCAGATATATCTAAAGCATAGAGCGAGAAGTGTGTCTCTCTATGTGGTCATGGCAAATGCCAGTAAGAGAGAATGCTTCAGTAAGAGAGGATGCTTCTGGAACATGGCCATAGAGCCCGGAAAACTCACAACAACCCAGTGATTCTGGTCATGAAAGCCTTCGACAATACATTGCCCAACAGATCTATTTTAGTACCTTTTGTTGTCATTCTTAGCATGGCTTTAGTCTGTCTCACAGCAGCAGTACATTAAGGTGACATATTCATTGACCTGTTCACCATGGCTCCAAGTCCATGCCTTCTGGACCTGGTTGGTCATTGCCAGCTCAGTGTTTCTATAAAATTAGGATATGTATATATGGAAGGGGGGGTTGCTAATGTATACTTACTATTCATACATATGTGAAACCTGATTAGTGTTTACCATCATGTTATCAATTCATCTAGTGTGGTGCAATCATTTCAGAGCAGTTTACTTGGATTCTAAATAATTTTGTGGCACATGAACTCGGTCATCCTCCTTCTGACCTCTAATTCAAGGACACTCATGAACACGCTTCCAAGCCCAAAACCTCCCCAGCCCAGAACTTTAAAAGACTGTAGTTCTTAGGGCTATGAGCAAAAAAAAAACCCTATTAGGAGTGGGGGTTTTCAATAATAATAATAATAATAATAGGAGTGATGTCTCTGTACAATAATGTATGCTTGATGAAATTTTTTACCTGCTTTATTGGGGCTCTGTGCCTTTTACATGAAGCTTAGATCTGGGACGATTCATCTGTAAAGACTAACTGGCAGTTACTGACCATAACTCTCTCTCTCTCTCTCTCTCTCTCTCTCTCTCTCTCTCTCTCTCGGCATTACTTCGCGAATGAAGATTCTTAGGAAGGACTCGCCCCACGCTTTTAACAAGTGCATTGATGACTAAAAAGGCCAATCTGAGATAGGCAAGTTCGGTTGCAGAAAGCACAGCAGAAAGTCTCCTTGGGTGATGTTGTTTCCAAGTTGCTGTGCTTTCTGCGTTGTTGTTTCTCTTCGAGAATCATTCAGCGTGTCTTCTCGAAAGAGGCCGCAGCATTGTGGATAGTGCGTCTCCAGGCCTCCCGATGTGAAGCCAGGGTGGGCCATTGTTGGTGATCAATCTGGCCGAGCCGGAGGTGTTGTTTCAGGGAGTCCTTATATCTCTTTTTGGGGGCGCCTCTCTTGCGCTGACCCGTGGCGAGTTCACCCTAGAGCAGTGTTTCTCAACCAGTGTGCCGTGGCACACTAGTGTGCCGTGAGAGATCATCAGGTGTGCCGCGAGAAAAGCTCTCTGCCCCCCTTTCTTCCCCCCTCCTCCTGCCGAACTCCTGCTGCTTGGGGGAGGAGGAGGAAGGGCCGGGCGGCCGTTTCCCCAGCCAGCCTCCAATCTGTCATGACTCCCACCATGACTCTCGCCCCTCGCTCGCTGAAGCCACGTGGAGGAGGACCCCCGCCCACTGAAGCCCGTCCACCGCTCATGCTCCTCCTCTGTGGGGGAGCTGAAGCCGGGGGAGGGGGCAGGGCATGGCGCCCCCCCCCCCGGCTTCAGCGCTCACACAGCTTTGCCAGCCTTGAGGGGGCAGTGCCAAGCCAGCAGTGGCAAAGCTGTGGGAGAACTGAAGCCGGGGGAGGGGGCGGGGCATGGCACGGCCTGGCTCCTCCTCCTCCCCCGGCTTTGGCACTCCCAGCAGCTGCTCCCAGCAGGCCACCATCCCTCAGCCGTTGTTTACAGTGTTAGAGTGTCATTTTTTGTCATTTTGTTTGGTGGTGTGCCCCTGGCTTTTTTAAATGTTAAAAGTGTGCCGCAGCTCAAAAAGGGTTGGGAAACACTGGCCTATGCCAACGTGGGGATGATGGTGTTCTTCCTGTGGTACGGGCTGGTAGAGGACTTCCATTTTCTTCAGGCTGACTTCCAGCCCAAACAGCTCTGCAGCTGCTGCAAAGCCGGATGTTAGGTGGTGCAGGGCTGCCTCTGAATGGGCGACAAGGGCAGCATCGTCAGCAAAAAGCAGCTTTCTAATAACTAATAACTGAGCCCTTTCTAATAACTAACGGAGTCGCCGTAGCCCTACTCCTCTCTTTTTACTCAGCTTGCTTCGACTGCAAAAGACTAAAATCAAAATGAAAAAGCAACTTTCACGGAATTAAGTCAGTGGGCAAAGAGGAATGGGAGGGTAATCTGGCTTTCTCCAATAAAATCGAGCAAACGCAAACCACGGCAACATCTCTGCTTGTGTGTTCTCCCACATAGTTAACTTTGGCCAAATTGACCGCTAGGTGTGGTTGATCCATAAAAAAACTTGATTCTAAACTCTTGGGGGGGGGGGGGATTTCCATTGCTGGGTCGGTATAGAAATTATTCTGAAAATATTTATTTATTTATTTGCCATGCTTCTATACCGCCTCTCTCAGCCCGAAGGCGACTCGAGGCAGTGAACAAGCGGCAACAAGTGCCCACATACAATACATCATAATAAGATAAAAACAGTCATATAAAAACATATAAAATTAACAGTTAAAAACTATAAAATACAAATCTCGGGTCCACAATCTTAAAATCGGTTTCCGTTTAGTCGTCATACTAATCCTTGATCTCTATTAAAGTTCGTCTGCGAACGCTTGCTCAAAAAGCCAAGTCTTGACTTTCTTACGAAATGTCAGGCGGGAGGGGGCCGAACTGATGTCACTAAGAAGGGAGTTCCAAAGCTGAGGAGCCACCACTGAGAAGGCCCTGTCTCTCGTCCCCGCCAGGCGCGCCTGCGAAGCAGGTGGGACCGAGAGCAGGGCCTCTCCGGATGAAGAAATTTTAAGTAAATTTCGTAATTTAAACGTAATTGATAACGAATTTTTGTTATTATTCCTTATGCCAGCTGGGAGGGAAGAATGAAGGGCAAGCCCTGGACTCTTCCCTCCCTCCCCCCCCGGCTCAGAAGCATTGGGATTAAATTTGACGCGGGGTGGCTCTGAAGTGCGGGAAAAGAAAGTGTGTGTGGATGCAAGGCACACACACACACACCTTCCTTCCCCCGCCCCCTCAGTGCCATCCCGTGTTATATTTAACACGGGATGGCTCTGAGGTGCGGGGAAAGTCTGGAGGCGAGTCCCCACTTCCTCCTCTGCATGGGAATAAAGCGAGACAAGGCTTGTCTTGCGTTATTCCCATGCAGGGGAGGAGGTGGAGGGTTCGCCTCCTCACTTCTTTCCCTGCTTGGGAATAAAGCCCCCCAGTCTCCTCTCACGAGTTGAGAACTGAGGCGGGGAAAAATGACCTAATAATGTGACCTTTAGAAAAAATGGCGACCCCGAGTTCGGTTTTGAAACTTCTCTTCTAAGGATCAATATAAGGTAGAAATAATTTCAAATACGAAAAATAACGGATTTAAAAGTATTTTAAACCGGAGATATCCACTAGGCATGGTTCCGAACCCAAAAATCGCGATTCTAAAATCAAATGGGGGAGGATTTTTTGATTAGTAAAAAGAAAGACTTACAAAAAATTTTCCAAAAAGTTCTAAATGTAACATAATTACTAAGGAAATTCGTTAGTAGTTCGTATGCCAGCGCATGCGCATTCCAGATGGTTTGGCCTACAACTCCCAGAAATCCTAACAGCTGGTAAATTGGCTGGGATTTCTGGGAGTTGTAGGCCAAAACTTGAATAAATCACACTGAATTCTAGATGGGACTCTCCAAATAGGAAGGAGGGAGGGAAGGAGGGAGGGAGGGAGGGGGTATTCTATTCTTGGAAGCAGCAAAAGAAAAGGAGGAGGAGCCCCCCCTCGCTCCTCGCTGCCTCTCTCTCAGCCCGATCCTGAGGGAGCGAGGGCCCAAGTTTGCCCAGGCTGAGAGGAAAAGGAAGAGGCCTGAGGCTGTGAGGAATGGTGGGAGTTGAAGTCCAAAACACCTGGAGGGCTGAAGTTGGCCCCTCATGAAGCCTCTTCAAGGCTTTAGATCCTGGCAGGCAGAAGGGGCAGGGAGAGCCGTCCACTCCTCCTCCCCTGCCAGGATCTAAAGCATCAAAGAGTATTGGGGTGAGAAACCAACCTAATGTATAATAGAATGAATGCTACTGTAAGTGCCTAATATTATAAGTAATCCAACTGGTCATAGACCTACATTCCATGCACATGCAATAATACAGCAGTAATAACAATGGTTATAAGAAGAGGTAAAATTCAAACCGAAGTATTCTGACTGTGGTCCCTCCTCAAGGGTGCAAACTGCAAAGGCTCTTCTCTCTGAGCCGGGAAAAGCCAAAGCCCCGGGCACAGCGTTTGCTGCCTGGGTGCACACACATACATTCTTTTTGGGGGATTTGCTGCAGAATCTTCTCTGAGCCCGGGATTCTGCAGCAAATCCCCCAAAGTGCCCTCCTTTGCAGATTTACTTGAGTAAACCTCTCTGTTTACATTTTTTCCAGGCTTCCAGCCGAAAGAAGGAGCGAGTTTAGGGCTTGCCTTGCCATAATACTTATTGGCAAGGGAGGCGGGAGGGTGGTGAGAGAGAAGGAGGTGCCCCCTTACGACCTAATAACGACACTTAAGAAAATCCTGGCCCCTGAAGTTCTATAAAGAAAGTCCACTTCCTGGTTGGCATTCCAGGTGCGGAAATACTCGAAAGTAGCATTTCTTACGAATCTCTTACGAATCATTTCATTTTCATAACTTTTTTCCTCATGCCTAATATCCACCCCTATTGACTGCACTATGATGCTGTTTGGCCTTCCTCTGTGACATGCTGGGGATATGCTAGCATAATGTAGCTGCTTTCTTGCCCTGCCCTTATTTGTTTCTCTTTTTTGGGGGGCGCGGGTGTTCGCCCTTTGGGTGGTTTCAGCCATCAGAGCAATTGTGCCGGTAGATCCCTCTGCCAGATGATCTTTGAGATTCTCAGCCAAAGAGGTCACATCAGCACAAGGCCAGTTTGGCCGGCAGAAGGCTGGTTCAGTCAACACAAGATGCTTCTGCCTATTTCTAATCCCGTACAGCTGGTGCCTCCAGGTTTGCATTGCACTGCCTGCTTCCAGTTTATTGTCACATACTTACTGGCTCTCTCGGAGAACTCTCCAAGGTGCTGAAGGACTTCCTTTTGCAAAACCACGCTCATTCTCTCCCCACTTTTGGAAGTTTTTTTCTCCACAATTTTATTCTTAGTTATGTTGTCCATCAAGTTACAGTAGCATCTCGCTTATCCAACCTTCTTTGCTCACCCAACGTTCTGTATTCTCCAATGGAGTCTGCCTCCTGCCCGGATCCACAGCTGTCTCAATACATTGCGATGTTTTGGTGCTAAATTCGTAAATACAGTAATTACTACATAACCGAGTATTGAACTGCATTTTCTGACCATTTGTTGTAAAACAGGGCTGTCCAACTTCTACCGGCCTAGGGGCCTGAATTCCGGTCACTGATGACCTTAAGGGCCCCCAGCTCTGCCCCCGCCCCGACTCCGCCCTCTCCCCCGGCGCCCTCTCCCCTCTCCCCTTATTTTAATTTAATATTAAATATATTTAATTCCATCCTCCCTCCCCCTTATTTTTATTTAATATTGAATATATTTAATTCCATCCTCTCTCCCCTTATTTTTATTTAATATTGAATATATTTAATTCCATCCTCCCCTCCCCCTTATTTTTATTTAATATTGAATATATTTAATTCCATCCTCCCCTCTCCCCTTATTTTTATTTAATATTAAATATATTTAATTCCATCCTCCCCTCCCCCTTATTTTAATGTATCCCATCTCCCCTTATTTCATCTTTAAATATATTTAATTTTATATTGAATAATTGAGGGGAGATGGGGGGAGGGAATGAGGAGCCCCCTGAGGAGCCCCCTGCTTCGGCCTACCTTTTCCAAACACGCAGGATCCAGGAGCACCCGGACGATGAGAGAGGAGACGACCAACTGAGTCGAAGAAGGTCCTAATTGTGTCTGTGGGCCTCAGCGATCCAGTAGTAGAGTAGCCGAAGAGTATCGGGAGAATACGCAATCCACACGGGATTTCGCTGTCAACGTGAGATCATGCCGGCGTTGACAGCGAAATCCCGTGTGGATTGCGTATTCTCGCAATACTTGCTCCGAACCCAGAAGTAGGTATTTTTTTTTATTTTTATTATTTATTTTCTATTTTTATTTTTTATTAAAAAGCTTAGGGGGCCGTAGGGAAGGGGCTGGGGGCCGTATACAGCCCCTGGGCCGCCAGTTGGACAGCCCTGTTGTAAAACATGTTTTGGTGCTCAATTTGTAAAATCATAACATCATTTGATGTTTAATAGGCTTTTCCATAGTCCTTTCTTATTATTTATTTATTTATTTGTCATGTTTCTCAGCCCGAAGGCGACTCGGGACGGTTTACACAAGGCAGTCTCTGCCCTCAATACAACACAAGCAAACAAACCAAAAAGAATAACCATATAACAACAAATTAACAATTAAAAGCATACAATTGCAGTCTCAGCGTCATGTTGAAATCAGTTTCCGTCACATTCTCGTCATTCCATATATCTAATTAAACCTTTATATTTCATCAGCAAATGCCTGCTCAAACAACCAACTGTTTAAGTTGTTGGTTCTGACCAACAGTGACAACCATCCCGGCCATCCAAATCGATAGGGAATTGGCTCCAACCGTGGAGGCTTTTCAGAGCTATTTTGCTGACAAAATCTTGAAGCTCCGCTGGGACATCCCAGCCACAATTGATACAGTAAGTGAATTCGAGACTCCGTTGCCGCTCGGCGGGCGCACCTTCGACCGTTTCCAACTGCTGGATGCAGCAGCTGTCAATGAGCTACTGGTTGCAGCTAGACCAACTACATGCTCCCTCGATCCGTGCCCTTCCTGGCTAGTTCTATCGTGTCGGGAGGGGTTATGAGACCCCCTATGTAAGATAATGAACATCTCCCTTGAGCAAGGAGTGTTTCCAGGGGGGTTGAAAGAGGCCATGGTAAGATCCTTCGGTTCCCTCCAGTTACCGCCCAGTCTCGAATTTGTCGTTTTTGGACAAGGTGATGGAGAGGGCAGTGGCGGATCAGCTGCAACAGTTTTTAGACGACACAGCTGGACTCGATCTCTTCCAATCCGATTTCCGTATTGGGCATGGGACGCAGACCGTGCTTGTCTCCATTACAGACCAACTCCTCTGCCAGCTTGACCAGGAGGGGTCAGCGCTGCTTGTGTTGTTAGATCTCACAGCAACCTTTGACACGGTAGATCATGCACGACTGACCCACCGTTTAGCCGTCACGGGAGTTAGGGGGACTGCCCTTAAATGGCTGGCCTCCTTTCTCCAACATCGGGGACAATGTGTAGATGGAGGAGGGGTGGTTTCCAGGAGACTCCCTTTAAGTTGCGGGGTCCCCCAGGGCGCCATCCTTTCCCCGTTATTGTTTAGTATCTATGTGCGTCCACTGACCTGAATGGTTCACGATTTTGGTCTGGAGTGTCATCCGTACGCTGATGACACCCAGCTGGTTCTGAGAATGGATGGCAGGCTGGATACCGTACTCAATTGTTTCCATTAATGCCTAGAAGCCGTGACTGGATGGCTGCATGCCAGCCGGTTGAAGGTGAATCCGTCGAAGACGGAGATCCTATGGCTAGGTCGCCCTGGGTTGGATGGATGCCGGCTGCCTATCCTGGACGGCGAGCTCTTAAGCCCGTCATCTTCAGCAAGAAGCCTGGAGGTCCAATTGGACCCGCTGCTATCAATGGAGATGCAAATCTCCACGGTATGCAGGACCGTGTTTTTCCATCTACGACAGGCTAGGCCAGTATTTCTCAACCAGTGTGCCGTGGCACACTAGTGTGCCGTGAGCGATCATCAGGTGTGCCGCGGGGAAAGCTCTCTGCCCCCCTTCCTTCTCCCCCCTCCTGCCGAACTCCTGCTGCTTGGGAGAGGAGGAGGAAGGGACGGGCGGCCGCAAAGAAAAAGAAGGGACCGGGGCACCGCCTCCTTCGGCCGTTTCCCCAACCAGCCTCCAATCTGCCATGACTCCCACCATGACTCTCGCCCCTTGCTTGTTGAAGCCGCACAGAAGAGCCCCGCCCACTGAAGCCCGTCCACCACTCATGCTCCTCCTCTGTGAGAGAGCTGAAGCCGGGGGGAGAGGGGGCTTGACGCAGCCTGGCTCCGCCCCCATCCCCCGGCTTCAGCACTCCCACAGCTTTGCCAGCCTTGAGGGGCAGTGCCAAGCCAGTGATGGCAGAGCCAGCACAATGCTGGCTTGCCCCCTCAAAGCTGGTGAAGCTGTGGGAGAACTGAAGCCGAGGGGAGGGGAGGGGCATGGTGTGGCCTGGCTCCACCCCCTCCCCCAGCTTAAGCGCCTTCACAGCTTCTCCAGCCTTGAGGGGCAGTGCCAAGCCAGTGATGGCAGAACCAGCACAATGCTGGCTTGGCACTGCCCCCTCAAGGCTGGCGAAGCTATGGGAGAACTGAAGCCGGGGGGAGGAGGCGGGGCATGGTGTGGCCTAGGCTCCTCCCCTGGCTTCGGCACTCCCAGCAGCTGCTCCCAGCAGGCCACCATCCCCAGCCGTTCTTTAGTGTGTTACAGTGTCATTTTGGTTGGTGGTGTGCCCCCGGATTTTTTAAATGTTAAAAGTGTGCCGCGGCTCAAAAAAGGTTGGGAAACACTGGGCTAGGCGGCTGTCTCCCTACCTGCCCAGGAGCGACCTGGCTACGGTAATCCAGGCAACGGTCATCTCGAGACTGGACTACTATAACGCCCTCTACATTGGTCTTCCCTTGTCATCAATCCGGAAACTCAAACTGGTGCAGAATGCTGCTGCTCAATTGCTGGTGGGAGCACCCGCACGAGAGCACATTACGCCCATTCTGCAGCAACTGCACTGGCTACCAATAGAGTACCGGATTGTTTTCAAGGTGTTGGTGTTGACCTTTAAGGCCTTGTATGGTCTAGGGCCGGTGTATCTGAGGGACCGGCTCACCCCATATGTTCCCCCGAGATCACTACGCTCAGAAGAGCAAAATCATCTATGCATTCCTGCCGTGTGTCTACAACCAGACCGAGAGCCTTTTCCGTAGCGGCCGCGTCACTATGGAACTCAATGCCGGGTGAAGTCCGTGCCATTAAGGAACTGGCTCTGTTTCGGAGAGCCTGCAAGACGACCCTTTTCAGGCAGGCCTTGAATCTCAATGGCTCCCGAGAAAGTTGCCCAAATCCTTGAGTCCGATGGAGATTGTTGTTTTTATGCTCTGTTTTATATTGTTGCTGTTATTAAATTGAAATGTTGCTGTTTTACTAATTGATTTTATGTAAACTGCCCCGATTTATTATTTATAAATAAATAAATAAATAAATAAATAAATAAATTTAATTCTGGACTAGGTGGATTTTGGCCTGACGCAGCAATGTTCTTGAATGAATTACATTTGTGGCAGAGCATATTTATTTCGTGTCACTTATTCCTCTCATTCCAGTGAGGCTTCTGTGGGAAATGTTTGGAGAGGACTGGGCCCAATTTCGGAGGATGCCCAGGAAGGATGACGGATGGAGCCGATCGGGGGAAGGGAAACACGAATGAAGAATGAATAAATGAAAAAGCCCGCTGTGGGGAAACACAGTACGTTTCAATGACATGGTAAATTGACTCCATCCCAGGTCCCTAGGAGTAAAATTGAACGGGAACATTTCAATAAATCTCGGGAAATGAGATGTACAGGCATGCGACAAATTGTGCAGTTTCGGCTTTCTTTTAAATGATAGCAGCTGGGTAAACAAGATGCTGTACATTTTGTCTTTGGGGTCAGTCTTGTTGTGGAATAACAAAACGGAATGGTTAGTTAGAAGGAGATGAATTAGCACAGTGTTTCCCAACCAGTGTGCCGGGGCACACCCTGAGCGATCATCAGGTGTGTTGTGGGAAATTGGAACCTCCAGGAAGGGGGAGAGTAGTGTGTTGAAGTATAAAACCCTAAGAAACCTACCTCGACAAAGGCACAAAATTACAACCACCCCCGTCCCCACCCGTTGTCTACTTGGTCTCTCCCTCTCCATGCATTGGGAAGGCCCGCCTCCCTTTCCCCAAGTAGAGACCTCCTCTTGCCTCCTGGGGGTTCTGTGTGAGAAGTTTGGCCCAGTTCTATCATTGGTGGGGTTCAGAATGCTCTTTGATTGTAGGGGAACTATAAATCCCAGAAACTGTAACTCCCAAATGTCAAGGTCTATTTTCCCCAAACTCCATCTGTGTTCACATTTGGACATATTGAGTATTCATGCCAAGTTTGGCCCTGATCCAATATTGTTGAAGTCCACAGTGCTCTCTTGATATAGGTGAACTACAACTCCAAAACTCAAGGTCAATGCCCACCAAACTCTTATAGTATTTTCTCTTGGTTATGGGAGTTCTGTGTGGGAAGTTTGTGTCTTTCTGCCATTCCTGCCAGGATATCTATGTTGTGTTCATCGAAACAGGCCCAGGTTTCACACTGAGAGTATAAATACATTTTTAAAACATATTAACTATATGTATGACTGTGTTAGAGTGTCATTTTGTGTTGGTGGTGTGCCCCAGGATTTTGCAAATGTAAAAAGTGTGCCGCGGCTCAAAAAAACGTTAGGAAACACTGAACTAGCACACGGGCCTTTGCCGTAAATTGGCGAGGTTTGCTTTCCCTTCCTCAATTCCGGGGTCATTTCAAGAGCTGGGCTTGTTAGGTGCTCGTAGAAAACACAAGGTAAAGCAATGGAGGAACGCTATTGTAAAGTGCAGTGTGTCCCACTTTGTATTGTATGTTTACTAGATACTGTGTTCCAGGATTCCCCCGTATATACTGTTTATTTTGCTGCATATAGATCCCTGTTGAGATTACGTGAGGTAGCTGTTCTGGGCCCCTTGATTGTACTGCACCTTACAATAGCGTTCCTCCATTGCTTTACCTTGTGTTTTCTACGGTTCTACTAAGGGGATACTAGTGTTTTTTTGTTCTTGTTAGGTGCTCCTCACTCAGCTGCTCTGTGTAAAAATGCAGATGATGTATGAAGGCGGGTTGCAAACGGGATGTAGAAAATGTGTGGAAGATGGATCTGCAGAACTGAAGAGGCAGGTGGTGACGCACAGAAGCACCGCGCAACCTGTTTACGACAGACCAGTTTGCAAAAACAGTGGCTATTCCTTCCTAGGAACCTGCCAAGGACGGTCCCATTTGGCATAGGGGCTGATGTCCGCCTCTATAGAGGAGCTCTGGGATTTATAATGTACAAAATCAGGACAGTCATCGACAAGAAGCAAGGCTTCCTGGAGCTGAATCGTGACGGAATGGCTCTCTGTAGTTCATTTCGTTTGAATTGTTGCTGTAGATTAGGGGTGGGCAATTATTTTTTTTTTTCCCAGGGGGCCAGATGCACTTTAACTATGTGAGAGCCAAAAAACATTATGGAGGGCCACATCTAAAGGCGGAACTACAGTCTAAGCTACATTATTTATTTATTTATTTACTATATTTACTATATATTACACATCATTAATATTAACATATTAATATATCAAGAAATACTCACATATTATAAGTATTAATATCATAATTATTATATTATATTATATATAGACATTACAATATATTGAAATTATAATATAATATAACATTATTATATTATAGTATTTATTATATTATATTATTATTGTAAAATTATTATAAAATAATAATAAAAACCACAAATATAAAATAAAATAAAATTCAAGAAGATAAGGTGTGAACCAAGATGGAGGCTGACATCCTCAAGAGAGGAAGGATCCCAAGGTGGAATGGCCCAATGGACCCAGCCCAGAGGGTGGCAAAGCGGACCCAGCCGCCGCCGCAGCAGAGCAGAGCAGCAGGCGATCAGAGGCTGCAGGCCTCCGCCTGCTCTCGCCCCCAGCCGTTCCCCAGCTGATTGCTCTGTGGGGCCAAGAGGAAGGGGTGCCGTTGCCGCCATCCCATTGCGGGCTCTGTGGGGCCTGTGTCGGCAGACAGGCCGGAGGAGCAGCAGCTTTGGAGTGGCCTGCAGGGGGAGCACTCGGCAATCTGAGGCGGCTGATCGCCATGGCAACTCGGAAGACGATCAAGTTCCTAATACACGGTGGTATAAACAATATTCTAAGATATAAAAATACATGTAACACCACAGAAAGCAATAATTACAGGAAATGTAAAGCATATTTACCCCAATGGATAGATTCAGACATACGTGTTCATTATATTATGTATTTCTACAGATTAATTCAATATTGCTGCCGCCTATGCATTTTCTGCATTATATATTGTTTCCGACGAAAGTCCATTGGCCTTGAGAAAGACTTCTCTGTCGAAATGAGTGGGAATTCCAGGGTATCAACTCCCTCGTCGGCCTGAAACCTTGGTGTTTGTTCACACGTCGGCCTCTGCATCCTGGGCTTGCCGCGAGCGGTTTATTTTCTTGCTGTGGCTTTTCGGCACTACCACCCACTACTATCTTTGTGGATTACTAATCTCCACGGAACCTTTGCTACAGTTTATTTACAATCAACTTACTCAAATCATGGACATACTATTTTGTTAATTGGAACTTATTGTATGGACCTGGTTCTACTATAGGTAGGAACCACAACTGTGGAACTCTCTTATTGGTGGTGCAACATTGTATGATGTGTTATATATATTACTAGCTGTACCCGGCACGCGTTGCTGTGCCCTATTTAGGAGATGCGAGAAAGTCTGAGTATGTAAGGGTTGGAATTGTTGTTAGTTATGGTGTTGTTGGGGCCATGGCTGTGTCGTTGTGGGTTGTTCTGGTGGGTGGGATGTTGACGTCCTGGGGAGTTGTTGGTGTGTGGTGTTGGTGGCGTTCTGCATAGCTTGTGGATATACAATGTTTTTTGTCTTTCCGTCTGCTGTGTTGATGTAGAGGTTGATGCTTGTGTGGTTGGAAGTGAGTGGAGGTACTTGAAATACCATTATCCATGGTGTGTCCTCCTCTGAACTGCAGTCGGATGGAGTGTGGGTCATGGGGGGCATTGTGTGCCAAGTTTGGTCTTTATCGGTCTTGGTTCTGGGCCACAGTGGTCTGTGGGGAATGATGGGTTGTGAAGTAGTACAAATCCCATTATCCATGGAGGTACTTCAAGTCCCATAATCCATGGTCCACCCTCCTCCAAACTGTAGTAGAATGTAGCGTGGGTCATAGGGGCTCTGTGTGCCAAGGTTGGTTACTGTAAATTCAGGCCATACACAATGTCCAATGAGCTGAGGCCTAGTCAGGAACAGCAAGTTAATGAAGCCTTACTGTCAATTCAGAGCGTAAACAGCATTCCATTAAGTGAGGCCTAGTCAGGGAAATTAAGTTAATGAAGCCTTACTGTCAATTTTGGGCGTGGTCTGTGATTTGTAGGGTGTAAATTTTCTGTGGGAAGTGAATTGGGTGTTTGTGTTTGTGCCTCAGCCCTTTGCCTTATCCTCCTCTGACAGTTTATTATGGGTCTGAATGTTCATGTTGGCTGGCCAGTACAGGAGTTATGCAAATCCGCCCTTATTGGCAGCCAATCATGTTGTCAGAATGTAGAGGCTGGGAGAATCGTTGGCAGCCCCGGAGGATGCAGGGAAATGTAGGGTTTTTTTACTCGTTGTTTTGGGGGCCTTTTAGGTTTTGGGTGGGAAGGTTTCTTTGCTACAAACATACCTTGCTTGAGGCCTATTTCTGTTGGCAAGTTTGGTGTTTCTGCATTGTAAGGTTTCTCTGTTTGGGACGGTCGTTCCATGATGACTCTTCCTTTATATATATAGATTTATCTTATTGCAAGTTTGGCTATATTCCTTATTGTGTTCCGAGTGTTTGTAGGGTGTCTTTACTGGACACGGTTCCCCGTTTGTGTTTAGTAGCTCACTGTGCTCCCCAGATTGGAACTGTCAACCTTTCGGTCAGCAAGTTTGGCAGCTCAGCGGTTTAACCCACTGCGCCACCAGGGGGGCCCTATGCTATGGAATCCCATATGTTGTCATTTTGCAAGGGGTGCAGCTATACTGTTGAATTAATGTACTTTGACTGCCTAATCCACCTAATGCTGTGGTGGATTCATGGGAGTTGTAGCTTTGCAAGGTCTTTAACCTCTCCAGAAGAGTGCTGGAGCCTCGTTGAATTGTTACTCCCAGGATTCTATGGCATTGAGCTGTGGTGAGTGGATCAAGTGGTTTCAAACTGCATTAAATCTACAGAGTGTTAATGCATCCTTAACTCCCCACCTTCTCTTTCAATCCTATCATGCCCGGATTACTCATAAGGCCAATGAGGCCATGGCCTAGGGGCGCAAGCCGAGGGGGAGCGCAGATCACGGACCAAAAAAACCCTGGTCCGCACCCCTCTTTCCCCCTTTCTCATGCCCCTCCTCGCTCCTTCTCCGGGCAAAGTCTCTGCTCCATCTCTCTCTCTCTCTCTCTCTTGGACTCTCTCACGCACTCTCTCTTTCTCGTGCTCTCTCTCGCACTCTCTCTCGTGCACTCTCTCTCACGCTCTCTCTCACGCACGCTCTCTCTCTCTTGCTCACTTGTGCTCTCTTGCGTGCTGTCTCTTGCTCTTGTGCGCTCTCTCTCTCTCTCTCGCACACTCTCTCTCTCGCACGCTCTCTCTCTCTCACACTCTCTCTCTTGCTCTCTCTCACGCTCTCTCGCACTCTCACTTGCTCTCTCTCTCTTGCTCTCTCTCGCATGCGCTCTCTCGCTCTCTCATGCTCTCTCTCACGCTGTCACTTGCTCTCTCTCGTGCACTCTCTTGCTCTCTCTCTCTCACATGCTCTCTCTCTCGCATGGTCTCTCTCGCGTGCTCTCTCTCTCTCGTGCACTCTCTCTCGCACAATCTCTCTCACTCTCTCTTGCACGCGCGCACTCTCTCTCTCTCTCTCGTGTGCACCTTTGGAGTGAGTTTGCACCCGCTGCGCTCTCCCCAAGCCTCCCGACTCCCGAGGAGACCTTCAGAGCACAGCAGAGCTTTCCAGCCGGTGGGAATGCATGGGGACCTTGGAGGTGGCGGGATGGTTCCTACTCGCCTTTCTCTTCTGCTCGGAGGCACCATGGCCAAAGCCACCCACGTGTGGGTCGGTCTGGTGTGTGTGTGTGGGGGGGCGTAATTCCAGAGTGTGGCCTAGAGCGCAAAAGAGTGTTAATCCGGGCCTGAATCCTATCCATTCCCTTTCAATGCTCGCCTGCTCTTTTTTCCCTGCAAGATCTTGTTAAACTGTTGGGTGGTACAGACTAATCCCAGAGCCAAGGTCAATTGACTTCTGTGCTAGGTGGATTAGTACCTTGTCTGCTGATCAGCCAGAGATTTGGGATCATTAATGCTTTATGGCCTCTATTGATTCTCATTAAGTGCGTGATCAAGGAAACACTCCATGGCTTTGAACATGAACAAAGAATGGTCTGGGCGATCATCGTTTCTTCGCATTCTTATGCATCAGCAGCAGCATGTACAATCCTTTGAGCATGGATAAATAATTGCTTGATTTATCATCATTTCTTTGCATTGCTATGTATTACCATCAATACACACACTTTACAAATGAGTATTGACACTTGGCTAATTCTACAGAATCTCTACCAGAATCCATAACCATGTGCAAATTTTATACATAGTAAATCCAAAGAATATGAACGTTCTCACGAGCACAAGACTCGCTTCTCAATGCTTTCAGATGCATTTTGGATGCTTTCAAATGGTAGAATCATAGAGTTGTAAGAGACCACAAAGGCTATCCAGTCCAGCCCCATTCTCCTATGCAGGAATAAGCACCCAAAGCACTTCCAATAGATGACCGTTCCTCACTGTGGAAAAACATGTGGGTCAGAATCCGTAACCAATAATTTCCATCTGTGCCTCAAAGCCGTTACTGGATGGCTACGAGCCAGCAGGTTGAAGGTGAATCCGGCGAAGATGGAGATCCTCTGGTTGGGTCGTCCGGGTGATAGGGAAATCCAACTGCCGACCCTGGATGGCGAGGCATTACGCCCGTCATCATCAGTAAAAAGCCTGGGTGTCCATTTGGACCCTCTGCTGTCAATGGAGACCCAAATCTCCACTGTCAGCAGAATTGCATTCTTCCATCTGCGACAGGCGAACCGTTTGGCCCGCTACCTATCCCGGAACGACCTAGCCACGGTAATCCAAGCCACGGTCATCTCAAGACTTGACTACTGTAACACTCTTTACATTGGCCTGCCCTTGACCATGATCTGGAAACTTAAGCTAATGCAGAATGCTGCAGCCCGGCTGCTCGCGGGGGAACCCGCAACCTGCTGTATAACACCTATACTGCAGAATCTGCACTGGCTGCCTATCGGACACCGGATCACCTTCAAGGTGTTAGTTCTTACTTTCAAGGCCATATATGGTCCGGGGCCAGTGTACCTACGGGATCGCCTAATTCCATATAACCCCCGAGATCACTATGCTCAGAAGATCAAAATCTTCTAAACATTCCCAGTGCAAAATCCTTCCATTTGACTTCAACCAGGCGAAGAGCCTTTTCCATCATCGCCCCAACATTGTGGAAAGCACCTCCCCCTGAGACACCAGCTCTGTGAAATTTGAACACCATTCGCAGAGCGAGTAGGACACACTTATTCAGGCAGGCCTTTGAATGCTTGTAATTCCTGTCTGTGTTTTATTGTGTTTTATTGCAATTTATTGTTTTTCTGTATTTTTATCTTTTGTGTTGACACATTATGCTGTAAACCACCCCGAGCCTTTGGGAGTGCCGGTGTACAAATCCAATAAATAAATAAATAAGAATAGGGCTCTACAGTCACCTACGTATCCATCACCAAAAACACTACACTTGGAAGGCCATCATTCTTTGACAATGAGGGATCGCCTAGGTAAGTATCGTATATTACGGAATACAAGGCGACTGGGGGTTTAAGACGACCCCCCAACTTTTGAAGATAAAATACAGATTTAAGGATATACTCGGCATTTAAGACTACCCCCCCTTTCAAGACTATGCCCCCGCTTCCCCCACCGCTCTCCGTTCAAGGACCTCCTCGCCCTCGCCGCTTACTGGGAATGTGGCGCAGCTGGCTAAGTGTCAGCTGCATAAGATCTCTCTGACCAGTAGGTCATGAGTTCGAGGCCTGCCTGGGTCGAGGTGGGTGCTTGAACTTTAAGTGTAGCCTGCTATTGACCTTTGCAGCCCGAAAGACAGTTGCGTCTGTCAAGTAGGAGATAAAGGTACCACGTTAAGTGGGGAGGCAAATTTTGACTGATTTATGAGGCCATTAAAGAACTCCAGGAATGCCGAGGAACGCGGAAGGAACAACAAGGGACGCTGGAACGCTGAGAGATGAGGAGTGCACCAGCTCCCCCTGGTGGCCAGAGTTTGCCTCTGTTCGTCTATATGTGTGTATGTGAAAAACAGCAGGGATTGTCTGCTAAGTATGTGTACCTGTAATCCGCTCTGAGTCCCCTTCGGGGTGAGAAGAGCGTAATATAAATAAAGTAAATAAATTACCTCCTCCAAGGCCACTGGGCATGCCTAGGCCCAAGGAAGCATCTCCGGATAACTCCTGGCAGTGCTGGGCGACAGCGTGCCTTGGATGTGCTCCCAGAGGCACGCAGGGAGAGGTAGCCCCCTGACTCTTACGGCTCCCAGCATGCCCCTGGCAGCACATCCAAGGCACGCCACAGCGCCGCACTGCCAGGAGTCAGCATTCGGAGGCATTTCCTTGGGCCTAGGCAAGCCTTCAGAGGAGGTAAGCAGCGAGGGCAGATGAGGTCCTTGAATGGATAGCAGCGAGGGCTGCAGGGAAAGCCCAGCAGGCCATCATCCCCAGCCGGTCTCCCTCGCAATGCGGGCTGCTATTCTTTTAATGTATACCCGGCGTACTAGATGACCCCCAGCTTTTTATAAGATTTTCCAAGCATAAAAAGTCACCTAGTCTCCCCACTTCCACTGTACATAGGGATTAGACTTATGCACGGATCCATGTTTAGCCGGTCCCTTCAGCCATTCGGGTGCCCAAAATGGCAAGGGATCAGCCGTCACAGACTCCCATCTGAAAATGGACCACGTGGGAGCCAGTCACAGCTCCTCCTCCCCTATTTGGTATCACAGTTGAATCTTTTTGATTTCCCTTCGATCCCCGAGATACCTTGGCCCCAATGGGTTGGAGCGGGGGCTTTCTTAATCCTGTGGCTGGCACCCAGGCTCCCTGAAAGGGAAGAAAGGAAAGGCTCCCAGGAGGAAGGGGAGTCTCGCAGGTTCCCCATTGCCACCAATGGGCCGAAAAGAGCCCCTTTTTTTCAGATGCGAAATTAAAACGCCCATTTGGCAATGCCCCCGCTTTTCAGGAGGTGCGGGAAAATGGGTATGGGGGCTTCCAGTATCTGGAAGCAGAAATGGGTAGCGATTCACCCGAAATGCACAAGCCTAAAAGAGATTGAGAAAGCTGGGACAGAGGCTTTCTCTTCGGAAAACTTGGCCCTCCAAATCTTATTGGGTTGCAATTCCCATAATTCCTATCCAGAGCAGTCAATCTGACTTATGATCAGGCCTGGATTAGCACTTTTTTGCGCCCTAGGCCACACTTTGGAATTACGCCCCCTTTAAGCCAACCTCCCGCCACCTCCAAGGTCCCCATTCCCGCTGTGCTCTGAAGGTCTCCTCGGGAGTCGGGAGGCTTAGGGATAGCACAACGGGTACAAACTCGCTCCAAAGGCACACACAAGAGAGAGAGAGAGAGAGAGAGAGCACGCGAGAGAGAGAGCAAGAGAGAGAGAGAGAGCATGAGAGAGAGAGAGAGAGCAAGAAAGAGCAAGAGAAAAGAGAGAGAGCGCGAGAGAGAGAGCAAGAGAGAGAGAGAGAGAGCAAGAGAGAGAGAGAGCACGAGAGAGAGAGCAAGAGAGAAAGCAAGAGAAAGAAAGAGAGAGCAAACGCGCGCAAGAGAGAGACCATGAGAGAGAGAGCGCACACACGCGAGAGAGTGAGCATGAGAGAGAGAGGGAGAGAGAGCGCGTGAGAGAGAGTGAGCGAGAGAGAGAGCATGAGAGAGAGAAAGAGTGCATGAGAGAGAGAGAGAGAGAGCATGAGAGAGAGAGAGAGAGAGCGCACGAGAGAGAGAGAGCAAGAGAGAGAGAGAGAGAGCGCATGCGAGAGAGACCAAGAGAGAGAGAGCGTGACAGAGAGAGAGGGGGGAGAGAGTGCGCGAGAGAGAGAGAGCGCATGTGAGAGAGACCAAGAGAGAGAGAGCGTGACAGAGAGAGGGGGAGAGAGTGCGCGAGAGAGAGAGAGCGCATGCGAGAGAGACCAAGAGAGAGAGAGCGTGACAGAGAGAGGGGGGGAGAGAGTGCGAGAGAGAGAGAGAGAGAGAGAGAGAGAGAGAGAGAGAGAGAGACGGAGGGGACGGAGCAGAGTCTTTGCCGGGAGAAGGAGCGAGGAGGGGCATGAGAAAGGGGGAAATAGGGGCGCAGACCAGGGTTGGTTTTTTTGGGTCCGTGATCTGCGCCCCGTCCCCTGGCTTGCGCCCCTAGGCCATGGCCTCATTGGCCTTATGGGTAATCCGGGCATTCATATGATTGCCCTATATCCCCCATCCCTCCATGGATGTGTGTACATATGCAAAATATTAACTACTTACTTGGAAGGAAATCTTGTTAATTTTAGTGCAAGTTCTTTCCAATTAAAAAAATGGTGCTTGTCCTTTTGTTTTCCTTAATATAAATGTCCTCTTACCAGCAAATGTGCGCCACACTCGCCAACGAGTGTCGTTCCATTGACTCTTACGGTTTCTCATTTGCATGTCAGCATCAGATTAAATATAAATTCCTCGCGAGGCGGTTCTCTGTGTGCTCGTCTCTATTTGAATATTTCTGTCCTAATTAATGTCACTTAATGTAAAATATTATTCTGGGTTCCACGCAGCAGCTGTAAATTATTTACTGCTAAAACATGTTGACTTTTCGTGGGTTGTTTGTACAGCGAGCACGGTGGCACCAAAACGGCGACCAAAATCAATCACTTATAATAACACCCAATAGGAGGTTTACCGCCGACATTATATCAATTGTTACGTGGGACACAAATAGCTCAAGCTATAGCACTTTCGATTTTATGTTTATTTTTGGAACCGAATTAGACGTCAGCTCTCTTCTTCTGTTTCTCTTTTTCTGCCTTAAAACCAGGATAGTTCAACATGTTCATTGATGTGCTTTTTAGTCGCTAATTGCTTAGTTAGGCATTAATAAAATATGGCTGTAAACCTTACTCACTAGACAGGCCATTTATGTCAAACGGAGATCTAATTTGAGATTGGCTTTATGAACTCACTCTTCTAACAAAAAAGAAGGTCTGCTTTCTTCTTATCAGATTCCAAAAGTTCACTCAGTCATGACGTCTTCCTCAGAGGCAGGTTTGTCCTTCCTCCAATCCATCCTTCCCTTCCCTCTGTGTGTTCGGCCTCTGTTTCCATCTGTGTTTTCCAAAATGGTGCTCAAGCATCTTGACCAGAAGATTAAAAGAAGTCATTAAATGGTTCTATCTATTATATAAATGGGTTCACGTCATGTGATGTATACCTCAAACAAAGAAACCTTACAACGCAGAAACACAATACTTGCCAACAGAAATAGGCCTCAAGCAAGGTACGTTTGTAGCAAAGAAACTTCCCCCAAAACCTAAAAGGCCCCAAAACAACGAGTAAAAATAAAACTACATTTACCAGCATCCTCTGGGGCAGCCAAAGACTCACCCAGCCTCTACATTCTGAACAACATGATTGGCTGCCAATAAGGGCGGATTTGCATAACTGCTGCACTGGCCAGCCAACATGAAAATTCCGATCCATAATAAACTGCCAAAACAGAATAAGGAAAAGGCCTAAGCCAATCCCCAACACAAAAACACCCAAATCACTTCCAACCGAAAAATCACAGACCACGCCCTAAATTGACAGTAAGACTTCATTAACTTGATTTCCCTAACTAGCCCTCACTTACTGGGAAGCTGTTTACGCTCTGAATTGACAGTAAGACTTCATTAACTTGATTCTCCCAACTAGGCCTCAGCTCATTGGACATTGTGTATGGCCTGAATTGACAGTAAGGCTTCATTAACTTGATTTCCCTAACTAGCCCTCACTTACTGGGAAGTTGTTTATGCTCTAAATTGACAGTAAGGCTTCATTCTTGATTCTCCCAACTAGGCCTCAGCTCATTGGACATTGTGTATGGCCTGAATTGACAGTAAGGCTTCATTAACTTGATTTCCCTAACTAGCCCTCACTTACTGGGAAGTTGTTTATGCTCTAAATTGACAGTAAGGCTTCATTAACTTGATTCTCCCAACTAGGCCTCAGCTCATTGGACATTGTGTATGGCCTGAATTGACAGTAAGGCTTCATTAACTTGATTCTCCCGACTAGGCCTCAGCTCATTGGACATTGTGTATGGCCTGAATTGACAGTAAGGCTTCATTAACTTGCTGTTCCTAACTAGGCCTCAGCTCATGGGACATTGTGTATGGCCTGAATTTACAGTAACCTACCTTGACACACAGAGCCCCGACCATGCATGATGGGACTTGAAGTACCACCATGGAAAATGGGATTTGTAGTACTTCAAAACCCATCATTCCCCACAGACCACTGTGGCCCAGAACCAAGACCAAAACAGACCCAACTTGGCACACCATGCCCCCCATGACCCACACTCCATTCAACTGCAGTTTAGAGGAGGGCACACCGTGGATGATTGGACTTTCTCGCATCTCCTAAAAAGGGCACAGCAACGCGTGCCGGGTACAGCTAGTGTCATCTTAAAACAGCCTGAGATACTTAGATGATTTGTTCCTCGGCTTCCACACGAATCACAACATCTTCTCTAATCATCTCCATTTGTATCTATTTATAGCAGTGTTTCCCAACCAGTGTGCCGTGGCACACTAGTGTTCCGTGAGCGATCATCAGGTGTGCCGTGGGAAATTGGAACCTCCAATACCTTTTCTTCCCCCTCCTGCCGAACACTTTTCCTTCTCCACTCGGGCTCCCTTCTTCCCAGCCTCACTCGGCTCGCTTTGCCTCGCTTTGCTCATGCTGCCGCTTCTGCCAGAAGGGAGAGGAAGGAAGGAAGACGTGACCCGTGCGGGCGCTCCTGCGCAGACTCGCCCCACGTCTTCCTCCCTCCCCTCCACAGTGCTCTCTGGATATAAGTGAACTACAACTCACATTATGTCCGTCGCCCTCTGTTAAGAGCTTAGGAGTAACCTTGGACCCCCTGTTGTCGATGGAAACCCATGTCTCCAGCGTCAGCAGGGTAGCATTTTTCCATCTTCGCCAGGCGAGGAAGCTGGCCCCCTACTTGTCCCGGCGCGACTTAGCCACAGTGATCCAAGCCACGGTCATCTCGAGGCTGGACTACTGTAACACTCTTTACATTGGCCTTCCTCTGTCGGTAATCCGGAGACTCAAGCTGGTGCAGAACGCTGCAGCGCGACTCCTGGCGGGGGGTCCGATTGTCACCACATCACGCCAATCCTGCACGAACTGCACTGGCTCCCAATTGAATGCCGGATTGCCTTCAAAGTGTTAGTCCTGACTTTTAAGGCCTTACATGGTCTGGGGCCAGTGTACCTGCGGGACCGGCTTGTCCCATACCATCCCACCAGATCACTGCGCTCCGAAGAGCTAAACCTCCTGGTCATTTCAAATGTGAGGACCTACCATCTGTCCGCAACCTGCCGGCGGGCTTTCTCTGTTGCAGCCCCTACCATGTGGAACGCACTGCCCGCCGGCATCCGTGCCACCCAGGGCCTCCTCCCGTTCAGGAGAGCAGTCAAGACATTGCTGTTCCAACAAGCCTTCGGGGTTCGCTAAACTGTAGCTCCCACCGCCTAGCTGTCAGCCCACTGCGACTCCATTTGTTGCTTCAACTGTTCTAATTGTAATTCCATCTTAATGGTATTACTGTGAGTTATTATGAGTTATCTGACAATTGTATTTTACGAACTGTTGTAAGTCGCCCCAAGCAGTTGGGGGGGGGGGGCGACAGACAAATGCAAAATAATAAATAAATAAACAAATAAACTCCAAACTCAAGGTCAATGCCCACCAAACTCTTATAGTATTTTCTCTTGGTTATGGGAGTTCTGTGTGGGAAGTTTGATTCCATTCCATCAATGGTAGAGTTCAGAATGCTCTTTGATTGCGGGTGAACTATAACTCCCAGCTGCTGAGCAAGACCTTCGTGTGTGTCTTTCTGCCATTCCTGCCAGGATGTTTATGTTGTGTTCATCGAAACAGGCCCAGGTTTCACACTGAGTGTATAAATACATTTAAAAACATATTAACTATATGTATTACTGTGTTAGAGTCTCATTTTGTGTCATTTTGGTTGGTGGTGTGCCCCAGGATTTTGTAAATGTAAAAAATGTGCCGCGGCTCAAAAAAGGTTGAAAAACACTGCATTATGCAGTTACTAGGGTTGGTCTCTGCGGTTTAAAAATTATTTGAAATCAGATTAAATTCGTGTAAAAAGTTAATTTAATTGTTTTTTGAACCATGTGCTCCAACCCGGAAGTATAATTTCTTTACCGAACCTGGGGGCTGCCATTTTTCTTAGTTTTGTAATTAGATCGTATCTTCCCTCTCAGTTCTTCTAACAGGAATATTTATCTCCTCCAAAATAGCTTTTCAGGGTACTTACAGACATATCATGGCCCTTTGCCTGGTCGGAGGATAATTAAAGTAAAAGGCCTCCTGGAGGAAGTGAAGAAGCAAGCGGAACCATAGAGAAAAAACGGGGGCTCCTAGAGCGCCTTGGATGACTGAAGGGAAAATAGCACTTTAAACATCCAGAAAATCGGGGTAGATAGAAGGAAAGGAGGAGAAGCAGATAATAAAGGCTGAAAGAAGAGGAGGAGGGAGTGACAAGAGCACAGAGTGAAGAAGGAAAATCTACAGAAGCAAGGGAAAACCATAGAGAAGAACCGGGACTCCTAGAGCGCCTTGGAGGACTGAAGGGGAAAAAGCCTTCGCGCGCTTTTCCTCCAACCAAGCAGAAGGGCCGTACAGCGCTGTGATACTCTGTAAGTCACCCTAAAAAGCAATTTTGGAGAAGGTTGATATATTCCTGTTACAAGAATCTCATACTGTATCTCTATCTATTGATGTACTTTCATCAATATGCAGAAAGTTGGTGGTACCATTTCTATCTCTATCTCTATCTGTATACCTTAATAAAACGGAATGTTTGTATGTGTGCGGAGGGCGGGAGGGCGGAAATGTGGCAGCTATTTGCATAAAGTCCTTTGATTGGCCAGCCTTGCCACTCCAAAATTCTATTAGCCAGCATCCCAGAATCCAGGCCTCTACATTCAAACAACAGGATTTCTTCCCACTGAGGGGAAAAATGTGGCAGCTATTTGCATAAAGTCCTTTGATTGGCCAGCCTCGCCACTCCAAAATTCTAAGGCACCAGACAGAGGGCATTGATTGCCACTGATTAGCCAGCATCCCAGAATCCAGGCCTCTACATTCAAACAACAGGATTTCTTCCCACTGAGGAATGCACCATCAACATTCCCTCCCCACTTGGCTCTGTGAAAACAAAATGGATTCCTGTTTTCTCCTCCCCCTCAGCTTTTAGAAAACGGCTGCCTGCCATTTGGCCTTTTAAAGTTACCAATTACCAGCAGAGCAGGCCAGAACATCACAGCCCCCAAAAGAGAGTTTAGGGCAGGATGGGCCACGAATGATGGGATTTGCATCCCACTTCACTTCCCAGAAAACACTGTAGCCCCTACAAATCACAAACCAGGCCCAAAATTTACAGTACGGCTTCATTAACTTGATTTCCCTGACTAGGCCTCAGTTAATGGGACATTGTGTATGGCCTGAATTAACAGTAACCAACCTTGGCACACTGAGCCCCTATGACCCATGATTCTTATGTTCTTATGTCATTCTACTGCAGTTTGGAGTAGGGAGGACCATGGATGATGGGACTTGAAGTACCATCACAGGTTATGAGCTTTGTAGTACTTTCAAACTCTTCATTCCCCACAGACCAAGGCGGCCCTGAACCACAAGACCAAACTTGGCACACAGTACCCCCATGACCCACACTCCATCCTACTGCAGTTTAGAGGAGGATGGACCATGAAGGATGGGATTTCAAGTACCTCCATTCACTTCCCAAGCCCACTGTGACCCTCATCCAGTGCATAATCATGACCACACTTGGCACAAAAAGCCCCCATGACCCAATGGACGTCCTGATGCAGTTCGGAGGGCGGACCACAGATAATGGGACTTGAAGTACCTCCACTCATTTCACCAGACCATTGCCAACCTCATCCAAACACTGATCAAGACCAAACTTGGCACACAGAGCCCCCATGACTCATTCTACATTCTGGTGCAGTATTGAGGATGGACCATGAATGATGGGACTTGAAGTACCTCCCCTCACTTCCCAAGACTGCTGCGACCCTCATTCAATGACTAATCAAGACCAACTTGGCACACAAAGCCCTCATGACCCACTCTACATCCTGGTGCTGTTTGGAGTGGGATGGACCATGGATGACGGGACTTGAAGTACCTTCACTCACCTTCTGAGACTACTGCGACCCTCATCCAATGAATGATCAAGACCAAACGTGGCAATAAGAGCCCCCATGACCCACTCTACATCTTGGTGCTGTTGGGAGGGGGATGGACCATGGCCAATGGGACTTGCAGTACCTTCACTAACTTCCTGAGACCACTGCAAGCCACATACACATCTAATAGGAACCAATCTTGGCACACAATGCCTTCCTCAAATAACCCGGGCACCGCCGGGTCCTCAGCTAGTACCTTTATAAAGCAGAATGTTTGTATGTATGTTTGTATCCGGAGGGCGGAAGGATATGTGGCAGCATTATTTGCATAAACGACTCCCATTGGGCTGCCAACACGAACATTCCAAGGCTCTAAAGTGCCAGAGGGGGGTAAGGGAAAGGCCTGAGGCAGTCAGGCATGGTGGGAGTTTCAGTCCAAAACACTTTGCAGCCCCCCACAACGAGACAACAAAACCAAACTTGGCACACAGAACCCCCAAGGCCCACTTTACGTCTTGGTGCAGTTTGAGGGAGGATGGACCATGGATAGGCCAGCATTCCAATATCCCAAATCTCAAAGGTGCCAGACAGAGTTCTTTATAAAAAGGCTTCCTTCAGCTGATTTTACAAACTAGGCCTCAGCCTGAATTGACAGTAAGGCTTCCTCAACTTGATTTTCGAGACTAGGCCTCAGCTTGAATTCACAGTAAGGCTTCTTCAACTTGATTCTCCTGACTAGGCCTCAGCCTGAATTGACAGTAAGGCTTACTTAACTTTATTTTCTTGACTAGGCCCCCAACAATGACATAACAAGACTACAGTTGGCACACAGACCTCCCCCCAGACCCACTCTACATCCTGGTGCAGTTTGAAGGACTTGCAGTACCTTCACTCACTTACTCTAACCAGCACGGGTGATGGACCTGGACCAAACTTGGCACACATAACCCCCATGATGCCCTTTACGTCCTGGTGCAGTTTGAGAAAGATGTACCACGGATTATGGGATTTGAAGTACTTCAAAGCGCTTTGTTTCCCAGAGACCCCTGTGGCCCACAACAAAGACCGATAATTATCAAACTTGGCACACAGAGTCCCCATGACCCACTCTATGTCCTGGTGCAATTTGAAGAAGAGCAGAGCATGGATGATGGGGCTTGAAGTACCTCCACTCACTTCCTGAGACCGCTGCGACCCTCATCCAATGACTGATCAAGACCAAACTTGGCACACAGAGCTCCCATGACCTACATTACATGCAGGTACAGCTTCGAGTAGGATGGACCATGGATGATGGTACTTGAAGTACCTCCACTCCCTGAGACCACAGCGACACTCATCCAATTACCAATAAAGACAAAACTTGGCAAAGAGTGCCCCCATGGCCAACTCAACATTCTGGTGCAGTTTGGGGGAGGACGGATTATGGATGATGGGACTTGCAGTACCTTTACTCACTTCCTGAGACCACTGCGACTCTCATCCAGTGACTGATCAAGACCAAACTTGGCACATAGAGCCCCAATGACCCACTATACACCCTGGTGTAGTTTTCAAGAGGATGGACCACGGATGATGGGACTTGAAGTATCTCCACTCACTTCCCAAGACTGCTGCGACCCTCATTCAATGACTGATCAAGACCAAATTTGGCACACAGAACCCCCTACATCCTGGTGCAATTTGGAGGAGGATGGACCATGGATTATGGTCCATGGTCCATAATCCTTCACTCACTTCCTGAAACCACTGCGAGCCAAATGAACAACTGATACGGACCAACCTTGGCACACAATGCCTTCCTCAAATAACCCGGGCACCGCTGGGTCCTCAGCTAGTATGTTATAAATCTTTTTAATTTATTCATTAATGACCTGGACGTAGGAGTGAATTCTGAGGTAGCAAAGTTTGCAGACGACACTAAACTGTTCAGGGTAGTTAAAAATGAAACTGATTGTCAAGAGCTCCAGAAAGATCTCTCGAAATTGAGTGAATGGGCAACAAAGTGGCAAATGCATTTTAACCTAAACAAGTGTAAAGTCATGCACATCGGGGCAAAGAACCCCAACTACACCTACCAATTGATGGGGTCAAAGCTTTCCGAGACAAACCAGGAAAGGGATCTTGGGGTTTTGGTGGACAGCTCAATGAAGATGTCAACCCAGTGCGCAGCAGCAGTGAAAAAGCAAATTCTATGCTTGGCATGATCAGGAAGGGAATCGAAAATAGGTCGGCAAATGTTGTATTACCTCTCTACAAATCTATGGTGAGGCCACATCTGGAGTACTGTGTACAATTCTGGTCTCCGCACCTTAAGAAGGATATAACGGAACTGGAAAAGGTACAAAGAAGGGCAACAAGAATGATCCAAGGGATGGAGCGGCTCCCTTATGAAACCAGGTTGCAAGGCCTTGGTCTTTTCAGCCTTGAAAGACGGCGTTTAAGAGGTGACTTGATCGAAGTGTATAAAATCATGCATGGGATAGAAAAGGTGAATAGAGAAAAAATATTTTCTCTGTCACACAACACTAGGACTAGAGGGCACTCCTGAAGCTCCAAGGTAGGAAAGTTAGGACTAATAAAGGGAAATATTTCTTTACCCAGAGGGTCATTGGGTTATGGAACTCACTTCCAGAGGAGGTTGTGACAGCGGTCAGCCTGGACAGCTTCAAGGCAGGATTAGACAGATTCATGGATACCAAGGGAATCAGTAGCTACTGAAATGGACATCCAAGTGCCACCTCTGTGTTGATGGAGGCAGGCAGGATTTCCCCGGGTACTGGTTGTGGGGGGTCGGGAGCAGGTCAGGGTTTTGCCCTCCCTTCTGCTCGAGATCCCCGTGTACAACTGGTGGGCCACTGTGTGACACAGAATGCTGGACTAGATGGGCTGAGGCCCGATTCAGCATGGCTCTTCTTATGTTCTTATGTTATAAATCTTCAGCTCCAATCAATTGCACTCCAGAAGTGAAGGCAAATGTTTCCCCCTTGATTTGCCTGTGATGTCAGCCCTGTTTTCCTGCTGCCCGCATGCGCTGGAATAAGAACTAATAACGAATTTCGTTATTAATTACATATCAATTAAGATTTTTTGGAAATTTTTTTGTAAGTATTTCTATTACTTATTTTAAAAATCCACCCACCCACCCCCCCTCCCAATTGTATTTTAGAATCTCTTTTTTATGGATCAACCAAGCCTAGCAGTTACGGTTGCAGAGAGTGTGGTCAAGTTCACGTTTGTGAAATCCATCCGGGCTGACGTGAGTCCATCTTCGAGCTGACAGCTTCTTGAAGTGGCTGTTGCCGTGCTAAACATGGAAGGCTTCACAGAAATTATCGAGTCATTCTCCGGAGCGGTTCCTTTGCTCATCACAGAATGGTCCTATGAACACTCCTCCTTGCCTTTGAGGGCCCATGCGTGTGTTGAAGTCGCCCGCTATGCTTTCGACAGGGATCTTGAAATGTGACAGCAGCTTTTCTTTCAGGCATTTTCTTTTCTCTAAATTTTGGTGCAACGTGTTTTCAGAATGCTAAGTGAACGCAAGAAAAAGCCGGCGACTTTTCTTTTCTCTCTCCTAACAGGTGCGCGTCAGAAATAATTATGCTGTCGGAATAGCTGAGGCTGAAGCAAACTCGGTTATTTAACTACTTTCATCAGGACGCAAATAGTGACACAATCAGCATTTTCTGGTGTTTGGAAACATTTTTTTAAATGAAATCGCTGTACCTGCTGCAAAAATGATGGATTTTTTTTCTCCAAAGGAGAAGGAGAAGCAATTCTACAGAACATTGAGTTTTAATTAAAGGCAACCTCTGGGGGCATATAAAATGTTTCCTTAATTTTCAAATGCACTAAGAGAGACATTCAGGAAGTGGGTAATGTGGCAAAAATAGTCCCGGGTTTATATACATGGGAACTCTAAAAGGGAAGCATTGGCCTTGATGGATTCTCTCCTACAGTTTCATCCACTGCTACTATAGTATGTTTACATTGGAGAATAATTTCCAGGGGAAATTCTGCTAGAGCTTAGAAAAGTTCTCTCGGCATTACTTCGCAAATGAAGATTCTTAGGAAGGACTTATCCCACGCTTTTTACAAGCGCGTTGATGACTTAAAAGGCCAATCTGAGATAGGCAAGTTCGGTTGCAGAAAACACAGCAGAAAGTCTCCTTGGGTGATGTTGTTTCCAAGTTGCGGTTCTTTCTGCGTTGTCATTTCTCTTCGAGACCCATTCGGCGTGTCTTCTCGAAAGAGGCCACAGCATTGTGGATAGTGCGTCTCCATGCCTCCCAGGGTGGACCATTGTTGGTGGTCAATCTGGCTGAGCCTGAGATGTTGTTTCAGGGAGTCCTTATATCTCCTTTTGGGGGCGCCTCTCTTGCGCTGACCCGTGGCGAGTTCACCATATAGTATCTTTGGGAGGCGGTGGTCCTCCATCCTAGAGACCATGTGCCCTGCCCAGCACAGCTGTGTCTTAATAGCATGGCCTCAACGCTGGTGATCCCTGCTTGCTCAAGGACAGCAACATTAGTCACATAGTCGGTCCAGTGTATATTTAGGATTTGTGCGAAGACCGTGCTGATGAAAGCGTTTGAGGAGTCGTAGGTGTTGGCGATAGGTGACCCATGTTTCAGAACCATAGAGGAGAATAGACAGTACGATAGCTCTGTACACACTGATTTTGGTGCTTTGCCTCAGGTGCTTGTTGCTCCAGACTCTTTTGTGAAGACTTCCGAAAGCACTCTATGCCTTTGCTAATCTGTGATCTATCTCTTTATCAATCTTGGCATCTGAAGAGATGATGCTTCTCAGTTAGGTGAACTGCTGAACGGACTTAAGCACAGATGTGCCTATGCTGACGTGGGGATGATGGTGTTCTTCCTGTGGTGCGGGCTGGTAGAGGACTTCCGTTTCCTTCAGGCTGACTTCCAGCCCAAACAGCTCTGCAGCTGTTGCAAAGCAGGATGTGAGGCGCTGCAGGGCTGCTTCTGAATGGGCGACAAGGGCAGCGTCGTCGGCAAAAAGCAGCTCACGGACTAGATAGTTTAGAGTCTTAGTGCGAGCCCTCAGACGGCTTAAGTTGAACAAGCTACCATCAGTACGATAGCGTATATATATGCCGCCTTCTTCGAGGTCTGCCATTACATGTTTGGTATATAACATTCATTAAAATAGGATTCTATCCAAGGAGATAGAGGGTTCTGAAGAGCATTGTGGTTTTTAAAGATCACTTTTTTCAAGATCTGGTTACTATGAAATCTGGCACTGTAACGTGAAATGTTTCCTGCAGAGTTGAAGTGAAATGGGCTGCAGCTCTTACTGTTTTCCCTTTTTCAGAAATAAGCCTTAAACTGAGTCTACACTGCAGAATTATTGAAGTCCGACAACACTTTAGCTGCCACGGCTCAATGCTGTGGAATCCTGGGAGTTGTGCTTTTTCAAGCTCTTTATCAAGAGATTGCTCACGCCTTGCGAAACTACAACTCCCAAGATTCCACAGCAATGAGCCATGGCAGCTAAAGTGGTGTCAAGCTGCATTAATTCTACAGTGTAGATCAATTCCTAATGCCGCGACCCTTAAATACAGTTCCTCATGAAGGCGAGCCCCAGAAAGAGCCCATCTGCATCCTGATTGGTTTGACCTGCAGCAGGGAGTTCCAACGTTCCTGCTCATGTGGTCTGGCATTTCTAGCACCAAAGGCTGGGATTTGGCATCAAAAGACCTCCAGCCATTTCTACCTCTCTGCCATGGGCCCTTTGTGCGCAAGGGCTGCATGCAGACGGGCCAGCCCGAGGATGTTGGGAGACATAGTTTTCCAAGGACTTCTGTGTGTTTGGACTCTCCTCAGGCTATTAGCAAAAAGGACTCTTTCTTATAAGTTTTCCAAGGACACTGATGGACTTTCTTTTATATGGACTCTTCTATTATGGATTTCCCCAAAGCATATGAATTTGATGCTTTTCAAGATCATATGGACTTTCTTTCTACTCCTTGCATATGTCAAGGGGAAAACTTTGCCTTTTACACTACCAGACAGGACCAGACGAAGGTAATTACAAATGGTACGCAAACTTTCTTTTGGTGCCCCCTCACTCTCCGTGCGCATGCGCGCCGGTGATGCGCTGGTGTGCGCATGCACAGGCCAGCTAGTTCTGCGCATGCACAGGGCCAGCTTCGTACATGCGCGCTATTGTGCACATGCGCAGGGCAAGGTAGTTCGGCACATGTGCCATTCGCGCGGGCACAACACCAAGTGGATGGTGACGCAAAATACACTCCAGGAGGCCAAGAAAGAGGTCGTTTTGTAGCTGGAGGCGGGAACACGTCCTCCTTTTCGGTATCATGGAGTGCGTTTTGCATCACCATCCACCTGGAGTCACACCCGCATGCCGGCCCACAGCAATGGTGCGACATGTGCCAAACTTGGCAGCTTTTGCCGGATGCGCCCCTAGCCTACGTGGCGCCCTGAGGCAGCCGCTTAATTTGCCTCCACTAAGATCCGCCCCTGCTACCAGATAATCTGCTCTAAACAGATAATCTGGGATCAGACCCTGGAATATAGGGCAGTGTAGATCCAACCCTACTTAACCCTAAATTTATTTACTTTTTATTTATTTACTTTATTTATATTCCGCTCTTCTCACCCCGAAGGGGACTCAGAGCGGATTACAGGTACACATACTTAGCAGACAATCCCTGCCGTTTCCACATAACGCATATAGACGAACAGAGGCAAACTCTGGCCACCAGGGAGCTGGCGCACTCCTCATCTCTCAGTGTTCCCAGCGTCCCTTGTTGTTCCTTCCGCATTCTCAGCGTTCCTGGAGTTCTTTAATGGCCTCATAATTCAGTCTAAATGTGCCTCCCCACTTAATGTGGTACCTTTATCTCCTACTTGACAGATGCAACTGTCTTTCGGGCTGCAAAGGTCAACAGCGGGCTACACTTAAAGGTCGAGCACTCACCTCGACCCGGGCAGGCCTCGAACTCATGACCTACTGGTCAGAGAGATCTTATGCAGCTGACACTTAGCCAGCTGTGCCACATTCCCGGTGCATTGTATCGGTGCCCAATGTAAGGCATTGAATTTTGTATGTAAACCATTTTGAGTCCCCCCAGGGGTGAGAAAGCCGGTATATAAATACTAGGCCTGTGCAATCATGCTTCTAAATGTTTGTAAAGTACTTACAAAACTAAAATTCTGGGGGTGAACACTAGGTGGCGCTGGTGCTTTGCTTCTACAGTGTTGCTAAAGTTCTGGTGGTGAGCATTTCACCACCACAACTTTAGCAACACTATCGAAACAAAGTACCAGCGCCACCTAGTGTTCACCCTCAGAATTTTAGTTTTGTAAGTGGTTGCTTTACAAACATTTAGAAGCATGATTGCATCCAATGACTGATCAAGACCAAACTTGGCACACAGAGCTCCCATGACCTACACTACATGCTGGTACAGCTTCGAGTAGGATGGACCATGGATGATCTTATGCAGCTGACACTTAGCCAGCTGCGCCACATTCCCAATTGGGAAAGCTTTCTTCCTGCTGACATTTGTATAAGAAACGAAGGAGCACATGAATTGTGTTGCATTCCAACTTTATGACATTTTGCATATGGCAGAGCCGTTATATATTTACCGTGAAATCCAGTCACGTGGTGGCATTGATCATCGAGCTTGAGTTTGGGGCCAAAATATGGCACCTGTAGCTTGAGATGAATCACCAATCCTCGGAGCCCTTTCCATCAGTACATCTGTCTTGGTGAAATATGTAGGGAATCGCAGCGAGATAATCATAGATGGAAGGCGAGGGCTAAAATATAAGGCACGCAATCACTTGAAGGTTTTTGGAATACCCTTGGATTCGTGCTATACGTTAACCTATTTCCTCTGTCAGAGCCAGTGTGAATTAAAATCGTGGCATATCTCCACCGAGGCCGAAAGCGCCATTTGATCTAATTTCGCCTGGCATTTTGTCCTCGGCCTGGGTGGACCACGGTGGCGGGAGCATAATTAGCATCCGACCCGGGATTTTGTGTCTGCTGCATCACCGTTTAGACTCGGGGGCTTCAAAAATTAATGAGCACCCTCTTCGCGGAGGCACAATTCATTCGTAATGACCTCCAATGGTTATTTTTATGTCCTTATATTGTGCAATTGTATGCTCATCTAAATGACATGATAAATGATTCAGAAATCAATTTCCGCCGCAATGTGTCCAGTTTATTGTTTACTTGCAAACAATGCCGCAGACACTGTAGCTTCCACAACTAATTCATCATGAGGAAATGTAATGTATTAACCGACGAAATGTCAGGCAATTTTGATCTATTGTAAATATTAAGAGGTAATGACATGTTGGGGGAATATGACGCCTTTGAACCGTGGAGGAAAAGAAGAAGGAAAAGGTGATTTCAATTTACAGGGTAAGTAAACATTCTATGTAATGGAAATGGCTCTCCATAATTTCACACGGAAGACGGAAATGCTTCTTAGGTATGTGTAGCTACCTACAGTTTATGATGTCTTGAAAAAATAAGTAATGATGGCCTCACAAATGAACTCCTGGGCTGGGAAGCTGGGGGGCAAAGGAGCAAGCTGAGTGTGGCATGCAAGGAGGAGTAAGCCAAAGCAACGAGGAGAGTAACGAAGTAGTAACTGATATAATATTTATATGTTCTGATTTCAATGCTTCACATAACACAAAATGCACAACAAGATGAACAAATTCTGTTGCTACACAGTTAAGCAGTGATTATGCACCAATATCAAGGTAAGTACCATACATAAATTGAAAATACGCCTGAACATAAATGGGCTATTCCGAATCATTCAATCTCTAAGTAGAGAGTCAGTGAGAACACCTCCGCAAACAATCAAGGAACAGTCAAAGTCTTTCAAATCAACAAGAATATATGATGCTTATCAGCATGGATGCGGTGAGTGTCCAGAGCGGTCGATGATCCTGTGGATACTTGCGCCTGACCGTTTCGCCCTTCAGAAGCTTTTTCCAAGACCGGGGACAATCTTTGGCGTTCCCAACCGGCGTAGCAAGTTATTCTAAACAATATATATATATAACAAGACACATAAGTAACAATATGGGATACCCCACAAAGTAACCCTGTACGAGGAGCATAACAAATAGCATTCATACCTTAGAACATTCAAGTAAATCATATACTGTAGAGGCACCGGGCCTTCTTCGGTCGAATCTCGGACAATGTAATGCGGAACAAGTAGGAACTTATACACATTGAGGTCAACACAAAATATATTCAGCTGGGTTCTACACAAGGAGCTCGGCTACAGATAATTGATCATTGAGGCCCTTTGGCAACTCGCAAGAAAGGCGGATTATCCAGTCGCGTTCCAACTGTAGTAATCTACGTTTAACATCCATGAAAGGTTTAGGTTCAACTCTGTCTAAAACCATAACGGAGAACGCTTCGTGATGGTGTTGCTAATTAACAAAGTGGGAGTATAGTCTGGTATTATCATATTTCATCCTAAATCTGGACCTGTGTTCCTGCACTCGTTTACGGAGCTCACGCCCCGATTCCCCAACATAAAGTTCCCCACAACTGCAACTTAAACAATAAATGACATTTCTGGATCCGCAGGTGGACCAGGTGTTAATTTTAAACCTGCATTGGTTGTAAGGGCTGACTATGTATTCTGCAGTATTAATCAGCTTGCAAATTGAATGACTTATTCAAGCAACCCCGTACACCTCTTTATATATATGCAAGGGGGAGTAAGCCGTGCGGTCCGTCCAGTCTAGGCTTCGATAACAAACTCGCTGGGATTGGAGAACCATTCGAGAAACAGCGGCTTTAGGGACTCTGGTGAAAAACAATTGGTTCCTTTCTATCCATTGATCAATGCGGAGTTTTCCTTTGGCCAATGGAAACAGCACACAGAAGTCCACCTCTGGCATGGTTTCAGAATGACACATAGATATTAGGGGTGGATATCTCCGGTTTTAAATACTTTGAAATCAGTTAATTTTCATATCTAAAATTAATTTCAAAGTTTTTTGGCCCTCAGGGCCCAACCCGGAAGTGTAATTTCTATGCAGAACCTGGGCCGCCATTTTTCTAAATGTCACATTAGTAGGTCGTTTTTCCCCTCTCAGTTCTCAACTCGCGAGAGCTGAGGAGGGGAAAAACGCCCTTCCTTTTCCCTGCTAAGACCTACAGCTCATCTTAGCAGGGAGAAGGAGGTGCGGGCTCCCCTCCTTTTCCCTGCTAAGACCTACAGCGTGTCAACCCTTGACACCTAGGTTTTGGCAGCGTGTCAACCCTTGACAGCGTGTCAACCCTTGACACGGATCTTGGCAGGGAGAAAGAGGTGTGGATGCCCCTCCTTTTCCCTGCTAAGACCTACAGCGTGTCAACCCTTGACACGCCATAGATCTTTTGCGGACGCCCCTTTTTTCCCTGCTAAGACCTACAGCGTGTCAACCCTTGACATGCCATAGATCTTGGCAGGGAGAAGGAGGTGCGGACGCCCCTCTTTTTCCCTGCTAAGACCTACAGCGTGTCAACCCTTGACACGCCATAGGTTTTGGCAGGGAGAAGTAGGTGCGGACGCCCCTCCTTTTCCCTGCTAAGACCTACAGCGTGTCAACCCTTGACATGCCATAGATCTTGGCAGGGAGAAGTAGGTGCGGACGCCCCTCCTTTTCCCTGCTAAGACCTACAGTGTGTCAACCCTTGACATGCCATAGATCTTGGCAGGGAGAAAGAGGTGTGGACGCCCCTCCTTTTCCCTGCTAAGACCTACAGCGTGTCAACCCTTGACACGCCATAGATCTTGGCAGGGAGAAGTAGGTGCGGACGCCCCTCCTTTTCCCTGCTAAGACCTACAGCACATCTTAGCAGGGAGAAGGAGGTGTGGACGCCCCTCCTTTTCCCTGCTAAGACCTACATATTTTCAACCCTTGACGCGCTATAGATCTTAGCAGGGAGAAGGAGGTGCGGACGCTCCTACAGCGAGTCGAGCCTTGACGTGCGTTAGTTCTCGGCACAGCAGGGAAGGAGGTGTGGAAGGCATCCCCACCTCCTTCCCTGCTGAGAACTAACAGGAAATAATAACGAATTTTCGTTAATAATTACGTTTCAATAAATTTTATGGATTTTTTTGGGAATCATTTCTATATCAACCACCGATGGCAATCCCCCCCTGTGCGAGTTTAGAAACAATTTTTTGCTGGATCAACCACCCCTAATAGATATATTTGCCGGAGTCCCAGATGGGAGACTTTTCAAGCTAAAGCAAAAAAGAAAAACTCCTAGGCTGAATTTTAATTGATGAAGAAGGATTCTTGTAGAGCAGGTATACTACAAAGTTTCAAAAGCTTCATTTCCGCAAGGAAAGGAAATAGAAAAAATTATTATTATTATTATTATTATTGCTGGGTTTGTGCCAATGTGCAGCTGGAATTATGTTTGTTTAGATGGCGTTATGTGTTAACTATGCTTATGCTGAAAGGCAATGTTACAAAGCTAGACCAAGACAGCCATTATCCAATTCTGGGCAATAATAAAAATAATAATAAATTTTATTTGTATACCGCTTTATCTTCCCTAGGGAACTCAGGGCAGTTTCAACATAGGCAAAGCATTGAATTGCCAACACAGAGCATACAAAGTAGCCATTATTTATTTATTTATTTATTTATTTATTTATTATTTTGATGTGTATACCGTCCCTTCCGACTGGCTCGGGACAGTTTACAGCATATTGAATTACATCATAAAACATATCGGCTGTTTGGGCTGGAAGTCAGCTTGAAGAAAACGGAAGTCCTCTACCAGCCCGCACCACAGGAAGAACACCATCATCCCCACGTCAGCATAGGCACATCTGTGCTTAAGTCTGTTCAGCAGTTCACCTCCCTGGGAAGCATCATCTCTTCAGACGCCAAGATTGACAAAGAGATAGATCACAGATTAACAAAGGCATAAATTGCATTCGGATGGCTTTACAAAGGAGTCTGGAGCAACAAGCACCTGAGGCAAAGCACCAAAATCAGTGTGTACAGAGCTATCGTACTGTCTACTCTATGGGTCTGAAACATGGGTCACCTATCGCCAACACCTACGACTCCTCAAACGCTTTCATCAGCGCTGTCTTCGCCCAATCCTAAATATACACTGGACCGACTATGTGACTAATGTTGCTGTCCTTGAGCAAGCAAGGATCACCAGCGTTGAGGCCATGCTATTGAGAACACGGCTGCACTGGGCAGGGCACGTCTCTAGGATGGAGGACCACCGCCTCCCAAAGATACTATTCTATGGTGAACTCGCCACGCAAGAGAGGCACCCCCAAAAAGAGATATAAGGACTCCCTGAAACAACATCTCACGCTCGGCCAGATTGATCCCCAACAATGGTCCACCCTGGCCTCACATCGGGAGGCGTGGAGACGCACTCTCCACAATGCTGCGGCCTCTTTCGAGAAGACACGCCAAATGGGTCTCGAAGAGAAACGACAACGCAGAAAGAACCGCAACTTGGCAATGACATCACCCAGGGAGACTTTCTGCTGTGCTTTCTGCAACCGGACTTGCCTATCTCAGATTGGCCTTTTTAGTCATCAACGCACTTGTAAAAAGCGTGGGATGAGTCCTTCCTAAGAATCTTTGTTTGCGAAGTAATGCCGAGAGATCTCTGCCGATGTACTTGCAGAGAATTAGATCTCAATGCCACTGTCAGCAAATGAAATTTTTGTATATGTGCCATTGCCATTTTACTGCAGATGATTCTTCCCGCATTGGAATTGGCATTTTCCCAGAGCGATGAGGGGGGAAAAACGAACCCTGAGCCAAGCAGTAGCCAATAATAGGTTGCATAACTATAAAATATCAATTTATTTGCTTTCCTCTTCATGATCCACCTAATCTTATTAATGCAGTTTGCATAGTGAACATGAGGGTGAGGGAATGCATCTGGCCAAGGTACCATTTTTCTTTTCCAAGTGCCCTTGAATTAGTTTGAATGCTGACAGGTAATAAAAAATTTGAGAAAGATGGAATAGTAAAAGCAGTTAATAAAGTTGATCCTCCTTCAGAATGCTCTTCCCAGGGAACCGGGTTACACTCCAGCGGGTCCTTTAAAATAGGAACATGCCCCACTCCATATGGGTAAAATGGGAACAGACCAGATCCCTTTCTAATCTAAACAGAAAAATAAACTTGCATCTAATGGTGGACAGAAGTAGAGCTTCAAGTGACCACAAACTGTACATGATAAGTCATCCAGGATGTTAAAATAAACTTTTACTTTGCTATAAGTATGTCATATAAACCACTGTTTTTCAACCTTTTTTTTTGAGCCACAGCACATTTTTTACATTTACCAAATCCTGGGGCACACCACCAACCAAAATGACACAAAATGACACTCTAACACAGTAATACATATAGTTAATATGCTTTTCAATGTATTTACCGCCAACCAAAATGACACAAAATGACACTCTAACACAGTAATACATAAAGTTAATATGTTTTTAAATGTATTTACCACCAACCAAAATGACACAAAATGACACTCTAACACAGTAATACATATAGTTAATATGCTTTTAAATGTATTTACCACCAACCAAAATGACACAAAATGACACTCTAACACAGTAATACATATAGTTAATATGTTTTTAAATGTATTTACCGCCAACCAAAATGACACAAAATGACACTCTAACACAGTAATACATATAGTTAATATGTTTTTAAATGTATTTACTGCCAACCAAAATGACACAAAATGACACTCTAATACATAAAGTTAATATGTTTTTAAATGTATTTACCACCAACCAAAATGACACAAAATGACACTCTAACACAGTAATACATATAGTTTATATGTTTTTAAATGTATTTACCACCAACCAAAATGACACAAAATGACACTCTAACACAGTAATACATATAGTTAATCTATATGTATATAAAATTGCTCAGTTCGTTTAATGTCGTATATAGACAAAGAAACTATGGCTCCCACAACCACCAAACTTGACAACGGACTGGACCATTACACTAGGTACAGACAACGGCAAATACACCGGACCTACATACCTCCCAAGACCCCAAAAAACGATCCCCAAAAATTACCAACGGAACTCCCACCCCGGCCACTTCGCTGCCAGCGCAAACGTTTAGAACGTTCGCGCCTCCCCTGCCTCCTCCTTCAATTGGAACAGCAGCAGCATTGGCGGCTGGGAGGGAGGGGTCCCTCCCTCCTAAAGCGTCATGCTGGACGGCCTCAGAACCGGCGAAATCCCCGCTTCTGAGGCTGCCCGGCATGAGGCTTTAGGAGGGAGACAAGAGCCAATGGGATGCCTCCTCCGCCCCCTCCTTCCGCCTCCCCCGCCGCCGCGGAGATCGGCAACAACAGCGGAGGGGGTGGAAAGAGGAGGGGCTGAGGAGGAGCAAGGGTGCCGCCTCCTGTCCTCCCCCTCAGCCCCTCCTCTTTCTGCCACCCCCTGCCGTTGTTGCTGCCGCCGCGGAGATCGGCAACAACGGCAAAGGTGGGGGGGTGGAAAGAGGAGGGGCTGAGGAGGAGCAAGGGCGCCGGCTCCTGTCCTCCCCCTCAGCCCCTCCTCTTTCCGCCCCCCCCCTGCCGTTGTTGCCGCCGCCGCGGAGATCGGCAACAACAGCGGAGGGGGGGTGGAAAGGCATTCACCCGAGTGGGAGAGGCTTCCCCCCCCCCCCCGAGGCAGAAGGGCTCTCCTCGGCAGGGCTCCCCTCGCTGTGCACCTTCATGGCCTGGGTGGGAGAGGCCGTGGCACAGCTCTGCCGAGGAGAGCCCTTCCGCCTCGGCGGGGAAAAGCCTCTCCCACCCGGGCCACGAAGGCTCACAGTGCTCTCCTTCGGCCTCCACCACGGCCGCCCCAGCCCGCCATCAGTGAGTAAGGGGCCAGGGACGGGAAGGGGGGGGAGAAGGAAGGAAGGAGGAAAGGGAAGAGAAGGAATGCAAGCAGGAAGGGGGGGAAAGTAAGAGAGGAAGAAGATAAGAAAAGGAGGAAAGAAAGGAATGCAAGTGGGAAGGGGGGGGAAGCTAAGAGATGAGGAAGAGACAGAAAGAAAGAGAGAGAGAAAGAGAGACACAGAGAAAAAGAAAGAGAGAGAGAAAGAGAGAGACACACACACAGAGAGAGAGATAGAGATAGAGAAAGAGAATACACACACATACATACAGACATGCACAACATGAATGGAGGGGAGAAAAGACAGGAAAAGATAGGAGGAAGGATGGATGGGAGGAAGGAAGGAGGAGAGAAGAAAGGAACACATACACACATGTACACATGCACAGAAATATACACATACACACACATACACGCATATACATATACAACCACACATATACATAAGTACACGCATACACATATACTTAAGAACACACAAACACATATGTACACATAGACACAAATCCATATATATACATACATAAACACACACAACACATATATACAGACTGGGCCACAGGAAAGATAAAAAGCCACAGCAAAGCGTGGCCGGGTCAGCTAGTATGCTTTTAAATGTATTTACCACCAACCAAAATGACACAAAATGACACTCTAACACGGTAATACATATAGTTAATATGTTTTTAAATGTTTTTATACACTCAGTGTGAAACCTGGGCCTGTTTCGATGAACACAACATAGATATCCTGGCAGGAATGGCAGAAAGACACAAACTTCCCACACAGAACTTCCATCCCCCCAATACTATAAGAGTGTGGTGGGCATTGACCTTGGGTTTTGGAGTTGTAGTTCACCGACAACCAGGGAGCACTGTGGACTCAAACAATGTTGGATCAGGACCAAACTTGGCATGAATACTCAATATGCCCAAATGTGAGCACAGATGGAGTTTGGGGAAAATAGACTTTGACATTTGGGAGTTACAGTTTCTGGGATTTATAGTTAACACACAATCGAAGAGCATCCTGAACTCTTGCAACAATGGAATTGAACCAAACTTGGCATATTGAACTCTCATTACCAACAGAAAGTACTGAAAGGGTTTGCTTGGGAATTGACCTTGAGTTTGGAAGTTGTAGTTCACCTACACCCAGAGAGGACTGTGGACTCAAACAATGTTATGTTATGTTGTTGTTTGTTTTCTATCCAGAATCACAATGTTGGAAGGAGGCTCACCACTTTAAGGTCCCTCAAACAGACATGGGAAAACTTCGGCCCTCTGGGTGCTTTGGACTCCAACTCCCACCATTCCTCACAGCCTGAGGCCCTTTCCTGCTTAAGTGGCTGAGGGGGGAAAGGAAAAGGGCCTGAGGCTGCTAGGAAGGGTGGGAGTTAGAGTCCAGAACACCTGGAGGGAGGGCCCAAATTTGCCCATGCCAGCTTTCGACAGAGACCTCTTCTTCCCCCTCCCCCTTCGCGCCCTTTCTTCCCCCTCCTGCCGAACACTTACTTTTTCTTCTCCACTCGGGCTCCCTTCTTCGGGGGGGGAGCAAGATGTGACCCATGTGGACACTACTGCACAGACTCGCCCTAGGTCTTCCTCCCTCCCCCCTCCTGAACACACTCAAAATGGCAGCACAGGAGTCACACTAGGTCTTTTTCAAGGCCCGTTTACATCCAAATGTTACCAAAACTGTGGTCAATACACATACATAATAAGCGGCGAAGATGGTCTGTAACATAAACAATAGTAATATATAAATATACAGTAAATATCTAATATAATAAAAGTATAACGTTAATTCAATTTAAATACTTTTATTATATTAGATACACGTGGTTGCTTTCAGGGACCCTGTTAAATGGGATAATATTTATATTTATATACTAGCTTGGGGACCCGGCGGTGCCCGGGTCATTTGAGAAGTGCAGCAGGATGTAGAGTGGGTCATGGGTGGGGGGGTCCTGTGTGCCAAGTTTGGTCTTGATCCATCAGTATTGGGAGTTACAGTGGTATCATGAAATTACTGAAGGTACTGGAAGTCCCATAATCCGTGGTCCAACCTCCCCCAAATTGCAGTAGGATGTATATTGGGTCATGGGGGCTCTGTGCGCCAAGTTTGATCTGTATTGGTGAATGGATGAGGGTTGTATTGTTTTTAGGAAGTGAGTGAAGGTACTTCAAGTCCCATCATCTGTGGTCCATCTCACACAGAACTGCATCAGGATGTTGAGTGGGTCATGAGGGCTCTGTGTGCCAGGTTTGGTGTTGATCAGTGATTGGATTAGGTTTGCAGCAGTCTTGGAAAGTGAGGGAAGGTACTGCAAGTCCCATCATCCATGGTCTGCCCTCCTCCAAACTGCAGCAGGATGTAGAGTGGGTCATGGGGGCTCTGTGTGCCAAGTTTGATATTTATCGGCCTTTGTTAGGGGCCACAATGGTGTTTGGGAAGCAAAGTGCTTGGAAGTACTACAAATCCCATAATCCGTGGACCATCTTTCCCAAACTGCACCAGGACATAAAGGGAATCATGGGGGTTATGTGTGCCAAGTTTGGTTCAGGTCCGGCTGAGGCTTAGTCAGGAGAATCAAGTTGAGGGAGCCTTACTGTCAATTCAGGCTGAGGCCTAGTTTGTAAAATCAGCTGAAGGAAGCCTTTTTGTAAAGAACTCTGTCTGGCACCTTTGAGATTTGGGATGTTGGAATGCTGGCCAATCCATGGCCCAGCCTCCCTCAAACTGCACCAAGGCGTAAAGTGGGTCTTGGGGGTTCTGTGTGCCAAGTTTGGTTTTGTTGTCTCATTGTTGGGGGCTGCAAAGTGTATTGGACCTAAACTCCCACCATGCCTGACTGCCTCAGGCCTTTTCCTTACTTCCCTCTGGCACTTTTGAGTCTCGGAATGTTCGTGTTGGCGGGCCAATGGGAGTTGTTTATGCAAATAACCCCACAGTGGGAGCCAATCCGAAAGCTGCCACATGTCCTTCCGCCCTTCCGCCCTCCGCCCTCCGGACACATACAAACATTCAGCTTTATTAAGGTATACAGATTACTATTGTTTAGGTTACAGACCATCTTCGCCACTTATTATGTATGTGTATTGACCACAGTTTTGGCTACATTTGGATGTAAACGAGCCTTGAAAAAGACCTAGTGTAGGTCGAAACGGGTGAGGGACTCCTGTACCACCGTGTCCTCGTCGGCCAGTTCGATCCACGGATTTCAGTACACCTGGAGACAATTCCATTTACGGATATTTACAATAATGTATGGTGGTCAGATACCTTCAATACACGCGGACCTTAATTCTTCAGTTGAATTATATATTGGATTATATTCATTTCCTACCAGGAACTGTACAATACTTTTGCAACCATTTGGGACTTGGTATTAATCAAGGACTACTGTTATGTTGGATATGGACTGATAGACTTTGTTATGGACATCTTATATGAATCTTTTGTTGGACTACGTGTCATATATTGATCGTGGACTTTTGAATGAATATCTGTATGTAGTGGCCAGAAGCTCATATGAAGTTCTGTGGCCAGCTTAGAGTGGAAATCCCAATGTTGAAAACCATGATCCATCCCCCTTCAGGCCCGGATTACCCATAAGGCCAGACTAGGCCATGGCCTCGGGCGGCAGGTTTTGGGGAGCAGCGGATTTGGCGCCCCGAAAACATTATTTGAAAAAAACCGCCCCTCGCAGCGCTTTCCCCGGCCCTCTCCCAAGAGAGTCATCATACCTCGGGAGAGGGCGGGGGAGAGCTGCGAGGGGGCAGGGAGGAGGGAATGGCGCCTCTCCTCGCCTGGGCCGCCCCCTTGCAAAGGAAGGAGGTGGCCAGGAGGAGGAAGGGAAACTCCGCCCCGCGGTGGGAATGCATGCATGCGCACGCATGCCCAGCAGCGGGCTTCCCTTCCTCCTCCTCCTGGCCGTCTCCTTCCTTTGCAAGGGGGCGGCCCAGGCAGCGAGGAGGAGGGCGGGACTTCCCTTTTTAATACTTCTGGTGAGGAAGGCGCGAGGCGGCGTGAGGAGGATGCAGGGAAGTCCCGCCCTCCTCTTCGTGCCCTCCTCTTGGTCGCGGGAGGTGGAGGAGGCGGCGGACGGAAGCCCCACAAGCAGTGCCGCGTGGCTTCCGTCCGCCTCCTCCTCCCACGACCGAAAGGAAGGTGCGAGGTGGACGGAAGCCATGGGGCCGGGGCTGCTGCCGCACATGCGCAGCAGCGCCCTGGGGGCGTGGCTTTCTGCGCCTGGTGGCGTGGCTTTCTGCACCCTGGGGGCGTGGCTTTCCGCGCCCTGGGGGGTGGCTTTCTGCGCCCTGGGGGCGTGGCTTTCTGCGCCCTGGGGGCGTGGCTTTCTGCGCCCTGGGGGCGTGGCTTTCTGCGCCCTGGGGGCGTGGCTTTCTGCACCCTGGGGGTGTGGTTTTCTGCGCCCTGGGGGCATGGCTTTCTGAGCCCTGGGGGCATGGCTTTCTGAGCCCTGGGGGCATGGCTTTCTGAGCCCTGTGGGCATGGCTTTGCGTCCCATGGGGGTGGCTTTCCGCGCTCGGGGGGGGCGGCACGGGGCGTCTTGGCCTCGGGCGGCCGAAGAGCCTAATCCTGGCCTGTCCCCCTTTCCCTGTGCTCTGGTGTCCCATCTGGAGAGTGGACCAGTCTGTCATGAAATGTGATCCGGTTGTTCAGATGGTTCCAAAGCAGCAGAACAATCTTGAGTTTTCAGAAAAATCATGAGCATGCTTCGACTGCTGGAAACAGGACAAAGCAAATTGAATGCAGGAAAACATGCAATACTCACCAGAAGTATTAAAAAGAATACGAGGGCCGTCAGAAATTAATTCAGGCTGCGTCCAAGTTTCCTTGACCGAGTAGGTAGACCTACCCTCAGAGAGATTCCGTCATCTTGGCTGAAATCTATGCACACGTACACAAGGTTGAGTTCCACTCATTTGAATGAGGTTTGTGACCCAAGGGCATCACTGTGGATATGTGACAGTTGAACTCACCAGTGCTCAGCCTGGATGTGCAACCCAGTTTGCGAAAGGAAATAATTGGTTTGAACTTGAATTGTAGGGACTGGTGAATGCTTGGATAACCTCGGCGACACCTCTCTATAATTCTGGGCCTTGCCTTTCCTAGAGAGTGGAGTTATTTCTTACGAGAATATTCCCCCGATTAAGCAGGACGTTTGCCCTTGTTTCATGTACAGGAGCATAAGAGGGGTTTGCGGCAGAAGTAATTGGTGAGGCGGAGCATAAGGAGATCAGTCTGCGGATGGACATTGTGTGAACAGGCAAAGGGGTGAATGATTTCCTTTCCCCTCAAAAGAGTGGCCGGGTGGAAGGGCCACGTTGTTTGCTAAATTATGCAAATACATTCTCACTGCCATTTGAAATCCGTCATTTTTCTCCCGCACGAGATTTCTCATCTTATCACTTCTCTTAGTGATCATAGCGACTGAAAAACAATTCCCAAGTTGGAAGAGAAACAACAGACAGCAGGCCCGGATTACCCATAAGGCCAGACTAGGCCATGGCCTCAGGCGGCGGATTTTGGGGGCGGCATTTCCGGCTCTGAAGGAAGGGGTGAAGGAAGGAGTGCCGCCCGCCCGTGGGACAAGGAGCCGGAGGGAAGTCCTGCCGCCCCTAGGGCGATTGACGTGGCGGGCGCCACTCCTTCCCTCAGTGAAGGGAGGAGGTGCACCGGTGCGAGCGCGGCGGCGGGGGAAGCCGCGTGTCGCCCCTAGGGCGGGACTTCGGCGGCGCCTTGTGCGTCACGCCAGCAGCGGATCCGCCCTTCCTCCCTTCAGTGAAGGGAGGGGGGCGGAACCGGCATGACACACACGGCGCCGCCGGAATTCCCGCCCTTAGGGAGACTCACGCGGCTTTCCCCACCGCCGCCCCGCTCGCCCGTGCCCCAAACACGAGCGGGGCGGCAGTGGGAAAAGCCGCGTGAGTCGCCCTAGCAGTGGGACTTCCAGCGGCGCCTTCTCCTTCTCGCCGGTTCCACCCCCTCCCTTCACTGAGGGAGAAGGAGCCGCTGGAAGTCCCGCCGCCAGGAGTACTCACGCGGCTTTCCCCACCGCCGCCCCGCTCGTGTTTGGGGCACGGGCGAGCGGGGCGGCGGTGGGGAAAGCCGTGTGAATCTCCCTAAGTGTGGGACTTCCAGCGGTGCCTTGTGCGTCATGCCGGCCCCGCCCCCCGCAAGAGGCCCCACCCCCGGGGGTGGCGTTTAGACCGGGCGGCCTTGGGCGGCACAGGCCGCTAATCCGGCCCTGACAGACAGACAGAATGAACGTGGTCTTCTACAGGGCAAACTAGGTTCACTACTGATGTATGAAGAATGATCACCAAGCCGAATTCTGATGCTCACGAAAGGGGCAGTTCCTCTCTCGGGCATTTTGCTTAGAACAGGTTTGCAGTGTTCCTAGTAGATCCAGAATGAAGTTTAGATATTGTGAGATTTCTGGTCTTCTGAGGTTTACACACCTTGGCCATAGGCTATCACTCACAGCCAAGTATGATTGCCTTCCAGGTGTAGGGTTCTGAGAGTCGAGAACCGGGTCACCTTCAAAGTGTTGGTCTTGACCTTCAAGGCCTTGTATGGTCTGGGGCCGGTGTACTTGAGGGACCGTCTACTTCCATATGTTCCCCAGAGATCTCTTCGTTCTGAGGATCTCAACCTCTTCCACACCCCCTCTGGCGCACTGGGTCGTTTCGCCCGGAGGCTTCATCAGGACCAGGGGGCGTGGTCCACATTCTCTTCCAAGAAGCGTCTCGCAACCAGGTAGTCACACTGGAGTATAATAATGAAAAATAACTGTAAAAATACATTCTATAAGGTAAAGGCTCCCACGTGACTATCTGGTTGCGAGACGCTACTTGGATGAGAATGTGGACCACGCCCCCTGGTCCTGATGAAGCCTCCGGGTGAAACGACCTTGCCCGCCAGCATTACTCTTACTCGTTGACCACTGGACGTCTCCCCTTGGGATTTTGATGACTACTAATGGTTATATTATGATTTTTGAACAGTATATCATCAGGACATATTAGTTCATTCCCTTATCTGGGAGCATTCCGGGACTGCGTCCTTGTGTAAGTCCTGGGAGGAACTTTCCTCTTTGATTGTGCGTCTTCGCTTACTTGCATGTAAGCTTTATTGCTTGATTTGTGTTGCTACCGATAAGAATATTGACCTACTTAAATTAATATTTGCTTTTGGCGCTAACAATTACAGACATAATATTAACCCTATTTGGAGTGTGTATTTATATGTTCTATGCACCTAGTATTATTGTTGCTTCAGTGAGGCCCCTTCTCTTGTCATTTGTTTATGTCACTCAGCCCCTCCCTTTTGTCTTTGAACCCCCACTCTGACATCATCCAAATCTATTGATGGATGGCCATCTGCCATGAGTGCTTTGAATGTGATTTTCCTGCTTTTTGGCAGGGGGTTGGACTGGATGGCCCACGAGGTCTCTTCCAACTCTATGATTCTGTGATTCTATACTGGTTGACAATTAGTCATGTCACACACTATCACAGGGCTGTACAACTGGCGGCCCGCGGGCCATATACGCCCCCTCCCTCCTTCCCTCCGGCCCTCTAAGCTTTTAAAAAAAAATGAAAAAGGAAAAAATATATTTTTAAAAATCCCCCCAAAAAGTGCGCATGCGTGCGGTTTTGCCCGCTTTGGGAGGGCGGGGGGAGGCCCCCATGGCTCCTCAATCTCTCCCAAAGCGTCACGCCAGCCTCGGAAGCTTCTGAGGCTGTTGTGATGCTTTGGGCGAGGGGGCCGAGCTGCAGAAGCCTCCTCGCGGCTTCGCCCTCTCCCCCGAAGCAACACAACAGCTGTTGTGATGCTTTGGGCGAGTGGGCAGAGCCGCGGAAGGCTCCTCGCAGCTTCGCCCTCTCCCCCCAAAGCGTCACAACAGCTGTTTTGATGCTTTGGGCGAGGGGGCAGAGCCGCGGATGGCTCCCCGTGGCTCCTCCTTCTCTCCCAAAGCATCACAACAGCCTCGGAAGCAGGCGAAATCGCCTGCTTCCAAGGCTATTGTGACGCTTTGGGAGAGGGGGCGGAGCTGCGTGGCCGGGGGCATGGCCGGGGGCGTGGCCGGGGGCGTGGTCACTCACCAGAAGTCCGGCCCTTGGGCTGGCAGAAGTTGGACCGCCCTGCACTATCACATTCAGAAAATATAACATCACTGGTAACAAATCATGCTAAGAAAAGCCCTAATAAGTTGGCTTTAGGGTCACCATAAGTTGGCAATGACCCGAAGGCACACAAAAACAATGAAGTCACCATAGTCATTCTTTTTGCCCCTTTTGCCTCTTTTTTGCTGGTACGAAAGGGCTGGGAAGGCGTGGAGAGGGGATTTATGTGAAATGCCACCTCGCAAGTAATAGAGCTGACAAGAAAAAATATTCTGAAGGGAAGAGGTCCTCTCCTTCCAATAGTTTATTTGATCACCACCACCCAGAGTTGTACAGCTAAACAAAACATAATTCATTTGCATTAGCCCACACTCGGCAGGTTGTTTAAGGAAGCAGGAGGCCAAATCAGATCTGGAAAATGGATGGCAGGCAGGGCAAGGCACCGCGACTCCACATCCATCTGGCTCGGCTCTCCAAGCATTTCTGTAAATCTCAAGCTTCTGGGGACATACGTTAGGTGGTCTCAGTTCAGCTCCTGTTGGACAGGTCCTACATCAAAGCACAAACATTTCTGACACAAAGGTTGGAAGACAAAATGTACACTAAAGGCAGAAAAATATACCCAACTTGACACGGCCCACTTGTCATATAAATGAAGAAAATTCGGAAGGCAGGCAGAACCATTGCGATTGCACACCAGCTACATTTGGATAACCTCCCGACCTTAAGCTACACAAAGTGGGTGGCAGGTTTCCCTCTATGGTGACACTACTATAGGATTTGTTCTAAAGACATTTGCCATTGTTTTACTCTTTGGTCAGATACGGCGATGCTCTCTCGGAGCCCTTTCTCATAACGAATGGAGTGAAACAAGGTTGTGCTCTTGCACCAACCCTATTTACAATCTTCTTCAGCATGATGCTCCAAAGGGCTACGGCAGACCTCGAAGAAGAAGAAGACGGCATATATATACGCTATCATACTGATGGTAGCTTGTTCAATTTAAGCCGTCTGGGGGCTCGCACTAAGACTCTGAACTATTTGGTCCATGAGCCGCTTTTTGCTGACGATGCTGCCCTTGTCGCCCATACAGAAGCAGCCCTGCAGCGCCTCACATCCTGCTTTGCAGCAGCTGCAGAGCTGTTTGGGCTGGAAGTCAGCCTGAAGAAAACGGAAGTCCTCTACCAGCCTGCACCACAGGAAGAACACCATCACCCCCACGTCAGCATAGGCACATCTGTGCTTAAGTCAATTCAGCAATTCACCTCCCTGGGAAGCATCATCTCTTCAGACGCCAAGATTGACAAAGAGATAGATCACAAGTTAGCAAAAGAATAGAGTGCATTCAGAAGGCTTCACAAAAGAGTTTGGAGCAACAAGCACCTGAGGCAAAGCACCAAAATCAGTGTGTACAGAGCTATCATACTGTCTATTCTCCTCTATGGGTCTGAAACATGGGTCACCTATCGCCAACACCTACGACTCCTCGAACATTTTCATCAGCACTGTCTTCGCACAATCCTAAATATACACTGGACCGACTATGTGACTAATGTTGCTGTCCTTGAGCAAGCAGGGAACACCAGCGTTGAGGCCATGCTATTGAGAACACAGCTGCGCTGGGCAGGGCACATCTCTAGCATGGAGGACCACCGCCTCCCAAAGATACTACTCTATGGTGAACTCGCCACAGGTCAGCGCATCTTCTCCCAACCACAAACACAAGCCGCAGACCTGACCAATTGATGCCCGAAAAATGGATCCGATCACAGATCCATTTTTCGGGCATTGATTGGTCAAGTCTGCGGCTATTTTTGGGAGAAGGTTTCCCGCTTTTGCACCTGCTTCCGAGCACCCAGAACTGCAGGAGCATGATGTGTGTAAGTGTATCTGTGAATTTCATTTGCATTAATTGATTATTTGTCGATATAGCTTGCTTCTATCATGTTGTTAGTGGGCTTTAGGACTTATTCAGGCTGAGTGAGTGCATGCAGGCATACCTATACCCATACTGCCAGCTTACTCAGTAACTTAGTGCAGGCTTGGTGCATTGCCTCCTGTGTTTTGTAGGATTGGATGCGAGCCACCCACTCCTCCCTTCCTTCCCTCGCCAGATCGGATGCCATCCCGGGTTATATCTGCACGGCATCTGATCTGGCAGGGGAAGGGAAGGTTGGATGATAGGCCAGCTGGCATAAGGAATAATAACGAAAATTCATTATTAATTATATTTCAATCACGAAATTGATTTTAAAAAATTTGTAATACCGTATTTTTCGCACCATAAGGCGCACCTGCTGATAAGACGCACCTAGATTTTAGAGATGGAAAATTTGGGAAAAAATGGGGGCTGTTTACTATATGGGACAGTAATATGGAGGGCGGGGAGGCGCTGGAGCAGAGGGGGGCGGCGATATACTCACGCTATATTCGCGCCCCCCCTTCCCTCCCTCCCTCCGGCCTCTCTGCCGGCCGTCCTTACAGCGCGGCCGGCGAGGCCATCCCTGCTCCTCGGCAGAGGCGCGGCGGAGTGGCGTCACGAAGATACGCCTCTGGCCGGGCCCTTCCGGAGACGCAGCGGTAGCAGCAGCAGCGCCCGGGAAGGGCCGAAGACAGAGGCGCATCTTCGTGACATCACCCCGTCGCGCTCTGCCGAGGAGGAAGAGGAGGAAGGCCTCGCCGGAGGGAGGGAGCCCTGCGGAGGCGCTGCGGCCTCTTCCTCCTTCCCTCCCTCCCTCCCTCCCGCCCGTGAGTCCCTCTTCTGCCCCCGTTCCTCTGCGCCGCCGACTGGCTGCGGCGACACGGCAGCGGGAGTTTGGCCATGCGCGGGCGCAGCCGGGAGCCGCCGGGAGCCGCCGGGGGGGGCGCGAATATAGCGTGAGTATATTGCCGCCCCCTCTGCTCCAGCGCCTCCCCCCCCTCCCTGCCTGCATCTTCGCTCCATAAGACGCGGCTCATTTTTCTTCCTACTTTGGGAGGAAAAAAAACTGCGTCTTATGGTGCGAAAAATACGGTAATTTCTATAATCACCCAGCAACTGAACCCCCCCCCCCCACGAGTTTAGAATCAATTTTTTTATGGATCAACCACCCCTAATATGTACCCCTAAAAATAAGTCAGGGGAAAAAATGGACAGGATAAATTCAAAAAGCAGCAAATTCGCATACCTGGAGGCAAAGTTTCAACTCTTTACTTGTTTGTGAACCCGGCGAAGATGGAGATCTTGTGGCTGGGCCGCCCGGGGGGGGGGGGTAGAGACCCAGTTGCCGACGTTTAATGGCGTGGCACTTCACCCGCAGTCTTTAGTCAAGAGCTTAGGGGTCCGGCTGGACCCCCAGTTGTCTATGGGGGCGCAGATTGCCTGCGCCTGCAAGACAGCGTTTTACCACTTGCGACAGGCAAAACGTCTGGCTCCTTACCTCTCCCGCTGCAACCTGGCCACGGTGATCCAAGCCACGGTCATCTCGAGGCTCGATTACTGTAATGCGCTGTACATTGGCCTACCCTTGTCGGCGATCCGGAAACTTAAGCTGGTGCGGAACGCAGCAGCGCGCCTGCTCTCAGGAGCCGCAAGATCTGCCCATGTAACCCCACTCCTATGCGAACTGCACTGGCTTCCTATTGAGTTCCGGGTCTCCTTCAAGGTGTTAGTCTTGACTTTTAAGGCCTTATATGGTTTGGGGCCAGTGTACCTAAAGGAGCGGCTTACCCCATACGTGCCCAGAAGATCACTGCGTTCAGAGGGGCTCAATTTACTGGAGGTGCCTGGTATCAAGACCTACAGGTTATCGAGTACGCGGCAGAGGGCATTCACAGTGGCCGCGCCGAGCCTCTGGAACTCACTGCCTGAGGAGACGCGAGCCCTGCATTTCGCAAGTCCGTAAAGACTTGGCTGTTTAGGCAGGCATTCGGCTTTGACTGATGCCTGCTATAATTGGCATCCTGCCGCGTCTCTGCCGCCTGCATTATTGTCGTTCTGCAGGGATTTTATTGTTGGGAGCGGGGTTAATTGGTTTTATAATGCTGTTTTATGTGTTTTTATCTGTGTTTTTATTTGGTTTTATTGCTGTAATCCGCTCTGGGCTCCGGAGAGAGCGGTCTACTACAGTGTTTCTCAACCAGTGTGCCGGGGCACACTAGTGTGCCGTGAGCGATCATCAGGTGTGCCATGGGAAATTGGAACCTCCAGGAGGGGAGGGGGGAGAGTCTAGTGTGTTGAAGTGTAAAAACCCTAAGAAACCTACCTCGATAAAGGCCCCCTCCCCGCCCGTTGTCTATTTGTTCTCTCCCTCTCCATGCATTGGGAAGGCCCGCCTCCCTTTCCCAAGTAGAGGCCTCCTGGGGGTTCTGTGTGGGATGTTTGGCTCAGTTCTATCATTGGTGGGGTTCCAAATGCTCTTTGATTGTAGGGGAACTATAAATCCTAGCAACTACAACTCCCAAATGTCAAGGTCTACTTCCCCTGAACTCCATCTGCGTTCATATTTGGGCATATTGAGTATTCGTACCAAGTTTGGTCCTGATCCAACATTGTTTGAGTCCATAGTGCTCTCTGGATATAGGTGAACTACAACTCCAAAACTCAAGGTCAATGCCCACCAAACTCTTATAACATTTTCTCTTGGTGATGGGAGTTCTGTGTGGGAAGTTTGTGTCTTTCTGCCATTCCCGCCAGGATATCTATGTTGAGTTCATCGAAACAGGCTCAGGTCTCACACTGAGTGTATAAATACATTTAAAAACATATTAACTATATGTATGACTGTGTTAGAGTGTCATTTTGTGTCATTTTGGTTGGTGGTGTGCCCCAGGATTTTGTAAATGTAAAAAGTGTGCCGCGGCTCAAAAAAGGTTGGGAAACACTGGTCTACTAAATCGAATAAATAAATAAATAAATAGTTTGTGTTTATATATTTACAAGTAGATTTTTCCCAGAGGGCAACGCTTCCTTTGCGATCACTTTCTTCCAGTTTTTAGTACCATTCCCTCAAATAAATAAAGCTTCTTGCAAGCGGAAGGCGCACTTGACAGGCGCCCTCTCCCCAACAGCAGACACACAATGGCTGTTCGGCTCCCGAGATATGATCACCCATTGATCTTAACTTGCGCAAGGAGAGATGTTTTGAGAGATGTTGTGTACATCAAAAGCATCCCAATTGCAGGTCTCTCGAAAAAGGGAGGGAGGAAGTCGCTTGAAACCAACGGAGAATAGAAGAGCCGAGACTGAGATTTAGAAAAAGCCAATTAAATCTCTCGCGTGTTTGACTTTTTTATATATATATAAAAAGAAGAGATCAATTCATTGCTTCATTGCCAACTTTGATCTTCCTGAATTGGTTTGAAATACATCTTTCAAAGCAACGTGAAATATATGTTTTTATATACACTCGCTGGAATTTTTTTTCCGCCCTTTCATTTTTTTATTTTATTTTTATAGCTTCCATCTAGCAATTTCACTTCCATCTCACTCAGTAAAATGGAGGGCCCGTCACAAAATGACAGAGGTATAGAATTAAAGACTAAAGGCTTTTGTATCGAACTTGTTCCAGCCTTCGCCTGCCTCCTAAATGCATTGAACTGATGGAATGGGTCGGGGAAATGGAAGGGCTTAAATGCTCTTTGGTTCTCTTTGGAGACTACAATACAACTACAGATACAGAGGAACGCTATTTCTCACCACATTTCGCCCCATTGGTAAAACTATTACCATGGCAATTGTACAAATGGACCATATTAAGAGAATAGGCCGTATTAAAAGAGAAATGCATACAGCCGTACTGTGTATATAGCAGGGCTGTCCAACTTCTACCGGCCCAGGGGCCTGAATTCCGGTCACTGATGACCTGGGGGGCTGAAGGGTCTGCCCCCGCCCTGGCCCCGCCCCTGGCCCCGCCCCTCCCCTGGCTCCAATTTACATATAATTCATAAGAGGCATCCATACAATCAAATATAATCTTTTACTAAGGGGAAATGCAGGGAGGGAATACATAAGGGGCATCCATACACAATTACATAATAATAACATAAAGGTTCGGCTACCTTCCCAAACGGGCAGGATCCAGGAGTAGCCGGACCACGAGCAGAGGCGACGACCGACCGAGGCAGCAGCCGAGAAGGTCCAAATCGCGTCTGCGTGGGGACTTGAGGATTAAGTAGCCGAGATTTCGGCAACAGGCGTATCGCGAGACTACGGAAGCCACACGGGATTTCGCCCAAAACGCAGCCGTGATCTCGCGTTGAGAGCGAAATCCTGTGTGGCTACCGTAGTCGCGCGATACTTGCTCCGGAACCCGGAAGTGGGTAATTTTTAAAAATATTATTTAGTTTATTTTTTTACTTTTATTTTTATTAAAAAGCTTAGGGGGCCGCAGGGAAGGGGCTGGGGGGCCTTATACGGCCCCCGGGCCGCCAGTTGGACAGCCCTGGTATATAGGAACAAAGGAGAGGAAAATTGATAATTTCAGCCACAAGGACTTCTACAACAGTGTTTCCCAACCAGTGTGCCGGGGCACATTAGTGTGCCGTGAGCAATCACCAGGTGTGCCATGGGAAATTGGAACCTCCAAGACCCTTCCTTCCCCCTCCTGCCGAACACTTTTTCTTCTCCACTCGGGCTCCCTTCTTCCCAGCCTCCCTCCACTCACTTTGCCTTGCTTTGCTCTGGGGCGAGTCTGTTCAGTAGCGCCCGCATAGGTCACGTCCTCCCCCCTCCCCTCCTGAACACGCTCACGCTGCCACCTCAGATCAAAATGGTGGCAGAAGGGGGAGGAAAGGGCGCGAAGGTGAAGGAGGAGGAAGAGGTCTCTGTCGAAAGGTGACATGGGCAAACTTGGACCTTCCAGGTCTTTTGGACTCCAACTGGCACCATTCCTAGCAGCCTCAGGCCCTTTTCCTCCCCCCCCCCTCAGCCACTTAAGCAGGAAAGGGCCTCAGGCTGTTAGGAATGGTGGGCATTGAAGTCCGAAGCACCCAGAGGGCCGAGGTTTTCCCATGCCCGTTTTAGGGACCTTGAAGTGGTGAGCCTCCTTCCAACATTGTGATTTTGGATAGAAAACAAACAACAACATAACATAACATTGTTTGAGTCCACAGTGCTCTCTGAGTGTAGGTGAACTACAACTTCCAAACTCAAGGTCAATTCCCAAGCAAACCCTTTCAGTACTTTCTGTTGGTAATGAGAGTTCAATATGCCAAATTTGGTTCAATTCCATTGTTGCAAGAGTTCAGGATGCTCTTTGATTGTGTGTTAACTATAAATCCCAGAAACTGTAACTCCCAAATGTCAAGGTCTATTTTCCCCAAACTCCATCTGTGTTCACATTTGGGCATATTCAGTATTCATGCCAAGTTTGGTCCTGATCCAACATTGTTTCAGTCCACAGTGCTCTCTGGATGTTGGTGAACTACAACTCCAAAACCCAAGGTCAAAGCCCACCAAACTCTTATAGCATTTTCTCTTGGTTCTGGGAGTTCTGTGTGGGAAGTTTGTGTCTTTCTGCCATTCCTGCCAGGATATCTATGTTGTGTTCATCGAAACAGGCCCAGGTTTCACACTGAGTGTATAAATACATTTAGAAACATATTAACTATATGTATGACTGTGTTAGAGTGTCATTTTGTGTCGTTTTGGTTGGTGGTGTGCCCCAGGATTTTGCAAATGTAAAAAGTGTGCCGCGGCTCAAAAAAGGTTGGGAAACACTGCTATTGACTACCATCCAAAATGATGGATACGAATTACAAGAAAAGAGGTCCCACTTAAGTACACGGGGGAGTGCCCTGATGGTAAGAGCCGTGAGAATAAAATTAACTGTGAAGGACTCCAAAAAAGATCTCTCCAAGCTCGGAAAATGGGAAGTAAAATCACTCGGATTTTGTTATTTTTATTTTAAAAATTGCATTTTACATTTACATTGATGGGATCTGAGCTGGCAATGAATAATGGAGTTCGTTGGAAAATGGTGACCCTCTGTATCAGTATTGACCCATTGTGACCCATTGTAGTAAGGGCAAATTGTACCCCGGACATAATTAGAAAAGGAATTGAAAATGTAACTGCTCATCACATCGTGCCCTTCTACAACTCCAAAGGGCAACCTCATCTGGAATGCTAGTATGTATGTACCATTCAGGTCAGATGGTCCAAAAGCAATATTTTATGCTGAAAGAGATGTAAAAAAAAAGAAAGAGGGTAGCCACAATGATCAGGGAACCTTGTCGGAAAAGGTTACGACCTTCATGGCTGTATAACTTAGAAACAAGTTGAAGAAACATGAAAACGGCAATGGAAATTATTAGGGGTGGTTGATCCATAAAAAAATTTGATTCTAAACTCGTGGGGGGGGGGAGAGATTTCCCTTTCTGGGTCGTTATAGAAATTATTCTGAAAATTTTTAAATTTTAAATACATTCTCGAGGCTAGATTACTGTAATGCGCTCTACGTTGGCCTTCCTATGTCGTCGATCCGGAAGCTCAAGCTGGTGCAGAACACTGCCGCCCGGCTCCTGTCTGGGGCTCCAGCAGGCTGCCATATAACACCAATCTTGCAGGATCCGCACTGGCTGCCTATTGAGCACTGGGTCACCTTCAAAGTGTTGGTCCTTACCTTTAAGGCCTTACACGGCCAGGGGCCAGCGTATCTGAGGGACCGTCTCACTCCATATTGCCCATCGAGATCACTACGGTCTGAGGATGCCAACTTCCTGGAAATACCATCAATACAGTTGGCGCATTTGACATCTACCCGCCGGAGGGCGTTCTCCGTTATAGCCCCCACGCTATGGAACGCCCTCCCGGCCGGAACCAGGGCCCTGAGGGACTTACTCCCGTTTAGACGGGCCTGAAAAACTCAGTTGTTTAGGCAGGCCTTCGGTGAATAGGCCCGCATGTTTTATGTGCTATACTGCTGCATTTGCTGCTGCTCTGTTGTTTTAATGTTATTGCTATTGTTTTAACTGTTTTATGTTTTAACCCTTTGTTGTCATGCCATTGGCTTTTGTGAGCCGCCGCGAGCCCCCGGGAGTCGGCGGCATAGAAGCCTCAATAATAAATAAATAAATAAATAATTAGTAACGAATTTTTGTTTTTATTCGTTATTCGCTTGCTCTCCCTTCTTCCCTCCCTACCCTTCCCAGCTGAAAGGCATCGCGCATTAAATATAATGCGCGGTGCTTCTGAGCCCGGAGGGGGGGAGGGAAGAAGGGAGTGTTTGCAAGCACTCTCTCCCTCCCCTCCCCCGGGCTCAGAAGCATTGCGCATTATATTTAATGTGCGATGCCTCTCAGCTGGGAGGGGCGGATAGGGAGGGGGGAGGGAATGAGGGAGTGTTACAAGCACTCCCGCCCCCGGGCTCAGAAGCATTGCACATTATATTTAATGTGCGATGCCTCTCAGCTGAGAGGGGCAGGGAGGGAAGGAGGGAGTGTAAGTACTCCCTTTTCTCCCGCCCCCCCCCCCGATTCAGAAGCATCGTGGTTTAGATCTTAGCAGGGAAGGAGGAGCATCCAATCCCAGGTTCGGTTTCGAAACTTCACCGCTGCAGGCCTGGATCGCCTCCCGGGATGGCAGGCACTCCATGGCAGGGTGATCAGCCGATCGGGAACACCGCTGATGATGGAATGGCTGGGGGCGAGAGCAGGTGGAGGCCTGCAGCCTCCGATCATCTGCTGCTCTGCTCTGCTCTGTGGCGGCGGTGGCGGCTGGGTCTGCTTTGCCATCCTCTGGGCTGGGTCCATTGGGCCATTCCATCTTGGGATCCTTCCTCTCTTGAGGATGTCGGCCTCCATCTTGGTTCCCACCTTGTCTTCTTGAATTTCATTTTATTTTATTTTAGTGGTTTTTATTATTATTTTATAATAATTTTATTATAATGATAAAATAATATAATAAATGATATAATGTTATATTATATTATAATTTCAATATCTTATAATGTCTATAAATACTATAATATAATAATTATGATATTAATACTAATAATATATGAATATTTCTTGATATATTAATATGTTAATATTAATGATGTGTAATATATAGTAAATATAGTAAATAAATAAATAATGTAGATTAGAATGTAGTTCAGCCTTCAGGTGCGGCCGTCCATAATGTTTTTTGGCTCTCGTGTGGCCCCTTGGAAAAAATAATTGCCCACCCCTGATCTAAGGTGACTCAGAAGGAAAAGGAAAGGCCTCAGGCAGACAGACACTGTGGTCCACAGCAGTGACGGATCAGGACCAAACTTGCCACACAGGGACCCAATGGCCCACTTCACAATGAGACCCTCACCCAATGACCACTAGAGACAAAAATTAGCATACAGAGCCCCCTTGACCCACTCTACACCCTGGTGCTGTTTCAAGGAGGATGGACCACAGATGATGGGACTTGAAATACCTTCACTCACCTTCCGAGACTGCTGCAACCCTCATCCAGAGAATGATCAAGACCAAATAGGACACATGCAGCCCCCATGACCCACTCTACATCCTGGTGCTGTTTGGAGGGGGGTGGACCATGGCCAATGGGACTTGCAGTACCTTCACTAAGTTCCCGAGACCACTGCAAGCCACATACACATCTAATAGGAACCAACCTTGGCACACAATGCCTTCCTCAAGTAACCCGGGCACCGCCAGGTCCCCAAGCTAAGTAAATAAATAAATGAACCAAAATCATGTGACCTAGTCTAATCCAGCACACCCGCTTCTTCTTCTTTGGCTCGTGGCTCTTTCTCCACATTGATTTCGCCTACCTGCCTTTTGGTTTCTTTTTAAGGAATGTTAAAAGTTATGGATTAGCATTAATGCTAAAAACTGTTCAAGAACTAAAATATGGTTCAAAATTGCTTTTGCCTAGAGCTTGCATCTTATTGATATTTTAAAATGTCATTCAAGATTAGGCATGACTTCTAATGGGGAGGAGAGCGGGTGTGCCGCAACTTCACCCGACCAGAAAAGGTAATTTTCTCCGAGACCTTATCCGGGTGGTTTGGCCTCTTCGGACTTAAATTACTTTCGTGTTTAGGCTTGGGTCACATCTCCGAGATATTTTATTATATATGCAAATGCAGGTTTTCTAAAATCCAGGGGAGAATCAGACATCCAAAATACCTTTGGCTCCAAGCATTTTGGATAAGGCAGTGTTTCCCAACTAGTGTGCCGTGAGCGATCCTCAGGTGTGCCGTGGGAAATGGGACCCTCCAATCCCCTTTCTTCCCCCTTCTGCCGAACACTTTTTCTTCTCCGCTCAGGCTCCCCTCTTCCCAGCCTCGCTCTGCTCGCTTTGCTCTGGGGCGAGTCTGCGCAGTAGCGCCCGCACGGGTCACGCCTCCCTCCCTCCCCCCTCGCCTCCTGAACACGCTCACGCTGCCCCCTCGGATCAAAATGGCGGCAGAAGCGGCAGTGGAGAAGAAAAAGTAAGTGTTGGGCAGGAGGGGGAAGACAGGGCAAAGCAAAGGGGGAGGAAGAGGTCTCTGTCGAAAGCTGGCATGGGCAAATTTGGACCTTCCAGGTGTTTTGGACTCCAACTCCCACCATTCCTAGCAGCCTCAGGCCCTTTTCCTTTCCCCCCCTCAGTCACTCAAGGAGAAAAGGGCCTCAGGCTGTTAGGAATGGTGGGAGTTGGAGTCCAAAGCACCCAGAGGGCCGGAGTTTTCCCATGCCTGTTTGAGGGACCTGAAAGTGGTGAGCCTCCTTCCAACATTGTGATTCTGGATAGAAAACAAACAACAACATAACATAACGTTGTTTGAGTCCACAGTGCTCTCTGGGTGTAGGTGAACTACAACTTCCAAACTCAAGGTCAATTCCCAAGCAAACCCTTTCAGTACTTTTTGTTGGTAATGAGAGTTCAATATGCCAAGTTTGGTTCAATTCCATTGTTGCAAGAGTTCAGGATGCTCTTTGATTGTGTATTAACTATAAATCCCAGAAACTGTAACTCCCCAATGTCAAGGTCTATTTCCCCCAAATTCCATCTGTGTTCACATTTGGGCATATTGAGTATTCATGCCAAGTTTGGTCCTGATCCAACATTGTTTGAGTCCACAGTGCTCTCTGGATATAGGTGAACTACAACTCCAAAACCCAAGGTCAATGCCCACCACACTCTTTTAGTATTTTCTCTTGGTTATGGGAGTTCTGTGAGGGAAGTTTGTGTCTTTCCGCCATTCCTGCCAGGATATCTGCGTTGTGTTCATCGAAACAGGCCCAGGTTTCACACTGAGTGTATAAATACATTTAAAAACATATTAGCTGTATGTATCACTGTGTTAGAGTGTCGTTTTGTGTCATTTTGGTTGGTGGTGTGCCCCAGGATTTTGCAAATGTAAAAAAATGTGCCGCGGCTCAAAAAAAGGTTGAAAAACACTGGGATAAGGGACACTCAACTTGCAGTTGTTTCTTCTGAACCAACTCTGTTTTGTAAAGATCCATTGGTTCTATCTGTCTCTATTATAGCGAAACTACCAGAACAACAGAAATCCTGACATCGATTCTTGTTGTTTAAATAGCAGCGCACTCTCTCCCAGTTACTGACCCTCTTCTAGTATTTGCTTCTACGTTTATGATATGTGCAAGTTGCTATAGCAATGCCGATTTCCATGGCAATGCTGTATATATGAGCATATTGTGAGATCCGTTCGGATAAAGGACGGGGAACAAGGAGCCTGAAGGAATACACGGGCAATCAGGAACAGTGTTGTTAATCATGTCTATGTTTAGAAATGCAAAATAATATTCACTCAGTGTTAATATTTTCCCTATTATTTCCAGAGAAATAGCAGAAAATATATTAATGTGAAATACCAGGCAAAAGGAGGAAAAGAGTCCTTCCCTCGAACCAGAAGTAGTTCGGAAAATGGGTAGGCGTTTCCTTCATCTCAGATTGAAAGGAGAAATAAGGGCGCCGCCATCCACTCTCTCGTATTTAAGGAGAGCATTATTAATCATAATCATAATCAAAGGTGCTAATTATTCATTTATTGTGTCAGAAGCTAATTAAAATGAATTTAAAAACACAAACGAAGTTACAAACTTGGTATTGTGTTAAATGTCCTCAGACCAGAAGCTGGCCACTTGGAATGCCTCTGGTGTTACCAGGCCCGGATTAACACCTTTTTGCACCCTAGGCCAGTGTTTTTCAACCTTTTTTGAGTCGCGGCACATTTTTGACATTTCCCAAATCCTGGGGCACACCACCAACCAAAATGACACAAAATGACACTCTAACACAGTAATACATATAGTTAATATGTTTTTAAATGTATTTATACAATCACTTAGTGTGAAACCTGGGTCCACCACTCATATTTATTTATTTATTTATTTATTTAACGGCTTGGGGCGACTTACAACAGTTCGTAAAATACAGTTGTCAGATAACTCATAAGCCACAGTAATATCATTAAGATGGAATTACAATTAGAACAGTCAGCTAACTGTCCTTGTGAAAAGCACATCAGGCAGACTACTTTCAAATAAGGAATAAAACAGAAAATAAATAAAGGAGAAAGAAAGGAGCACTGGTAAGTTCCTGGGGTAAATTTGTGGCTTAGATTCTAGTATTGCTCTAGGTCTTTGTTAGCAGCTGCAAAAAGCAGTTGTTTTTCTCTTCCAAGTTGCCTTAAGCACATTCCTTGAAGGGGCGGGGCTTGCTACAGCAGCTCCCAGCTGACTCACATCCTGCCAGGTGGGAGGAGTTAGCCTAGTTTCTGTTTTCAAATCAGTCAGCTAACTGTCCTTGTGAAAAGCACATCAGGCAGACTACTTTCAAATAAGGAATAAAACAGAAAATAAATAAAGGAGAAAGAAAGGAGCACTGGTAAGTTCCTGGGGTAAATTTGTGGCTTAGATTCTAGTATTGCTTTAGGTCTTTGTTAGCAGCCCGATAGAGCATAAACTTGTAACAAGTCGGAGAAGAAATATCCAAAGACTTGTAAAAAATTAAATTAAGTAAATTAAGACCACAACAAAACAGTTAATCTACAAAAAAACATTAATAAGAAATGGAGGTAGCCAGCCAGCAGTGGGAGGGGGTTTCCCAGTGTTTTGCATTGAGTGTCACATGTATGACTACCTGCCTGCCGGGCAGAAGTCTTGGGTGTGCGTTCGCTGCAGTGAGCTCCTGGCTCTCAGGAACGTGTTTCTTCCCTTGAAGCCAAGGTAGCAGACCTGGAGAAGCACAGAGAGGAAGTGAGGCTGGAGGATAAGATCTCCAGAGATGCAACAGGAGCATCCCACTCCATGATGAGCAGCCCTCCAGCTGCCTTGGAAAATGGGGGTCTTGGGCAGGAGAACATCAGTCTGAGGAAGAGGGACCGGCTCCCTCAGTTGGGACCCTTCCTCAGAGGCTGTGCCCATATCTTCGTGCACCGAAGATACTCGACGGGTGGTAGGAGGTGGGCTTCTTGTAGTAGGTGATTCGATTGTCCGGAACATAGAAAGCTGGGTTTGTGATGGACGTGATGACCGCATGGTAAATTGCCTGCCGGGTGCAAAGGTCGCGGACATTACGAGGCATCTAGATAGGCTGGTAGATAGTGCTGGGGTGGAGCCAGTGGTCGTGGTACACGTTGGTACCAATGACATTGGGAAGGCTAAGCGGATGGTCCTGGAAGCCAAATTTAGGTTGCTAGGTAGAAGATTAAGGTCCAGGACCTCAAAGGTAGCATTCTCGGAAATGCTACCTGTTCCACGCGCAGGGACAGCCAGACAGGCAGAGCTCAGGAGCTTCAATGCGTGGATGAGGCAGTGGTGTCGAGAGGAAGGTTTTAGATTTGTTAGGAACTGGGGAACATTTTCAGGAAAGCCAGACCTGTACAAAAGGGACGGGTTACACTTGAACGAAAATGGAACCAGACTGCTGGCGACTAATATTAAAAAGATTTCAGAGCAGCTTTTAAACTGATTCCTAGGGGAAAGTCGACAGGAGCTGGGCAGCTTCCGGTTCGAGAGGGTGAAATGCCAAGTATGGAGGACGAAATCCATACACAAATGGCTGAGTCAACAGAAAAGATAGATAGTAGTAGTCGAGAGGTAGGACATGGTAGGCCTTCTACAAATTCTCACAAACAGCCAAAGTTGAAAGTGCACCAGAGAAATAAATATAAATGTCTGTACGCAAACGCTAGAAGCCTTCGAACAAAAATAGGGGGTTGGAATATTTGGCAAAGGAAAAAAATATTGATATTATTGGCATAACAGAAACCTGGTGGACGGAGGAAAACAAATGGGACACAAAGATTCCAGGTTATAAACTGTACAGGAAAGACAGGAGAGGGAAAAATGGTGGAGGTGTGGCCCTGTACATAAATGAGGAGCTAGAATCTCATGAATTAGAACTTCAAGAAATTTCAAACTCACCTACAGAAACATTGTGGATAAAAGTCCCAGGACAAAAACTAATCTAGCACTAGGGATCTGCTATCGCCCTCCCAACCAAACTCCAGAGGCAGACTGCTATCTGGAAAATGAAGTTAAACAGGCCTCAAAAAGAAATACATTAGTCATAATGGGGGACTTCAACTATCCCCAAATAGATTGGCCAAATTCTTGTTCTACGCATGAAAGAGAGACAAGGTTCCTCGACATGCTAGCTGATTATTCCCTTGAGCAGATGGTCATGGAACCAACCAGGGAAAGGGGATCCTGGACTTGGTGCTAACTAATGAACAAGATCTCGCTCAAGATGTCCTTGTAACTGAGCCCATAGGTACCAGTGACCACAACACAATAACCTTCAACTTAAGTTTGATAGCAAACTGTCAGTAAAACTAACACAGAGACCTTAAATTTTCACAAAGGGAATTTCACCAAAATGAGAAAAATTGTAAAGAACAAACTAAAAGGAGCAGTAAAAAAATCAAATCCTCCAAAATGCTTGGAAACTGTTTAAAAATACCTTAAAACAGGCCGAACTAAAATGCATTCCAATAAAAAGAAAGAGGCATGGAAAGTCCAAAAGGACACCAGTATGGCTTACAAACGAAGTAAAAGATGTGATTGGAAAGAAGAAAAACTCATTTAAGAAATGGAAGGCTCTTCCTACCGAGGAGAACAGAAAGGAACACAAGCTCTGGCAAACTAAATGCAAAGCAACAGTCAGGAAAGCCAAGAGAGATTTTGAGGCACACATAGCAAAGAATATTAAAAAAACAACAAAAACTTCTTTAAGTACATCAGAAGCAGGAACCCAACTAGAAAAGCAGTTGGGCCACTCGACGACAATGGCCAGAAAGGGAAAATCAGCGAAGACAAAGAGATTGCTGAGCGGCTAAATGACTTCTTTGCCTCGTTTTCACACAGGAGGACAGACAACATATGCCTTCAGCTGTGTCAGTTTTTTTCAGGGAGGGAATTAAAAGAATTAAAACAGATAGAGATAAACAAGGAGGATGTTCTCATATGCCTTACTAAACTAAATGTCAACAAATCACCAGGTCCAGACGGCATCCACCCCAGAGTTCTTAAGGAACTCAAGTGTGAAATTGCTGAACTTCTAGCTAAGATATATAACCTTTCTCTAAGATCAGGCACTGTACCCGAGGACTGGAGGGAGGCAAATGTAACACCGATCTTCAAGAAAGGATCCAGAGGTGATCCAGGAAATTATAGACCAGTCAGTTTAACCTCAGTTCCAGGCAAAATGATGGAAACCATTATTAAAAAAAAAATTACTAGGCACATAGAAGAACAGGCATTGCTGAAAGAAAATCAACATGGTTTCTGCAAAGGCAAATCATGTCTTACTAACTTGTTAGAATTCTTTGAGGGTGTAAATAAACACATAGATAAAGGGGACCCAATTGATATTGTTTACCTTGACTTTCAAAAGGCTTTTGACAAAGTCCTCACCAAAGGCTCCTAAATAAGCTCTTCAGCCATGGAATCAGGGGACAGGTCTTGTCCTGGATTGGAACCTGGCTAAACTGTAGGAAACAAAGGGTGGTAATAAATGGACACTTCTCTGGGTGGAAAGAGGTGGGAAGTGGCGTACCCCAAGGTTCAGTTTTGGGTCCGTTACTTTTTAATTTATTCATTAATGATCTGGATGTAGGAGTGAATTCTGAGGTAGCAAAGTTTGCAGACGACACTAAATTGTTCAGGGTAGTTAAAAATGAAACTGATTGTAAAGAGCTCCAGAAAGATCTCTCGAAATTGAGTGAATGGGCAACAAAGTGGCAAATGCATTTTAACCTAAACAAGTGTAAAGTCATGCACATCAGGGCAAAGAACCCCAACTACACTTTTCAACTGATGGGGTCAAAGCTTTCCGAGACAAACCAGGAAAGGGATCTTGGGGTCTTGGTGGACAGCTCAATGAAGATGTCAACCCAGTGCGCTGCAGCAGTGAAAAAGCAAATTCTATGCTAGGCATGATCAGAAAGGGAATCGAAAATAGGTCGGCAAATGTTGTATTACCTCTCTACAAATCTATGGTAAGGCCACATTTGGAGTACTGTGTACAATTCTGGTCTCCGCACCTTAAGAAGGATATAACGGAACTGGAAAAGGTACAGAAAAGGGCAACAAGAATGATCCAAGGGATGGAGCGGCTCCCTTATGAAATCAGGTTGCAACGCCTTGGTCTTTTCAGCCTTGAAAAGACGGCGTCTAAGAGGTGACTTGATCGAAGTGTATAAAATCATGCATGGGATAGAAAAGGTGAATAAAGAAAATTATTTTCTTTGTCACAAAACACTAGGACTAGAGGGCACTCCCTGAAGCTCCAAGGTAGGAAAATTAGGACTAATAAAGGGAAATATTTCTTCACCCAGAGGGTCATTGGGTTATGGAACTCACTTCCAGAAGAGGTTGTGACAGCTGTCAGCCTGAACAACTTCAAGGCAGGATTAGACAGATTCATGGATACCAAGTGTATCGGTAGTTACTGAAAAGGACATTCAAGTGCCACCTCGGAGTTGGTTGAGGTAGGCAGGATTTCCCTGGGTACTGGTTGTGGGGGTCGGGAGCAGGTCAGGGTTTTGCCCTCCCTTCTGCTCGAGATCCCCGTGTACAACTAGTGGGCCACTGTGTGACACAGAATGCTGGACTAGATGGGCTGAGGTCCGATTCAGCATGGCTCTTCTTATGTTCTTATGTTCTTAACAGTTGAAGCAACAAATGGAGTCGCAGTGGGCTGACAGCTAGGCGGCGCGAGCTAAAGTTTAGCTAACCCCGAAGGCTTGTTGGAACTGCAATGTCTTAACTGCTCTCCTGAACGGGAGGAGGCCCTGGGTGGCACGGATGCCGGCGGGCAGTGCGTTCCACAGGGTTGGGGCTGCAACAGAGAAAGCCCGGTGGCGGGTTGCGGACAGATGGTAGGTCCTCACATTTGGGATGACCAGGAGGTTTAGCTCTTTGGAGCGCAGTGATCTGGTGGGATGGTATGGGACAAGGCGGTCCCGCAGGTACACTGGCCCCAGACCATGTAAAGCCTTAAAAGTCAGGACTAACACTTTGAAGGCAATCCGGCATTCAATTGGGAGCCAGTGCAGTTCGCGCAGGATTGGCGTGATGTGGTGGCCAATCGGGACCCCTGCCAGCAGTCGCTGCGGCGTTCTGCACCAGCTTGAGTCTCGGATTACCGACAGAGGAAGGCCAATGTAAAGAGCATTACAGTAGTCCAGCCTTGAGATGACCGTGGCTTGGACCACTGTGGCTAAGTCGTGCCGGGACAAGTACGGGGCCAGCTTCCTCGCCTGGCGAAGATGGAAAAATGCTACCCTGCTGACGCTGGAGACGTGGGCCTCCATCGACAACAGGGGGTCCAGGGTTACTCCTAAGCTCTTAACAGAGGGCGACGGACATAATGTCACGCCGTCCAGGGTTGGAAGCTGAACATCCCTACAGTCCGGGGAACCCAGCCACAGGATCTCTGTCTTTGCCGAATTCACCTTCAACCTACTGGCTCGCAGCCATCCAGTGAAGGCCTCAAGGCAATGATGGAAATTATTATATTAGGGCCTTTATCTGTGTCGTAATTTTGTCCAGGGCCCTGTTTGGCATTTGCATTTTCCCGTCTCAAAAACTTCTCCATCCCTGTCACTCGCTTGTCTTGCTGTGGTCCCAAATTGCCACTCACTTGACGCACAGCTGCAGCACTCACTTTGAGTTTGTTTACTTAGTCGTGCCTGAGTGAATCCAAGGCGGTGCGACCATAGCACTCTAGCGTCACTTCTTAGGTGACGCGAGAGTGCTATGGTTCCATTTCTTAAAGGGACAGATGCGCCTTATAGTTTATATACGAATGAAGTTCGAAAATAATTTTCCATTGCACATCTGATGATCTCTCATGGCACACTGGTTGAAAATCACTGCCCTAGGCCACACTTTGGAATTACGGCCCCAAACCAATCTCTACCGCAACACCCCCCCTTCACACACACACACACACACGCATTCCTTCTTTCCGCCTGCCTCTCCTCTCTCACCGATGTGTTGCGTGCGGAGGGGCAGCAAGGCCTCGCCCAGGCCCGGCTCGGCGCCCTTGTGCAGCTGGGCCAGGCAGGAGCCCAGGGAGCCGCTCCCAGGCCCCTTCCCGGCCCATGGGCCTTCCAGAGCCGGCACCCAGGAACATTGGGGAGGGAGGCAGAGGTGCTCACGCCCTTCTGCCACGTGCGCATGCCCACCAGCGGCCCCGGGGGTGGGACTTCCCTCTGCCTCCTCCTCCTTCATGCCCCGCCCTCCTTCCTTGGGCACGAGGAGGATGAGGCAGAGGGAAGCGCCGCCCCCAGGGCCGCTGACAGGCATGCCCGCGCGGCAAGAGGCCGCGACTGCCTCTGCTTCCTTCCCCAATGTTCCTGGGTGCCACGCATGGCCGGCAGAGCCCCGGGGGCTTTCCCTCTTTTCTCTACCCGAAGAGGAGGAGGAAGGAAGGGAAGCCCCCGGGGCCACTGCTGGCCATGCGCGGCACCCAGGAACATAGCAGAGAAGGCAGAGGCGCCCTCCTGCCGGCGCGCATGCCTGCCAGCGGTTCTGGGGGTGAGGCTTCCCTCCGCCTCATCCTCATTTCCTAAAATGATCAAATTTCACCCCCTAAAAATGCCTCCAAAAACCATCAAAACGGTGGCCGTGCACATTGCCCTCTGGTATTGTGGAAGCACCAAAACATATTTTGCAACCCACTTGGCTATGTAGCATTGTGATCTAAAATAGCCCCATGCGTCCATGAACCAATTGTGGAGACCGACTTCTGGAATTCCCCATGGCAAAGAATCCATGCTAATGGGACTCTCCGCTTGCCGCCCTCCCTTGGGTACTCCCCTCCTTGTGTTGGACTGAACTCTCAACTCTCCATTCCGCCTAATGAGCTTTTGCCTGAAGATGGGTTCACATCCCTGATCCACTGGTTTCACAGTGACGGCAATGAAACACAGCCAATTAGTGTTTCACAGTGACGGCAATGTTTCCGACATTGATGGTGGTCCATCGGGAACCATCTCGAGATGGAGCTCAAAAGGATCATTCAGTAAAAATATTCTTGTCAATGCATTCCTTTGGAGTTGAATTATATTGGAAATAAACAACCTGAGCTGGAAAAAAATAGGATCCAGTATTGTTTTCCCACCTAAACAAGGGGAAACCCAAAATTTATTTATTTATTTATTTATTGACAGTATTTATTAGGCCTGTGCAATCATGCTTCTAAATGTTTGTAAAGTACTTACAAAACTAAAATTCTGAGGGTGAACACTAGGTGGCGCTGGTACTTTGTTTCGATAGTGTTGCTAAAGTTCTGGTGGTGATCTGTGCTCCACCAGTACTTTAAGAACACTGTAGAAGCAAAGCACCAGCGCCCCCTAGTGTTCACCCCCAGAATTTGAGTTTTGTAAGTACTTTACAACCATTTAGCAGCATGATTGCACAGGCCTAGTATTTATATACCGGCTTTCTCCCCCCTAGGGGGACTCAAAATGGTTTACATACAAAATTCAATGCCTTACATTGGGCACCGATACAATGCACCGGGAATGTGGCGCAGCTGGCTAAGTGTCAGCTGCATAAGATCTCTCTGACCAGTAGGTCATGAGTTTGAGGCCTGCCCAGGTCGAGGTGGGTGCTCGACCTTAAGTGTAGCCTGCTGTTGACCTTTGCAGCCTGAAAGACAGTTGCATCTGTCAAGTAGGAGATGAAGGTACCACATTAAAGTGGGGATGCAAATTTTGACTGATTTACGAGGCCATTAAAGAACTCCAGGAACGCTGAAGAATGCGGAAGGAACAACAAGGGACGCTGGGGACACTGAGATGAGGAGTGTGTCAGCTCCCCCTGGTGGACAGAGTTTGCCTCTGTTCGTCTATATGTTGTGTTTGTGGAAACGGCAGGGATTGTCTGCTAAGTATGTGTACCTGTAATCCGCTCTGAGTCCCCGTCGGAGTGAGAAGAGTGGAATATAAATAAATAAATAAATAAATGCCAGTACAAACAATTACAACAGTAAAACCACAATTAAACATAAATCATAATTAAAACAATACATCAGCAGGTATTAAAACAATAAAACAGTCTCTTCAGTCACATCACCGTTCCAGTCAATGTCCCTCTAAAGTGCTACATACATCTACTGTCCGAAGGCCTGGTCTCAGAGCCATGATTAAATTTTTTTTCTAAATGCCAGGTGGGAGGGAGCGGATCTTACCTCATTTGGGAGTGTGTTCCACAGGCGGGGGGCCACCGCCGAGAAGGCCCTGTCTCCCGTCCCTTGCCAGAGGCATTTGCGCTGTTGATGGGAGCGAGAGAAGGGCCTTCCCAGATGATCTTAGATTATGAGGTGGGACGTAGGGGTGGATGAGCTCGGACAAGTAAGCTGGGCCAGAACCGTATAGACCTTTATAGGTCAAAAACAGCACTTTGAATTGGGCTTGGAGATGGACCACCACTGGTTCGAGGCTGAAAAGACCAAGGCGTTGCAACCTGGCTTCATGGTTCAACCCCACTGTCCAGGGCCCTCGGTGTAGCCCCCCATGCGGGCACCCACGGCCTCTGGTCTCCATGGACGCCTGTGCGCCGGTGCTTCTTCTGGGACACCCCCACCTGCCTCCGTTTGATGGCAGGACGGGACCCTAGGGAGGGCACCGGCGCTGACACCTTCCCTTCCCCCCTTCCTCCCCCCCATCCTCCTGTTCTTCCCTTGTGCCGTTTGTCATTGCTGTATTGTTTATGTGTCACCTGTAAGTCGCCCGGAGCACTTTCCGTGGAGGGCGACTCATAAGTAATAAAGTATTATTATTATTATTATTAATTACTGTATATACTGTAATTGAGTATAAGCCGACCCGAATATTAGCGGAGGGACCACATTATATCACAAAACAACCGGGCAAATGTATTGACTTGGTTATAAGCCCAGGGTGGGAAATGCAGCAGCTACTGGTAAATTTCTAATAGTGGGAACTCACCCCACTCCCTGGATTCGAACCACCAACCTTTCGGTCAGCAAGTTCAGCAGCTCAGTGGCTTAACCCGCTGTGCCACCAGTGTTGTAAGTCAGGCCTCGGCGTCGACTGATAGCAGAGCTGGCGTAGACGCTGTACTATCTCCAGCTGAGAATGGAATGCAGCAGGGAGAGGCTAATGAGCTTTCAGACGCTGGAGGGAGAAGGAAACGCAATGTAAGCAATTCTAGCTCTGAAGTGTTCGAGCAGAGAAAGAGGATTCGGCAGGGACTTACAGCCTCTGCAGATTCTGAGCCATTGGAAGGTTTTTCTAGAGATGTGGACCTAACTTCAGAAAAAAGTGATACTGAGCTTGATTCAACGTTGGTAAAAGAAGTTCAGGATATATGTAATGATGACTCCAGTCCTGACACATTTCTGGGGTTTGATAGTGACAGAGATTGGCCCACTGACAGTTCTGGTAATGACTGGGAGACACTAAGTTTTGGTAGACATTGGGAGGAGTGGAGGGGCAATGAAAGGAATGCAGCTGGTTCTTCTAATCAAGATGGGTGTGACTCTGATGAGTCTAACCTTTAGAGTTATAAATTGTGTGCTAGAAAATAGTTACCCCTTTTTACATCTGGCTTTGGCTCTAATTGGCATCTGAGTTACAACAAGCAGGGTGGCCCTTACGTAGCCTTCCAATACTAATAAAGAGAGTAAAACAATAAATGTAATAATAATAATAGCAATAACAGAGGAAAAATAATGGAAATGTAATAATAACAGTAATAATAGAGTAAAATAATAAATGTAATAGTTATAATAAATAGAATAAAATAATAAATGTAATAATAATAATAAAGTAAAATAATAAATGTAATAATAATAATAAAGTAAAATAATAAATGTAATAATAATAATAAAGTAAAATAATAATTGTAATAATAAATAGAGTAAAATAATAAATGTAATAATAATAATAAAGTAAAATAATAATTGTAATAATAATAATAATAAAGTAAAATAATAAATGTAATAATAATAATAAAGTAAAATAATAATTGTAATAATAAATAGAATAAAATAATAAATGTAATAATAATAATAAAGTAAAATAATAAATGTAATAATAATAATAAAGTAAAATAATAAATGTAATAATAATATTAAGTAAAATAATAAATGTAATAATAATAATAAAAAAGTAAAATAATAAATGTAATAATAATAATAAAGTAAAATAATAAATGTAATAATAATAATAAAGTAAAATAATAAATGTAATGATAATAATAAAGTAAAATAATAATTGTAATAATAAATAGAGTAAAATAATAAAAGTGATAAAAAATAATAATCATTACAGAGTAAATGATAAATAACTTTGAATTGCGTATATGCCGAGGGGGGCTTTTTCAGCTTAAAAAGAGCTGGAAAACCCGGCTTATACTCGAGTATATACGGTAAATGTTATTGAGCTAAAATTATCCCTCCTTCATTTGCAGCAACTATAAGGAGACTTCAAAGTTTTTTTCTGGTTGTAGGAATTCCTAATACAAGAGAGACTTTTTTAATTGTTGTCCTTATTGTATGACTATATTGCCTTTGAAATAAAGTGATTCAGAGGACTGGCAAAAGGCCAGGACAGAGAAGAGCGTGGAGTGTTTCCCCACAGGTCCCTTCCGCCTGATTTGTAACTCCCTGGCTACCTGCTTGCAAAGTAATGTGGGGAAATAAATATCGAGACGAGAGAACATTCGCCGTATAATCTCGCTCTCCCCAGTGTCAATCGAGAGCTTAAGGCTGCCGGCTTTATGGACACCTTTTGTGGAGAGGAAAAGGATACAGGCATGATTCCCTCCTGGAAGTTCTTGAGGCTCCCATTCATCTCAATGGGTCCTTTCTCCTCCTGAGCACAAGAACTGCCCAATGGGTTGTACTCTGAGTAATAAGTAAGATGAACGTTGAAGGTTTAACTACCACTATGAAGGAACACACTACTGTACGTTGGCAATTCCCTTGATGTCTCTCTTTTTGCTTATACTTGAACAGAGAGGAACACGAGGCAGTATAAGTTTGGTTTCTTTTTAAACTCCAGCGTACACAATAGAACCAAGAGAGAAAAGGATCCACGGCACACGTTCGGATCCCACCCGGGACAAGTCCTGTCATCACTGGTGATGCTGCTGAACCTCAAGAAATACGGAGCATATTTATTTATTTATTTTTTTTATTTACTATTTAAACTTGTGAGTCGCCACTCCCGGGTGGCTCGGGGCGACTTACACAGAACTCAAGACTAAAACATATTAAAACGCCATAAAAACATTCAGCGCACTAAAAACACTCAACGCAATAAAACACAATAAGTAGAACAATATGGTATGCAGAGCACGGAAGGCCAGTGCCTACCAATCTTAACGTTAATACCCTAAGGCCTTCCGGAACAGGAGGGTTTTGCACGCCTTCTGGAATACAACTAAGTCCGTAAGAACGCGGACTCCGGAAGGCAGTGCGCTCCACAATGTCGGGGCGATTATTGAAAAGGCCCTCCGCCTTGTGGTCGTCAGATGATACATTTTGATGCCGGGCACCTCCAATAGTTGACCCACCTCGGAACGTAGTGACCTAGCGGGACAGTATGGGATAAGGCGGTCCCTAAGGCAGTGTTTCCCAACCTTTTTTGAGCCGCGGCACACTTAGACCCTCCCCCCCCCCAGATTCCAATTTCCCACGGCACACCTGCTGATCGCTCACGGCACACTAGTGTGCCCCGGCACACTGGTTGAGAAACACTCCCCTAAGGTACGCTGGCCCCAGACCATTTAAGGCCTTAAAAGTCAGAACCAACACTTTGAAGGTGATCCGGTGTTCCACTGGTAACCAGTGCAGCTCCTGCAAGACAGGTGTTATATGGGCGGTCGCCGAAACGCCAGCCAGGAGTCTAGCCGCCGCATTCTGGACCAGCTTCAATTTCCGGATCACCGACAGAGGAAGGCCAACGTAGAGAGCATTACAGTAGTCTGAAGCCTGGAAACTGCAAGGCCTATTTAGGTGTTCTTTTGTCCGTCCAAGCAGAAGGAGGTGAGGATATGTTCTGTATTCCAGCCTTATCCACTTCCTACCTACCACCTTCTCTCTCCATGTTGTTAGAGCAGTGTTTCCTAACCAGTGTGCTGTGAGCGATCATCAGGTGTGCCGTGGGAAATTGGAACCTCCAGGAGGAGGGGTGGGGCGAAGAATCTAGTGTGTTGAAGTATAAAAACCCTAAGAAATCTACCTCAATAAAGACACAAAATTACAAACACCCGCCTCCCCACCCGCTGTCTATTTGGTATCTCCCTCTCCATGCATGGGGAAGGCCTGCCCCCCTTTCCCCAAGTAGAGACCTCCTCTTGCCTCCTGTGGGTTCTGTGTGGGAAGTTTGGCCCAGTTCTATCATTGGTGGGGTTCAGAATGCTCTTTGATTGTGGGGGAACTATAAATCCCAGCAATTACAACTCCCAAATGTCAAGGTCTATTTCCCCTTAACTCCATCTGCATTCATATTTGGGCCTATTGAGTATTCATGCCAAGTTTGGTCCTGATCCAACATTGTTTGAGTCCACAGTGCTCTCTGGATATAGGTGAACTACAACTCCAAAACCCAAGGTCAATGCTCACCAAACTCTTTTAGTATTTTCTCTTGGTTATGGGAGTTCTGTGTGAGAAGTTTGTGTCTTTCTGCCATTCCTGCCAGGATATCTATGATGTGTTCTTTGAAACAGGCCCAGGTTTCACACTGAGAGTATAAATACATTTTAAAAACATATTAACTATACGTGTTACTGTGTTAGAGTGTCATTTTGTGTCATTTTGGTTGGTGGTGTGCCCCAGGATTTTGCAAATGGAAAAAGTGTGCCGCGGCTCAAAAAAGGTTGGGAAACACTGTGTTAGAGAAGTATTAAAAAGAGCTGGAATTACATCCAGCTGAATTAAATTATTTATTTATTTATTTATTTATTTATTTATTTGGATTTGTCCGTCGCCACTCCCATCCGGCTCGGGGTGACTTCCACGCAGTAAAAAACACAATTAAAAGCATATGCAAATACATAAAAAATCATACAAGCAATACAAGCAACCCAACAACGTATGGCAGTCAGCATCAGAGGCCTGCAGTTATAACTGCGGAGGGCCTGCCGTTTTAAGGGCCGGACGCCTGTTCAAACAATGAGGTCTTGCAGGCCTTAATGGAGTTCCAAGAGATTTATTATTATTTAGTATCAAAAGCATGGCATAAATTAGTATAAAACCAATAAATATAGAAGGAGCTCAAGATTCGAAGCTCTGATCTGTTACCGCAGTGTTTCTCAACCCGGGGGGTTGGGACCCCCGGGGGTCATGAGGAGGTGTCAAAGCGCTCGCCAAAGTCCATCAGAAAACCAAAGTATTTTCTGTTGTCATGGGTGTTGCGCCCCCAAGGGCTGGTTTCATATCTGTATTTTGTATTTTGCTGCCCTCACCTGCATGGCCTTTGTTCTATTGTTGTGGCCATGTGGGCACTTAGGGGTGGAGCTGTGTTTTGGCTCCAAACCTGGCGTCACCGCCCTTGACTCCTCCTTTTTCCGGAGTTTACCTAAGGGGGTAAATGGACCACTCTAAGGCACCAGATTATTTGCATAAAGGACTCAGATTGGCCAGCCTCAGAACTCCAACAATCTAAGGCACCGGACAGAGGACATTGCTTGCCACTGAGGAACTATTTGCATAAAGGACTCTGATTGGCCAGCAAAACAGAATACAACTGAATGCTCGAATTAGCCAAATGACAGTTTTTTCCCGTTGGAAATGAAAAGTTCATTTTCTGGGAGTGCAGAGGAGCCAAGGACTATGTGACAGCGTTTCGATAGGTTGCCACCAGGCATGTAGCCGAGGGGCTAAGGGGCTTCAGCCCCGATTCTAGGGTGGTCCGCGAAAAGGCCTTACTGGTACATTATTTAAACTGTTATGTGCATTTAAATCATGATCTGATCACCATGCTCATTATATCCCACATTAATGGGGTTATTGGGATAACAATACAAAAGGTTTGCTAGGGTAGACCCCCTTCCACCCAGTGTCAGCCCCAGACCAAACTCAGCCCTCCCCGAATCAAAATCCTGGCTACGGCCCTGGTTGCCACTATGGGATTATTTGCATAAAGGACTCTGATTGGCCAGACTCAGAACTCCAACATTCCACGGCCCCAGACAGAGGGGATTGGTTGCCAATGAAATGGTATTTACATAAAGGAATCCGATTGGCCATCCACATTCCAACATTCTAAGGTGATGCAGAGGGAAAAGGAAAGGCCTCAGGCAGTCAGACACTGAGGCCCACAGCAGTGACGAATCAGGACCAAATCGCACACAGGGGCCCACTGGCCCACTTCACAACACGACCCTCACCCAATGACCAATACAGACCAAAATTAGCACACAGAGCCCCCTTGACCCACTCTACACCCTGGTGCTGTTTCAAGGAGGATGGACCACAGATGATGGGACTTGAAATACCTTCACTCACCTTCCGAGACCGCTGCAACCCTCATCCAGAGAATGATCAAGACCAAATGTGACACACAGAGCCCCCAAGACCCACTCTACATCCTGGTGCTGTTTGGAGGGGGATGGACCATGGCCCATGGGACTCGCAGTACCTTCACTAAGTTCCTGAGACCACTGCAAGCCACATACACATCTAATAAGAACCAACCTTGGCACACAAGGCCTTCCTCAAATAACGCAGGCACCGCCGGGTCCCCAAGCTAGTAGTGTATAAATGTGACTCATGAGTTGTGAAACATAACCTCTTCTTAAGTGACAATTGGTGCCAATGCCAGCTCAATTCCAGTGGCGAGTTAAAATTGTTCTTTATTAATAGCCTGGTTTTTTTTTACAATTGTGTACATCTAATTTCTGCAAGAAATGTGTTTTAATTGATCTTTTTTTGTAAAAAAAAATTCATACACCTGGATATTTTTGTTACGTTTGAATTTTTTGCACAAAGATAACATTTTCTGAACTATTTCTGTACACAAATATTATTTTCTGCACAGAAATTTTGTTGGGTTTTTTTAATACAAAAGGGTACATCAGGGGTGCCCACACTTTTTCAGCATGCGAGCTACTTACAATAAATCTAAGACAGAAAGATCTACCGAGAGAGAAGCAGGGCGGAGCTGGGGTGCCTGGGCAGGGGCCTGGTGCGGCTTGGCCCCGCCTCCTCCGCCCCCTGGCTGGAGCTCTACCACAGCTTCTCCAGGGCAGAGGGGGGCATGCCAAGCAAGTGATGGCTAGCTATGCCACCACTGGCTTGGCATACCCCCTCTGCCCTGGAGAAGCTGTGGTACAGCTAAAGCTGGTGGGGAGGGGGCGGGGCCTGGTGCTGCTTGGCTCCGCCCCCTGGCTGGAGCTCTACCACAGCTTCTCCAGGGCAGAGGGGGGCATGCCAAGCGAGTGATGGCTAGCTATGCCACCACTGGCTTCACATACCCCCCCTCTGCCCTGGAGAAGCTGTGGTACAGCTAAAGCTGGTGGGGAGGGGGCGGGGCCTGGTGCCGCTTGGCTCCGCCCCCTGGCTGGAGCTCTACCACAACCTCTCCAGGGCAGAGGGGGGTATGCCAAGCCAGTGGTGGCATAGCTAACCACCACTGGCTTGGTAATACCCTCCTCTACCCTTCTCAAGGTTGCAGAAGCTGAAGTAGAGCTAAAGCTGGTGAGGAAAGGGCGGGGCCTGGCGTGGCTTGGCTCCACCCCCTATAGAAGTGCCACATCAGCTGGGATCGACTCCAGATGGCCTCAGGATCGACCAGTCGATCGCGATCGACATCCTGAGCACCCCTGGGGTACATGTTTTGAGCCGACGAAATCCTGAATTGTGAAGATTCTTGTCACTTAATAAACATCTCTTCCAATCATGTTCAACACACACACACACACATATATACATACAGTACACACACACACACACACACACACACATATATATACTAGCTGTACCCGGCACGCGTTGCTGTGCCCTTTTTAGGAGATGCGAGAAAGTCCAATCATCCACGGTGTGCCCTCCTCTAAACTGCAGTTGGATGGAGTGTGGATCAAGGGGGGCATGGTGTGCCAAGTTGGGTCTTTATCGGTTTTGGTTCTGGGCCACAGTGGTCTGTGGGGAATGATGGGTTTTGAAGTACTACAAATCCCGTTTTCCATGGTGGTACTTCAAGTCCCATCATGCATGGTCGGGGCTCTGTGTGCCAAGGTAGGTTACTGTAAATTCAGGCCATACACAATGTCCCATGAGCTGAGGCCTAGTTAGGAACAGCAAGTTAATGAAGCCTTACTGTCAATTCAGGCCATACACAATGTCCCATGAGCTAAGGCCTAGTCGGGAGAATCAAGTTAATGAAGCCTTACTGTCAATTCAGAGCGTAAACAGCTTCCCAGTAAGTGAGGGCTAGTTAGGGAAATCAAGTTAATGAAGCCTTACTGTCAATTCAGAGCGTAAACAGCTTCCCAGTAAGTGAGGGCTAGTTAGGGAAATCAAGTTAATGAAGTCTTACTGTCAATTTTGGGTGTGGTCTGTGATTTTTCGTTTGGAAGTGATTTGGGTGTTTGTGTTGGGGATTGGCAGTTTATTATGGATCGGAATTTTCATGTTGGCTGGCTAGTGCAGCAGTTATGCAAATCTGCCCTTATTGGCAGCCAATCATGTTGTCAGAATGTAGAGGCTGGGTGAGTCTTTGGCTGACCCGGAGGATGCTGGTAAATGTAGTTTTATTTTTACTCGTTTTGGGGGCCTTTTAGGTTTTGGGAAGTTTCTTTGCTACAAACGTACCTTGCTTGAGGCCTATTTCTGTTGGCAAGTATTGTGTGTCTGCGTTGTATGGTTTCTTTGTTTGAGGTATACATCACATGACATGAACCCATTTATATAATAGATATATATATATACATATACATATACATTCCATCCCTACACTCCATCTGCTGAAATTTCTTTAAAAAATAGCGGTGGCCTTTTCATATCTAAATTTGTCACCGCTTTAAAATAAAATTGCATCATGTCCAAAACATCAGCTAGCCAATTACCAATTCACAACAGCGACCAATCAAGATCTATTCAGAGTGTTGAAGTTGTCATAAGACATACTGTATGGAGAAGGAAAGGGAGCACTGCGGAGTTCATCCGTTCTTCCCCCAGATACCAAATGGCATTTGCAAGTGGGAGCGCATAGAAAGACCCGCACATGCGTGTGAGCAGCACTCTCAGGCTGTGCTTGCCATTAGCAGGAGGATTACGACTCAACATTAGTTCCGTATCGCTTGTGCTCCCAGCACTATATGAATGCACAGTTTTTTAAGAAATGCGATTTAATGAAGATTAAAGGAGCAATGGGTTGCTGTGAATTTCCCGGCTGTCTGGCCATGTTCCAGAAGCATTCTCTCCTGACATTTCTCCCACATCTGCGGCAGGCACCCTCAGAGGTTGTGAAGTCTGTTGGAAACTGAGCAATTTTCCAAGTGGAGTTGTATGAATTGCCCACACGCTGATCATATGTAAATAGCTTAATGCCTTGTCTTATATATTTAAGACAATATATTGACTATCCAAGCTGATACTGTTGTTATTGTTATTATATTTGTATTTTTACATCCCGTGTTTCTCCCGAAATAGGGCGCATACACTTTAAAATGGAAGAAGACACACTCTCTCTCTCTCTCTCTCTCTCTCTCTCTCTCTCTATCTATCTATCTATCTATATATCTTCTATCTATCTATGTATATAATAAAAGTCAATGTTTGCAGAGGTGCGGAGGGCAGGAGGTGCGGAGGAATATGTGCCAGTTTTTCTATTGGCTGCCACGGTGGGATTATTTGCATAAAGGACTCTGATTAGCCAGCCTCAGAACTCCAACACTCTAAGGCACCAGATTATTTGCATAAAGGACTCTGATTGGCCAGCCTCAGAACTCCAACACTCTAAGGCACCAAACAGAGGGAGTGGGTTGCCACTGAGAGACAATTTGCATAAATGAGTCTGATTGGCCAGCAAAACAGAATGCACCTGCATGCTTGAGTTAGCCAAATGACAGTTTTTTTCCCCGTTGGAAATGGAATGTTCATTTTCTCGGAGGTGCGGAGGTGCCAAGGAATATGTGATAGTGTTTCAATAGGTTGCCACTATGGGAATATTTGCATAAAGGACTCTGCTTGGGCAGCCTCAGACCTCCAACATTCCACGGCCCCAGACAGAGGGGATTGGTTGCCATTGAAACGGTATTTGCATAAAGGACTCCGATTGGCCATCCTCATTCCAATATTCTAAGGTGACTCAGAGGGAAAACTAAAGGACTCAGGCAGTCAGACACTGCAGCCCACAGTAGTGACAGATCAGGACCAAACTTGGCACACAGGGGCCCAATGGCCCATTTCACAATGCGACCCCAAGCTTATATATACACACAGTATATATATATATATATATATATATATATATATATATATATATATACACACACAGAGAGAGAGAGAGAGAGAGAGAGAAATGGAATTAAAATATTCATAATATTAAACAATGTAAGCATATAAGGATTGAAAGTAATTAAGATCTGCTTCGAAAGTCTAGCGAAAAGTCTTGTGCATGCTTCCTTATTTGAAATCTTTCCTTCCCTCCCATATGCTCCTCTCTTTCTTCACAGGAGTTCAAGGTAATGTAAACGGTCCTTTTCCAACTGCAAACATTTCGTTTTCATGACAGCAGCCCTAGGTCAAGTCAGGCCAAGTTGAAAAGCAAGAGGTGGCCCAAGGTCACCCAGCAATTTTGTGGCCCAGTGGACACTAGAACCCAGATTTGTCAAGTCCAAGTCAACCTATTAGCCTGGGCCGTGCAGCTTATAGGTTGCATTGCCCTCGTGAACTTGCTCAGTAAGCCTTTGCTGCTACTGCACGATGACATTTGCTGCCTTTCTATTGGATTGGGCTAGCGTAACAGCAATCGTGAGAGGGGAAAACACATTTTGCTACACAGTGGTATATGTTTAAATGTAGGTTCCATTTTTCAAACACAGTCAATCCTCCACTTTAACACTTTAACAATTAAAAAGCCATATAAACATTAACACACATTATTAAAATCATGTAATTTGAAAACATAGCTGAAAGCCATTCCAGTCGTTATTGCACGTAATTCCACTTCACTCATTGCATTGAACTATTGACTTGGTCCCAGAGCCATGTTTTTACTTTCTTTCCGAAGGTCAGGAGGTTGGGGACTGACCTGATTTCACTGGGGAAGGAGTTCCATAGCTGAGGGGCCATCACTGAAAAGACCCTGTCTCTTGTCCTCACCAACCACACCTGCGAAGGGCCTCTCCAGATGATGTTAACCTCTGTGCTGGTTCACAGAGGGAGATGCATTCGGACAGATAAGCTGTTCAGGGCTTTATAGGCTAAAGCCAGCACTTTGAATTGTGCTCACTAGCAGACGGGCGACCAGTGGAGCAGCTGGAACAGAGGAGTTTTGTATACATTTTACCAAATACACACATTTTGCTAGCAGCTTTATGACCAACATACTTGTAAACATTTATTTCTTTCTTTATTTATTACTAGCTGTACCCGGCACGCGTTGCTGTGCCCTATTTAGGAGATGCGAGAAAGTCTGAGTATGTAAGGGTTGGAAATGATGTGACTTACGGTCTTGGTGGGGTCATGTAGGCATGAATTGCGCACTTTCTATGTGTGCTCCAAATGATGTCACCTGGAAGCATGAGTTGTATTGTCTTATATAGCGGAGGAAGTGTTTTGATTCTGGAGTGTCTCCACTCAGCAAAGTCTGTAGTGGTTGTGGAGGAGTGGCAAGTGGTGGTAGAGAGACTTTACCGGCTAGGCAGCACATTCCCGGTGTTTCTGCTGGGTATTTCAGGGCTTTGCAGTGTGTGCAGATGTGCGTTAGGGTGCCAATGTCGGCCTCTGGCGCCATGCTGTAGTCTTCTGCAGCGTTGTATCTGAAGGCTAGGCGGTGGAATTGGTTGTGGTGTTTTTGAAGTTTGTTTTCTGTGTTGAGACGTCGTGTTTCTGCGCTCCTTGCGCGCTGCTGTTGTGTTGCATTTCTGCGTCTTTGTTGTTCCTGGCTGCGCGCTTCTTCTTGTCGTGCAGTTCTTTGCATTTGGTTCTCAGCTGTGCGTCGTGCAGTGACCTGTTGTCTGTGTCTCTGCTGCGCAGTGTGTTTCTGTTCTGGCGTTTGTTCTGCCCTTTTTTGTTTGATGTATGTAGCGTTGTGAGTGTGTCGTCCGATGCTGTTATTTTTAGAAGGCATGGCTTGTCTTTTGGGTCAGTCTATGTCTGTGTGGAAGGAAGGAATGGTTTTAGTTTGTGGTGTTTGTAGGTGTTGTGTGTACGGGGTCCCGTAAGGTTGGTGGGATGGGTTGTGATTGGAAGTTGTGTTGTGTGTGGGTAGGAATTTGCTGGAGAATTGCTCCCTCAGAGTTTGGTTTTGGCAGTTTAACCCTCAAACACCAACTGAAATCTCTCAGCATTCTATCCTAGCCTTGGATGGCTCTTGCCAGCGTTGCTATGGTTACAGCAGTTATGCAAATCCGCCCTTATTGGCAGCCAATCATGTTGTTCAGAATGTAGAGGCTGGGTGAGTCATTGGCTGCCCCGGAGGATACTGGGAAATGTAGTTTTATTTTTACTCGTTGTTTTGGGGGCCTTTTAGGTTTTGGGGGGGGGAATTTTTTGCTACAAACGTACCTTGCTTGAGGCCTATTTCTGTTGGCAAGTATTGTGTTTCTGTGTTGTATGGTTTCTTTGTTTGAGGTATACATCACATGACGTGAAACCATTTATATAATAGATTTCGGCTTATATACCCCCCTTCCCGAAAAGGCTCAGGGTGGTTCACAGCAACGAACAACAAAACACAACATACTTGAAAACATAATAAAAACAGATTAAGGTAGGGGTCGCAGCTTAGAGATTGAACGCCTGGCGGAACAGGTTGGTCTTACAGGCCCTCCGAAAAGCCTGTAGATCGGTTATTGCTCGTGCCTCCTCCGGGAGGGCGTTCCAAAGGGTAGGTGCTGCTACAGAAAAAGTGCGCTGCCGCGTCGATTACGAGCGGCAGGTCTTAAGTGATGGAACCTCTAGTAGGTTTTGATCCGCGGACCATAGTGGTCTCTGGGGAACGTGCAGGGAAAGGCGGTCCTTCAGGTACACTGGCCCCAGGCCATGCAAGGCCTTAAAGGTTAACACCAGCACTTTGAAGGCAATCCGGTGCTCGATAAGGAGCCAGTGCAAGCGCTGTAGGACTGGTGTGATGTGGCATGTTAGTGTCACTCCAGCCAGCAATCGAGCCACAGTGTTTTGCACCAGCTTCAGTTTCCGGATTACCAACAAAGGAAGGCCAATGTAAAGTGCATTACAGTAGTCCAGTCTTGAGATGACCGTGGCCTGGATTACCGTGGCCAGGTTGTCACCGGAAAGGTAGGGCACCAGCCGCCTTGCCTGGCGCAGATGGAAAAATACTGTTCTGCTCACGGTGGAGACCTGAGCCTCCATCTTCAGCAGAGGGTCCAGTTGGACCCCCAGGCTTTTAACCAGAGGTGACAGGCTAGCCACCTCACTATCCATTATTGGCAGCCAGAGCCCCCCCCCCCCTTGGGGCGACCCAGCCACAGGACCTCTGTCTTCGAGGTCAATCTTGTATGCCGCCACTCCCCGAGGGCTCGGAGTGGCTCACAATCTACATGAAAGCACAATAAAACAGAAAATAATACATCAATTAAGGTTAGAGTTAGAATATTTAATTTCAACCATCGAATGCCAGCCGGAAAAGGTAGGTTTTGCATGCCCTGCGAAAGGATGACAAATCTTGCAAGGCACAAACTTCTATTGGCAAGGCATTTCAAATGAATGGCGCCACAACAGAAAAGGCTCTGCGCCGTGTAGACGTAAAACGGATGGCTTTAAAACTAGGCACTTCGAGTAGGTTCAGATCTTCAGAGCGAAGTGATTTCTGGGGTTGGTAGGGGGCGAGACGGTCCTTATGAGGATTTGGTTTGAAGAACTGCAGTGATAAATGAAGTATGGATGCTACTGACAACTAAAATTCTCCCATCATATTGTACATTGATTTGGCAAATGCATAAATCCAAATAGAGTGAATTTTCCCCCTTTCCCCCAATGGGATAGAGAGCTTAGCTTTAACTTGTTTGACCACAGTTGGAAAAAGAAAGAAAGTAAAAGTAAAGGTTTTCCCCTGACATTAAGTCCAGTTGTGTCCGACTCTGGGGGTTGGTGCTCATCTCCATTTTTAAACTAAAGAGCCAGCGTTGTCTGTAGACACCTCCAAGGTCATGTGGCCAGCATGACTGCATGGAGTGCTGTTACTTTCCCATTGGAGCGGTGCCTATTGAACTACTCACATTTGCATGTTTTTGAACTGCTAGGTTGGCAGAACCCGGGGCTAACAGCGGGAGCTCACACTGCTCCCAGGATTCGAAAAAGAATGCTATACTAAAAAAAACTATTTGGTTCAAATCTAGCAAATCCTTTTCACGTTCTTAATTTTCAACCTGGAATGTCGTCCGGTGTGTTTTCGTGCCTCTCTTTTCTATTATTCTATTTCCGGAGGAAATTCTATTGGAAAACTTTCAGGACATATTGAGTTTTGGAATGACAGAAGGAATGAAAAATATATAAGCACCAAGATATGAAATCCACTTTTTTAATATCTGCAACGATCAGTCCTTTGATGTAACTTTTCAAATTGTAACACCTTCCACTTCTTCTTTTTGTGATAGGTGTCCATTAGGCATGAGAAAAAAGTTATGAAACTGATTAGTTTCGTAAGAAATTCGTAAGAAATGCTACTTTTGAGTATTTCCGCACCTGGAACACCAACCAGGAAGTGGACTTTTTTTCGAACTTCGGGGCCAGGATTTTCTTAAGTGTCGTTATTAGGTCGTGGGGGGCACCCTCCTTCTCTCTCACCACCCTCCCGCCTCCCTTGCCAATAAGTATTATGGCAAGGCAAGCCCTAAACTCGCTCCTTCTTTCGGCTGGAAGCCCGGAAAAAATGTAAACAGAGAGGGTTACTCAGAAGTAAATCTGCAAAGGAGGGCACTGTGGATGAAGGGCCCTCCTTTGTGGATTTACTTCTGAGTAAACCTCTCTGGTTACATTTTTTCCAGGCTTCCCTGCCTCCTCCTGCCTGCCAGGATCTAAGGCATCAAAGAGTATTGGGGTGAGAAACCAACCTAATGTATAATAGACTGAATGCTACTGTAAGTGCCTAATATTATAAGTAATCCAACTGGTCATATACCTACATTCCATGCACATGCAATAATACAGCAGTAATAACAATAACAAGAGGTAAAATTCAAACCGAAGTATGCTGACTGGTCTCTCCTCATGCGGTGCAAACGGGCTCTTCTCTTATTAGCCCGGGAAATTAGCCCGGGAAAAGCCAGCGTTTGCTGCTTGGGAGCACACACATACATATTCTTGGGGGGGGGGGGGGGGGAGATTTGCTGCAGAATCCCGGGCTCATAGAGAAGATTCTGCAGCAAATCGCCCCCTAAAGAATATGTATGTGTGTGCACCCAAGCAGAAAACGCTGGCTCTTCCCGGGCTCACAGAGAAGAGCCCGTTTGCACCGCATGAGGAGGGACCAGTCAGAATACTTCGGTTTGAATTTTACCTCTTCTTATACCCATTGTTATTACTGCTGTATTATTGCATGTGCATGGGATGTAGGTATATGACCAGCCTGGGCAAACTTGGGCCCTCGCTCCCTCAGGATCGGGGTGAGAGAGAGGCAGCGAGGAGCCGGGGGGGCTCCTCCTCCTTTTCTTTTGCTGCTTCCAAGAATAGAATACCCCCCCCTCCCTCCTCCCTCCTTCCCTCCTTCCTATTTGGAGAGTCCCATCTAGAATTCAGTGTGATTTATTCAAGTTTTGGCCTACAACTCCCAGAAATCCCAGCCAATTTACCAGCTGTTAGGATTTCTGGGAGTTGTAGGCCAAAACCATCTGGCCTACAACTGGCATACGAACTACTAACGAATTTCGTTAGTAATTAAGTTACATTTTAGAAATTTCTGGAAAATTTTTTGTAAGTCTTCCTATTACTAATAACCCCCCCCCCATTAGATTTTCGATTTCCTATTTTTGGGTTCTAAACCATGCCTAGTGGCCATGCACACGGCAGCAACGTCACCAAAATATCCCAATAATAAAATGCCCTAAGCTCACAGGGGAAAGCTGAAATGGAGCCATCAAATGTGATCACCCCTGAGATGCATTGTGCTCCGAATGGATTTTGATTGAGTGTCACAAATTTACATGACATGTCAGACATGTATTATACTGTGCCACTCTGCACCTGCCAGGTGCCACTTAGATCCTTTTGTGGATAACACGCTTATTGCGAGCTTCCCTGGCTTCATTTGCATAAGCTTTTGCTCTTGGCGTAATCTATTGCAGACGCCAATAACGCAAACACCAGGAAAACAAATATACATTACCCAGGGCAAGCTTGTTATTCTTTCGGCAACTATTTTCATGACTTGGAAAGAGAGAAAAAGGTCGTTGGCTACAACATCAAAACCCTCAGATAAATACACGAGGTTGTAATTGCATTTTTGTTGTTGTTGATCTTTCTCGGGGTTTTATGTTTCCCGACAATTATCGGCCCCAAAGTGTCATATTAGACACTTTTGTGTTTTTAGAGAATCGGCTTATGATTAAACATGCCTTCATCTTTTTTGAGAAATTATCTATGGTTGTTTCCTCATATTTTGATAGAGTTAAACCGTTCAAGTTGTTTCTAACCACTCAAATTCTCTTTTACAGACAACTCAGACTCTCTCTCTCTCGAGAGAGAGAGAGAGAGACCTCTAACTCAGTGTTTCTCAACCAGTGTGCCGTGGCACACTAGTGTGCCGTGAGCGATCATCAGGTGTGCCGTGGGAAATTGAGAGTTCAATATGCCAAGTTTGGTTCAATTCCATTGTTGCAAGAGTTCAGGATGCTCTTTGGTTGTGTGTTAACTATACATCCCAGAAACTGTAACTCCCAAATGTCAAGGTCTATTTTCCCCAAACTCCATCTGTGTTCACATTTGGGCATATAGAGTATTCATGCCAAGTTTGGTCCTGATCCCACATTGTTTGAGTCCACAGTGCTCTCTGGATATAGGTGAACTACAACTCCAAAACTCAAGGTCAATGCCCACCAAACTCTTATAGCATTTTCTCACCAAAGGCTCCTAAATGAGCTCTTCAGCCATGGACTCAGGGGACAGGTCTTGTCCTGGATTGGAACCTGGCTAAACTGTAGGAAACAAAGGGTGGTAATAAATGGACATTTCTCTGGGTGGAAAGAGGTGAGAAGTGGCGTACCCCAAGGTTCAGTTTTGGGTCCGTTACTTTTTAATTTATTCATTAATGACCTGGATGTAGGAGTGAATTCTGAGGTAGCAAAGTTTGCAGACGACACTAAATTGTTCAGGGTAGTTAAAAATGAAACTGATTGTAAAGAGCTCCAGAAAGATCTCTCGAAATTGAGTGAATGGGCAACAAAGTGGCAAGTGCATTTTAACCTAAACAAGTGTAAAGTCATGCACATCGGGGCAAAGAACCCCAACTACACCTACCAATTGATGGGGTCAAAGCTTTCCGAGACAAACCAGGAAAGGGATCTCGGGGTTTTGGTGGACAGCTCAATGAAGATGTCAACCCAGTGCGCAGCAGCAGTAAAAAAAAGCAAATTCTATGCTTGGCATGATCAGGAAGAGAATCGAAAATAGGTCGGCAAATGTTGTTTTGCTCTCTACAAATCTATGGTGAGGCCACATCTGGAGTACTGTGTACAATTCTGGTCTCCGCACCTTAAGAAGGATATAACGGAACTGGAAAAGGTACAGAAAAGGGCAACAAGAATGATCCAAGGGATGGAGCGGCTCCCTTATGAAACCAGGTTGCAACGCCTTGGTCTTTTCAGCCTTGAAAGACGGCGTCTAAGAGGTGACTTGATCGAAGTGTATAAAATCATGCATGGGATAGAAAGGGTGAATAGAGAAAAGTTATTTTCTCTGTCACAAAACACTAGGACTAGGGGGCACTCCCTGAAGCTCCAAGGTAGGAAAATTAGGACTAACAAAGGGAAATATTTCTTCACCCAGAGGGCCATTGGGTCATGGAACTCACTTCCAGAGGAGGTTGTGACAGCGGTCAGCCTGGACAGCTTCAAGGCAGGATTAGACAGATTCATGGATACCAAGGGAATCAGTAGCTACTGAAATGGACATCCAAGTGCCACCTCTGTGTTGATGGAGGCAGGCAGGATTTTCCCCGGGTACTGGTTGTGGGGGGTCGGGAGCAGGTGAGGGTTTTGCCCTCCCTTCTGCTCGAGATCCCCGTGTACAACTGGTGGGTCACTGTGTGACACAGAATGCTGGACTAGATGGGCTGAGGCCCGATTCAGCATGGCTCTTCTTATGTTCTTATGTTCTTTCTCTTGGTTATGGGAGGTCTGTGTGGGAAGTGTGTGTCTTTCCGCCATTCCTGCCAGGATATCTATGTTGTGTTCATCGAAACAGGCCCAGGTTTCACACTGAGTGTATAAATACATTTAAGAACATATTAACTATATGTATTACTGTGTTTGAGTGTCATTTTGTGTCATTTTGGTTGGTGGTGTGCCCCAGGATTTCGTAAATGTAAAAAATGTGCCGCGGCTCAAAAAAGGTTGGGAAACACTGCTCTAACTAACTAACTAACTAACTTTATTTCTTAGGAGTTGCACTCCACTCTGTGCTGCCTAGGAGTGTTGGAATGTTGGGTGGGTGGCCAATCGGAGTCATTTATGCAAATAATCCTACAGGGGCGACCAATCGAAAAGCTGCCACATATTCCTCCGCACCTTCCGCCGCAAACACTGACTTTTATTATATAAATAGATAGACGAGTTGCCCTCCACCAAAGGTGCTCTGGACGACTTACACAATTAAAATAGACAGGTTACATAGTCACCGCTTGTTACTCAACCATAGGCTCTTCTGAAGAGTCTTAAGTGCCCCTAAAAATGTATGTAGATCAGGAGTGGCTCTTTGGTCTGGTGGTAGGGAGTTCCACAAGGTTGGGGCTACAATGGAGAAGGATCTCTAGGGCCAGGGACATCATAGAGAAGATTTTTGCTGACCATGGCAGTCTCTGGTGGGGATCATTCAACGGTCTCTTGCTGACCTCGAAAGGCCTTAAACCCACATAGCGGAAAGCAGCATTGCAGTAATCCAGCACCTCATTGATGTTTTTGTGAGGAGTCTAGCGTGGCATGGATTACCATTGCATACAAGCGCAGTAATGTGTAACTGTATGGATTATAAGGCGCCATCTGCCTTGCTTGGCGTAGATGAAAGAAGGCCCTTTGACTCGTGGAGGCAATCTGGGCTTCCATCTTCATTTGGGAATCCAGGATAACAACGAGACCCTTCACAGTGGGGGATGGGGCCAATGGTTCTCCTTCAAAAGATGGTAATGGACCAACCAATTCTGATGGGCGGCCAGGCCACAAGATTTCAGTTTTTGGTGGATTTACTTTCAATTTATGGGCACGTAGCCATCTTGTCACCGCTCAAAGACACTGGGTGAAGTTATCCGGTACTGAGGTTGTTCCAGGTTCTAGTTTTAGGAGAAGCTGGGTGTCATCAGCATATGGGAAACATTCTGATCCAAATCTCTGGACTAGCTTGGCGAGAGTTCAGACATAGATGTTAAACAGCATTGGCAATAGAATAGCGTTTTGCGGTACTCCACAGTCGAGAGGGGACCTCGACTGGGATCTTCTCTTGGGATTTCCCTAGGAGAGCTGAGGACATTGAGGACTCCTTCCCTGAGGACCCCCTCCCACTTAGCAGCTCCCTCCTTTTTTTTTTTTTGTATAGATTTTTATTTGGTTTTTTGCAGGAAGGAGTAGGGGAGGGGAGGTATTTACATAATTAGACATGTAATAAAACAGATCTAAAACATGCTCCTACCTAATAAGGGGGGTTGGGGTGGGCGAAGGGGGGGTGGGGATGCAGATGAGGGTAGGGGTGTTGGTATGGGGAGGGGGATATCTACGACTTCCCAAGGGGGTTAGTCCGAGAGGATTGTTTCTGAATTTAGTAGTCGCTCTTATGTAGTGAAAAGTTGTTTCAAATGGCTCAGATTACAGTTCATTTAGATCTATTCTGATGTTGTTTCCTTCTTTTTGTAAGTATTTCCCAAAGTCCGTCCAGTTCGTTCCTCTTTTTCCGTTATTCATTCTTTGCCAAAGGGAGTCCATCTGTATTATGTCCATTACTTTCATAATCCATTCTTCCGCATTCGGCATTTTAGTTGACCTCCAATATCTGGCAAGTGTTATCCGTGCACATGCATTTAATATGAAGAACATTTTGTCTTGATTTGCGTCCAGACCCTCCCTCGTCATCCCTAGCAGGTATCCCTGCGGGCTCAGGTCCAAGTTAGTCTTCAATATCTTTTGCATTTCAATATGTATATTTTCCCAGAATTTCTTCACTCTTTTCCAGTGCCACCATTGGTGCATGAAAGTTCCTACTTCTTTATTGCATTTCCAGCATCTGTTGGAAACCTGGTTATCAAATTTTGCTATTTTTGAGGGATACGGGTACCAGCGGTATTGCATCTTATACCAGTTTTCCACTATTTCTGTTGCTGGGCTGTACTTAAGTTTCTTTTGCCAAATTTCCTCCCATCTTTGGAGTAGGATGGAGTGCCCTAGGTCCTGCGCCCACTTTATTTGGCACTCCTTAATTTGTTCCTCCTCCATCTTCCATCTCAAGAGGGTTTTGTACAGTATGCTGATATTTTTCTTTCGTTTTTTAACTGTTGGTTCCCACAGGTGGTCTTCCGTGAAGCCCGTTTTTTTTATCAGTTTTGAATCTTTCATGCACCTGGTGGTACTGAAACCATGTCATCGCTGGGTGCTCCTGCTTAATTTCCTCCAAAGTCTTTAGTTCCCTAATGCCTGTGTTAGTTTTTTTCAGTAGTTGCCTATAGGTTAACCAATTTTTCCTTTCTGCTAATTCTTTTTTATGCCCAGCCCCTACCGGTGATGCCCATAGCGGTATTTGTCTAAAGAGTCTATCCTTGTACTTCTCCCAAGTTTTTATCAATGCTGAGCGTATAAAATGTTGGCTGAAGTTTTTTTCGGTCTTTTTTTGGTCATATATCAGGTAGGCATGCCACCCCGCTCGAAGGTTAGCAGCTCCCTCCTATGCACTGACTTCCCCTCAAGGAAAGAGGAGGTCCTACCTGATCTGAGTTTGGGTCTGGGTGGCCCGGAGGTCAGGCCAGGTTTGTCAGAGTCGGTGGAACTATGGAAAGTCGGCCGCTACCGGGAGCGAGGAACATGGAGTTGCCACCGTTGACTGGGTCATTGTCGGATCCCAGGAGCTGGGAGGGTGACCAGCACTGCTTGTTCGGGAGCTATTGTCCCCTGGACAAGGCCCTGGCCTGTTCCTGGTCCACACAGTGGGGTTTGGATGCCCGAGGGGCCACTGTCGAGGCCTCTCCTGGAGCTGCAGCATTCCCTTTGGGGACACCTGATGAGAAACCCGGCTTGCCACGTGAGGGGGCCTGCCGCTGCCGCCGGCGGTGTCTGGACCTGGACAAAAGGGAGGCATGGAAAGACCTCCTGAAGACTGGAGCACCTGAGGACACCACCAGCCACACCACACCATTGGACCTATCGCGCAGGCGCAGGAGAAGACATAGACGTAGTCGCAGTAAGTCTGTACTAACGTCGCGAGAGTTGACTGGTGATGCTTTCCCGGCTCCGGCTTGAGGTAACGTACCTTCCTCTGGAGCCGGAGCTAGGACTGCGCAGCCTGCCCAACTGCCCTCTCCTGGAGCTGCAGCGTTCCCTTTGGAGGCACCTAATGAGGAACCCGGCTTGCCGCGTGAGGGGGCCTGCCGCCACCGCCGGTGTCTGGACCTGGCCGAAAGGGAGGCATGGAAGGACCTCCTGAAGACTGGAGCACTGGGAGTCGGGCCAGGAAAGATGATGGCGGATGGCCTTGAGGACGCCACCAGCTACGCCACACCATTGGACCTACCGCGCAGGCGCAGGAGAAGACGTAGACTTAGTCGCAGTAAGTCTGTACTAATGTCACGAGAGTTGACTGGTGATGCTTTCCCGGCTCCGGCTTGAGGTAACGTACCTTCCTCTGGAGCCGGAGCTAGGACTGCGCAGCCTGCCCAACCTCTCCTGGAGCTGCAGCGTTCCCTTTGGAGGCACCTAATGAGGAACCCGGCTTGCCGCGTGAGGGGGCCTGCCGCCACCGCCGGTGTCTGGACCTGGCCGAAAGGGAGGCATGGAGGACCTCCTGAAAACTGGAGCACTGGGAGTCGGGCCAGGAGAGATGATGGCGGATGGCCTTGAGGACGCCACCAGCTACGCCACACCATTGGACCTACCGCGCAGGCACAGGAGAAGACATAGACTTAGTCGCAGTAAGTCTGTACTAATGTCACGAGAGTTGACTGGTGATGTTTTCCCGGCTTCGGCTCGATGTAACGTAACTTGCTCTGGAGCCAGAGCTAGGACTGTGCAGCCCGCCCAACTTCCCCAACAGAGAAGAAATGCGGGGGTCAGCGCTATTGCTGCCAGTGGGGCCCCGTTCCTGGCCAACGGGGGAATTCGGGGCCAGCCAAGAGACGAAGGAGGTTTTGGCCTAGGACTTTCTGGAACGTTGGCTACAGGAGCTGGGTGAGATCTCAGAATGGCTCCAGAGCATGTCATCCGGGATAGAAACAAGATGTGCCTTTCAGCCCTTAATACCAGCCGGGCAGGGCATGTCATCTCCCCCTAAGGGTAGTATATGGATACCAGCAAGGGACTCAAGTTACACTCTGGCCTCTGGCCTTTCTGAGAACTATAGGCCACCAGATCTCTTCCAGTAGATTTCTATGTGGCAGATTAAGCTCTCAAATAGTTTAATTTGTCTACTGTATTAGTACTGTATGTTTTCTATTTTATGTGTTATGCTTGTAAACCGCTCCGAACCTCCGGGGAGTGGCGGTATAGAAGTTGAAATAATAAATAAATAAATAAATCTATTTCATATAATAAAAGTCAGTGTTTGCGGTGGAGCGACCGAGCGAGCGACGGGAGGAATATGTGCCAGCGTTTCGATTGGTTGCCAGTGAGAGAGTATTTGCATAACGCCTCTATTGGCCAGCCAACACGAACATTCCGATCCTCTAAACTGGCAGAGGGGGTAAGGCAAAGGCCTGAGGCAGTTGCCAACACGAACATTCCGACCTCTAAAGTGGCAGAGGGGGTAAGGCAAAGGCCTGAGGCAGTCGCCAACATGAACATTCCGACCTCTAAAGTGGCAGAGGGGGTAAGGCAAAGGCCTGAGGCAGTCGCCAACACGAACATTCCGACCTCTAAAGTGGCAGAGGGGGTAAGGCAAAGGCCTGAGGCAGTCGCCAACATGAACATTCCGACCTCTAAAGTGGCAGAGGGGGTAAGGCAAAGGCCTGAGGCAGTCGCCAACATGAACATTCCGACCTCTAAAGTGGCAGAGGGGGTCAGAAAAAGGCCTGAGGCAGTCAGGCATGGTGGGAGTTTCAGACCAAAACACTTTGCGACCCCTTTGCGACCCCAAACAATGAGAGAACAAGACCAAACTTGGCACACAGAACCCTCAAGACCCACTCTACAGCCTGGCGCAGTTTGAGGGAGGATGGACCAAGGATGACGTGACTTGCATTCCTTTACTCACTTGCTTAGAGCACTGTGGCCCACACCATAGAAGGATCAGGACCACACTTGGCACACAGATGCCCACTGGCCCACTTTACAACCTGGTGCAGTGTAGGGCAGGATGGGCCACAAATGATGGGATTTGCAGGACCTTCACCCGATTCATTTCCCATAGAACATTGAAGCCCCTACAAATCACAGACCAGGCCCAAACTTGGCACACAGAGTACCCATGACCCACTCTACATCCTGCTGCAGTTTTGAGTGGGACGGACCTTGGATGATAGGACTTGAAGTACCTTCACTCACTTTCTGAGACCACTGCGACCCTCATCCAATGACCAAAAAAGAACAAACTAGGCACACAGAGCCTCCATGACCCACTTTACATCCTGGTGCAGCTTGGAGGAGGGCAGACCATGCATGATGGGACTTGAAGTACCTTCACTCACTTCCCAAAACTGCTGCAAACCTAATCCAATGACTGATCAAGACCAAACCTGACACACAGAGCCCTCATGACTCACTCTACATCCTGGTGCCGTTTGAAGGAGGATGGACCATGGATGATGGGACTTGAAGTACCTTCACTAACTTCCTGAGACCACTGCAAGCCATGTAAACATCTCATAAGGACCACCCTTAGTACACAATGCCTTTCTCAAATAACCCGGGCAGGGCTGGGTCCCCAAGCTAGTAAATAAATAAATAAAAATATTTGTTTAGTAAGTATTTGTTCTTGGACCAGGAATGGGAAGTTGATGGCAAAGACAACATACATCTCTGTGGTTGAAAAGCACACTGCTTCTAGATGAGCATCTTTCATAAATATGGGCTGCCCAGAAGCAGTGAATGAGAAAAAACTGGGAAGGAGGAGAAGCAGTCGAAATATTTTGAATGACAAAATAGTTAAGAGTGAAAAATATGTCAGTATTCAAGAAGAAATCATGAAAGCAAGAGGGAAGAAGCAGAAATAGAACCAAAGGGCTGTGCAAATAAAAAATAACTTGTCAAAAACATTTTCCAAAACTGCGAAATTGAGGATGTCACCAAAATAGACAAGTGTGTCACTCTCACAGAAGCATTATTAGTGCCGCTCGGAAAGGCAGGGGATTCCACATACCTTCCATCCTGAAAGATGTTAGTTTTGCGCCAATGTTGATACACTATTAGCAGACCCTTCTGTGCAAGAAAATAGGAGATGTGCTGCAGGAAACTAGGGTGTGAACATGAATAATTTGAACATGAAAACACTTTCTGCAAAGGGGAAAATGTCAAAACCAGTAGCATCTGGTGAGAAAAGGGTGTTTGGGAGATGTTAGGCAAGAGTGCTAAGGTGGAAGTAACTTCAGTTGCTGTCATCCCTTGGAGATCATCCTAAGTTATTTATGACTTGAAGCCACGCACAAGTAAACCAGGATTTATAATGTTAATTTTTTTGATGTTGATCGTTAGAAATGAAGGAATTCGTGCATTGTCCTAAATGTTGGGAGGTACAGAATTTAATTTCTTGGATTCGATACTTCTTGATTGTTACATTGGTGTTTTGGGTTGGTTTAAAAAAAAAAAAAAAGAAGCCATAATATTTGGGGTGTATTGCATTTGTACAATTGTTCTGCAAAGGCATAATCTGATTTATTCCTTCAAAAATGGTATTGTGTTGTCCTTCATCAGGTTGGCACCAGGCCAGGACTACCCATAAGGCCAACCTAGGCCATGGCCTAGGGCAGTGTTTCCCAATCAGTTTGCCGGGGCACACAGTGTGCTGTGAGCGATCATCTGGTGTGCCGTGGGAAATTGGAACCTCCAATACCCTTACTTATTAAAGGAGCACTGCTATGTCACAGTCCAAAATACACAATTAATCATACATAATCACACGCAAAAAAACACATTCAAAGTACCCAATCCTGCTGGAGAAAATCAAAAGTCTTACATAAGGTAGTTTGGCGTGGTCGCCACAGAGAGCGGAGGAGTTGCGAACCAGGAAGGAGCGAGTTCACAGAGCGCCCCTCTACGGAAATCTCGCGATATTTGATGAAATCACGGAAGTGAGTGCAAAAAACAAAGTGTATCCTCACAATGTTATCCAATGTCAGTTCCGGGATCCACACAATAACACAGTCAGTTTGCAGACAATTTAAAGAAGCAGCACCTTAATCATAGCGACAAGGTAGAAAATCACGTAGATAATTACATATATTCAAACTGCCAGAGGCTGAAGATAGATGTGGCGATGGAATCGAAAGCTGGCATGGGCAAACTTGGGCCTTCCAGGTGTTTTGGACTCCAACTCCCACCATTCCTAACAGCCTCAGCCCCCCCCCCCCCTCAGCCACTTAAGCAGGAAAGGGCCTCAGGCTGTGAGGAATGGTGGGAGTTGAAGTCCAAAGCACCCAGGGGGCCAAAGTTTTCCCATGACTGGCAGCTGTTGAGCAGGACCCTTGTGTGTGTCTTTCTGCCATTCCTGCCAGGATATCTATGTTGTGTTCATCGAAACAGGCCCAGGTTTCACACTGAGTGTGTAAATACATTTTAAAAACATATTAACTATATGTATTACTGTGTTAGAGTGTCATTTTGTGTCATTTTGGTTGGTGGTGTGCCCCAGGGTTTTGTCAATGTAAAAAATGTGCCGCGGCTCAAAAAAGGTTGAAAAACACTGGCCTAGGGGTGCAAGCCAGGAGGGGGGGGCGCAGATCACGGACCCCAAAAAAAGTTGAAACAAATAAAAACGCAACGCTCATGTAGATGAGGAAGGTAGGATACCGGAGGTCCTCCTTTTCGGCGCCGCCCCTGCCTTTTCCTGAATACCAGCTCCTGCCTCTGCTATTGTTGCGCAAACGGCATATGCGCAGGGGCTCTCGACACTGGCGTCGACGTCGACAGGAGGAACAATTAACTCCCTCGATGCCGACAGCATCCACTTGCTGGCTCCTTCAGTGCAAGTACAGGGAACTCCATTGCGCAGTTCGCGCATGCCCTAAGGCTATGAAAGCTGGTATTCCTCCTCCAACACAAGGAGGAGACTCCTCCTTACTGGAGAAAGAAGCGCAACTGCTGGCTACGGCACATGCGCAAACCCCAGTACAGAAGAGAAGCCCAACACAACAAGCCCCGGTATCGGGGAGAAGCGCGGCATCGGTACAGCTGCTGACTACAATGCATGCGCAATCCCCGATACTGGGTAGGAGCCAAGTGCCTCAAGCCCTGGCATCGGGGAGGAGGCTCCTCCCCCTTGCCTGCATCCATAGTGCCTGCCGAGAGGGAAACTGCTGTGGCGCACCTAGTGGGGCGACACCGGGAGAGCTGGATGCGGGGCCCTAAGCTTTCTAATGCCATGACCCCTAAATAAGGTTCCTCATGTTGTGGTGACCCCAACCATATTTTCGTTGCTACTTCGTAAAAGGGCTTTGAGAAATGGAGAAGCTTTTATAGGCCCTGGGGGTAGCGTTCTAGCTTTCCCTTAAAAAGAAAACCTGGAGAGTCTTTGAGCAATGAGTTCAGGACCCAGAAAAAGTGAACTCAAACAAGGTTTCTTTGTTTACAATCAATGAATCTGATGGCTCAAAAAGCTTGAGGTTGGTTTCATCCACTTGCCTTTGCAGAGTGAAGGTTCCTCTCTTTGATTCCAGGGTTCCTAGGTTGCTCCAAATGGTCCTCCGGCACACGAAGTCCTAGGGTCCCCAGAGATTACAGTTGTTGGGTGAAGGGCTGGCCTTCCGATCACTGCAATCCTGGCTTGAGAGCATTGGGAGAAAGCTATACGTGGACAAAGATGCATTGATTAAGCGAGAGCTTTCGATTTCCGTGTGCTTCGTCCATGTGCTATCCTTGGAATGGAGGCAGAAAGGAAGTCCAGCCTCCCAAGTAAACTCAGGAAGGGGAGGAGTTCAGGGTGGTGCTGCCAGGTTTGGGACCAAGCGCAACTCCTCCCATCACAGGCCACATGGCAGAAGAAAAGGCCATGCAGGTAAAGGGCAAACAGCTGGCCAATGGCAGGGGCTGGCACAGCCTCTCTTGCCCCGTCAGCAGGCCAGCCCTCCCTTCTGCCCGGGCAGCCTACTGAAAGCTGCCCGAGGCTCCTCGGCAGGCACTGGGCCTGTTCCTGTTTTTGTTCTGCTGTATTTCAATGTGCTATGCGCTGTATTTCTTTATGATTTGTGAGCCACCCCGAGCCACCCGGGAGTGGTGGCCAAGAAATCGAATAATTAAATTAAATTAAATATTTTTTGTTAGAAGCAACCTACACCGCAGCACCTTGATGCAAATCCTCGCTTGGAAACAGTCTTTGACATCCATGTGAAATTTCAATCGAGTCCTTTCATACTGCCCATATTCCTAGTTCTGTCACACAAACAGCAAGACTAGAAATCAATAAAAATCAAACGCAAACAGCCGACAGCCTGGTAAATGGCTGTAGTTCACAAATGCACAGCATTGTTTGTTTAGTGGCTAGCTAAATTCACTCACAAAACAAAATAAAATACCACAGAAATCCCTATAGCGGGGGGAAAACAACAGAGCATTCTCCACCACATGCTCCGGGGGATGTTTTCTTCCATTAGAGAAAGAAGCATTTGTCACGATTACTGTTATTGACATCAATTAGTTTTTTATTCCATTTTTTAATATTCAACACGGGCAATCCATTCATAAGCTTGACAAACACATTTGAAGCACAATCTGCTTGAATATTTATGTTCAAGGTGTCTTCGAAGAATTACGGGCGCTGCAAATGTGTATGTAAACCGAGCTTTACATTTTTATAAAAGGATACACTTCTATATACAAAGGATTGAATGAAATGGTGTGTACATCAGGAACTGAGATTACAGCCCACATAATAAGAACATAAGAACATAAGAAGAGCCATGCTGAATCGGGCCTTAGCCCATCTAGTCCAGCATTCTGTATCACACAGTGGCCCACTAGTTGTACACGGGGATCTCGAGCAGAAGGGAGGGCAAAACCCTCACCTGCTCCCGACCCCCCACAACCAGTACCCAGGGAAATCCTGCCTACCTCAACCAACTCCGAGGTGGCACTTGAATGTCCTTTTCAGTAACTGCCGATTCCCTTGGTCTCCATGAATCTGTCTAATCCTGCCTTGAAGCTGTCCAGGCTGACAGCTGTCACATCCTCCTCTGGAAGTGAGTTCCATAACCCAATGACCCTCTGGGTGAAGAAATATTTCCCTTTCTAAGTCGTAATTTTCCTACCTTGGAGCTTTAGGGAGTGCCCCCTAGTCCTAGTGTTTTGTGACAGAGAAAATATTTTTTCTTTATTCACCTTTTCTATCCCATGCATGATTTTATACACTTCGATCAAGTCACCTCTTAAACGCCGTCTTTCAAGGCTGAAAAGACCAAGGCGTTGCAACCTGGTTTCATAAGGGAGCCGCTCCATCCCTTGGATCATTTTTGTCGCCCTTCTTTGTACCTTTTCCAGTTCCGTTATATCCTTCTAAAGGTGCGGAGACCAGAATTGTACACAGTACTCCAGATGTGGCCTCACCATCGATTTGTAGAGAGGCAATACAACATTTGCCGACCTATTTTCGATTCCCTTCCTGATCATGCCAAGCATAGAGTTTGCTTTTTCACTGCTGCTGCGCACTGGGTTGACATCTTCATTGAGCTGTCCACCAAAACCCCAAGATCCCTTTCCTGGTTTGTCTCGAAAGCTTTGATCCCATCAGTTGATAAGTGTATTTGGGGTTCTTTGCCCCGATGTGCATGACTTTACACTTGTTTAGGTTGAAATGCATTTGCCACTTTGTTGCCCATTCACTCAATTTCGAGAGATCTTTCTGGAGCTCTTTACAATCAGTTTCATGTGGGATGATCCAGAAGCGTAGTTGAAAGCCAGTCCAGAGGTCAAGGGCAGGAGAATGACAGATGAAAGGAGGAGACAGTTCGAGGTAATCAGGAGGTAGACTCAGCGGAGACCAACCCTGCCACAGTAATACACGGCAGGCAAGAGTAACTGGAACCAGGAACAAGGCACACGATATCAGGATCACAGGAATGCCAGAGACAAGAACCAGACATCAACTCTTTGACCGCCGCAAATGCAGCCCCATAAACCCATTCCTTATATAGCACTTAAACATCACTGTCGTCTGAAGATCCTCCTTGATCATGAGCACCAGCTGCTTCATCTCCTACAGCTGTTGTGCTCTGTGCAGACCTCCAATCTTGCCAACGCTGTTGGAAACTTAAAGTATCCCAATCTGTTCCTGAAGCCTCAGAAGGCCAGTCTAAATCACTGTTGAAGCCGAGGAAGGTATCAGAATTAGACTCTTCATTACACACATCCCTTACTTCCTGAACCAATGTTGATTCTAGATCCATATCACTTTCTCTGACCTCATTTCTTCTTCCCCAGGAAAACCTTCAAAGATTTCTGAATCAGAAGGAGCTCTAAGTATCTGCCAGATCCTTTTTCTCTCTTCCAACCCTTCAAGACTAAAATCACTAGCAGCCCTTTTCCTCCCAGCTGCAGAGTCTTGATTATACAGAGCCTCACCCCATTCCATACTATTGCTTGATGCTATTGACCCAGCATCTTCCCCAATACTACTGGTAGTAGAAACCGAAGGCTCAATAACCCTCCCCTTATTTCCTTGGGAGCATTTGGGGGCATTTCAAGGACATGTTGTTAAAGGAAAAGGGGGTAGCCCTCATTTCCATCCTGGCCAAACACCATTGTTTTATACTCTTTTTAAGTGGATGGATTATACATTTAAATATTCCTAAAAGTACTCAACAGGCTGGGTCCAAGCTTAGACATGCCAAAGATTGAACCAATAAAATCAGTGGGGCATAATTTGTAATTTGTCTCAGTTGTTTGAATGAGTGTATTCTATGTGGAACTTGGAACTTTATCACATGAGGCATCCCACCTCATGAGACACCAGATTGTCTCCTTGCTGTGATTCTCTGTCTTCAGCTATTGATGGGTAAAACACATCACTCGCTCCGCATCCCATCCCATTCGCTCTCGAAGAGACATGGATGGAGGGCGAAAGGAAAAAATGTGCCAAGAGGAAGGAGTGTCAAGCCAACCCTGACCAGGACCGCTTTCCACCTGGAAACCGATGCCCTCGCTGTGGAAGAACATGCAGGTCAAGAATAGGGCTCCACGGTCACCTACATACATATCCAAGACCAGGCCCGGATTAACACCTTTTTGCACCCTAGGCCACACTTTGAAATTATGCGCCCCCCCCTCTTCTATCGCCACTGAAAGTTGTTGTTTGGGATCTCGGAAGGGAGGGTGGAGCCCAAGCCGTGCCTGCCTTTCCTTCCTTCCTTCCTTCCTTGCCCGGGTGATTGGGGGCCCTGGCGGGGTGGCCATCTGCCAGGGCTGATTAGGATCCGTGCACCCCAAGGAGGGAGAGTAGTGGGTAGAGGCCTGGGGGGCCTTCCTTCCTTCCTTAGTACCACCTCCCAACAAAGGAGTCCCCCAGTAGCAACCAGCTAAGCTTCGCAGCTGCAAGGCTATTAAATGATAATCAAGGTGCTCAATTGCAGCATTAAAAAAAGAACAACATTCAAAAATGGGAAATCCAGACAAAAACAACCAGGGCCAGCTAATTACCTCCCAGCAAAGGATTCCCCCAGGCAGCAACCAGCTAAGCTTTGCAGCTGCAAGGCCATTAAATGCTATTGGCCTAGGTTGGCCTTACCGATCATCCGGGCCTGTCCAAGACACTACACATGGAAGGTCATCATACTCTGAAAACGAGGGATCGCCCAAGTACATTCCCACTACCTACTGTAATGCAATGGTTCCTTTCCACAGGATATCAGTGGGCAAGATTCTTCCCCATCTCTATTCCCAAGGCTGTTTTGTGCAGTGAACCTTAAGGTACATTTTAAGAGCGTGTGCAGAAGGCTGATCATGGGACGACAGTTGCATGGCCGAAGAGAGTGGTGTGATACTAACAGCGCTTGGCTAAGGATGTGTCTGTTATTTACACTAACGCTACTGTTTCAGCATAGCAGGTTGGTGTGGTGAATCCCTATGTCCAAATCCAGCGCAGTACTGCGGAAAATCTCTTTTGCTGGACTTGTCCAACATTCAGATTTAATTAGGAAACCCAATTCCATAAATCAGCTGCTCTGCTTGACTTTTATGTACATCTGTCTGTGTGTGTTTGATGGAGCAGAGGGAAAATATTGAACGGCTGCGTTTTTAAGGAAAACCAAATACATTTTAATGTCCTTTGTGAATAAAGCATCAGGACTCTCTCGGGTTTTGTTTTGGATTTTTTTTTTTAAAAAACTAAAACAAAATCATTGACACTTTAATTGAGATTAGCTTTTAAAAGGAGCTTAATTACAGCCTTTACATATGCACATCACAGGGCGCTGTTAATTTGAAATACTGGTTCAAAATACGCCAGGCAAACCAAAAGGATCAAAGTCAAAACATTATTGAGGGGGAAGTATTATTGTCTCAAGGTGAGCATAACTAATATCTACACAAGTGTGTGTGTGTGTGTGGTAAAGGTTTTCCCCTGACATTAAGTCTACTCATGTCCAACTCTGAGGGTGGTGCTCATATCCATTTCTAAGCTGAAGATCCGGCTTTGTCCATAGACACCTCCTAGGTCATGTGGCCAGCATGACTGCATGTGGCACTGTTACTTTTTGCATGTTTTTGAACTGCTAGGTTGGCAGAAGCTGGGGCTAACAGCGGGAGCTCACCCACTCCCTGGATTCAAACCACTAACTTTTCAGTCAGCAAGTTCAGCAACTCTGCAGTTTAACCTACTGCACCACCAGGCATGTGTGTGTGTGTGTGTGTGTGTATACACATATGTGGATATCTAAAGATAAAGACCACCGGATTACCTTCAAAGTGCTGGTTCTCACAGTCGTGAAGCAGACGCCAATTAAAGCCAAGTCCAGGTGTAAAAGGGGATAACAAAAGGTTTATTGAACAAGAAATGGGAATGGGACTAACGAAGGACTAGCCTAACCGGCAAAACCCCACAAAAACACAGGGAAAGCCCAAAAAATCACTCCAGGAGAATCCAAAACAAACTCAGGATGTCCTCTGTGACATCCTTCGTAGGATGATCCAAAAGCGTAGTCTGTAACGGGTCCGGAGTGAAGGGCAGGAGAATGATGGAGGAAACGAGGAGACAGTCCAAGGTCCAACAGGAGCTAAATGTATAGGGACAACACACATCGTAATCCCCATAAATCACATTGTCAACCTCCCTCCGTTGTAATACAATACCAGTCTTGCAGCTCGAAACTCACAGAAGGTCCCGCGGAGTTCAAACCCCGCCACTAGGAACACACGGTAGTGGCTGGACAGAAAGCAGAACATTGAAACCCCAAACCCCCTACCTTTCCCAACTGCAGCAGCAGCATCTCAGCCCTGAAAGGTAGCAGAATAAAAACCTTCTCATGAGTAAAATGGATCAGGAACATGATGCAAGATAACAGGATGCCAAGATAACAGGATGCTAGACACAACTCCTTGCCCGCCTCAAGGAGTCATTTCCCAGGCCCACATCTTATAGCCCTAAAGATCAGACTCGCCCGAAGAACACTCCCCTGGATCAGGCGATGCAGCTGCTTCCCTCTCTGCAGCTGACACCCTTTGTGAGTCTCTCCAGGCCCCCCAGCGTCTCTCAAAACTTAGTGCTTCCCAGTCATTCCTAGAAGTTTCAGAGGACCAGTCTTTGTCACTGTCGAATCCCATAAACGTATCACTACTGGAGTCAGCATTGCACACATCCCTAACATCCTTTACCAAGGTCCAATCTAGTTCAGTATCACTCTCTTCTGACTCCAGTTCCTCATCTCTGTGAAAGCCCTCAAGGGATTCAGAATCTGTGGGAGACGTAGGTATCTGCGGAATTATCTTCCTCTGTTCTAACTCCTCATTGCTGGAATTGCTTGCATTCCTTTTTCTGCCTGCTCCAGCGTTTGAAGTACTATCAGCCCTTCCCAATTGCATACTATTCTCAGACACTGATGACTCAGCGTCTTCTGCAGCTCTACTATCAGGCAACGCCAAGGGCTGAATTATAACACTCACCTTTAAGGCTGTGAATGGTCTAGGGCCGGTGTACCCGAGGGCCCGCCTTACCCCTTACCAACCCCAGAGATCAGTTCGGTCTGAGTTTCCTATATGCCTGGTGGACTGCAGGATGCCTACTTGAGAAACTCAGGGGTCCAGCAACCCAAAAAAAAACAACAGTCCAGGTTGAAGTTTAAGACCAAATAGTTTATTCAGCTACAAAGCCTTTGAAGGACTTGGGACAGAGCTTAACGGTTGCAAAATATAAAATGAGGATAAAATAAAATTTCCCTGGGTTGCTGACTAAGACTGCAAAGTCTCCCTTTGTTTCCTCCGAATGGCAAGGAAACCCGAAGGTATTCCCCACCCTGACCCTAGGTTACTGAATAGAAGTAACGACGCCTTCCCTATCTATGCCTAGGGCCAGTTTGAAGGCGAACCTATGCTTAAATGGCAGTTAGATAGCTACAATATTGTTGCACCTCAGAACTTGGACAGCTCCCCCCCCGATCTCTCTCACACACAGGCAGATGCAATAAATGTTCTGTTATTTAGAATAAAGGATAAAGAATAGTCCAAGGAATAACAAATAAGCAATCCAAAAATAGTCCAATTAAGTTCTGTAGCTATGAGCCCAAACGGCTTAACCCAAGGGAAGTAAGGTTCCAAAGCAAAGCAAAACCGCTCCGGCAGTATAACGTGGTACTTGAGGCAAACCGCAACGGCGGTCACTAGAGCTTGAATCCGAGCCATCCCGGCAGTCGGTGTGAACTTGGAGACTTGAACGTGAGACTTGATCAAGCTAAATGTTGCTTCAGGTCTAACCAGAAGCCCGGGAGCACAGACTAATAAGGAATCTAGTCTCGATGAGCCCATCTCACCCCCTTCCGTAGATTCCACGATTTCCTAGAATCTCTGATGTTCGCCCTTCTATCAAACACCGGCTCATTAGCAGGCCCAGCTGCACCACTATCACAGTGAGAACCAGGAAACTCCTCCCCCCCCCCCTGAATGCTCATCTGGGAAGGGAGTAGAAACTCTCTCTTGGGAACGAAGGCCAACAGGTCTTTCATAGTCTGATGCAGAATCTGTTTCTATGGAATCCTCAGTAAACTCATCTGCAGTCCTATATCCCTCTAGACATTCATCATCCCATTGCAAACTCTCGTTTGGAGACCCATACCCATCTGGCCATCCGTCATCTCCAAGCTGACCCAGATCAGCTGGAACCTGATCCTGATTAGCTGGGACCCCCGGTGCCTGACTCTGACCACTGGACTGGCTAGGCTGGAACACCACAAATATACAACAAGCAGTGCTAATCACAGCAGGGTATCATTAGCCTATCTAACTCCAGCAGTCAAGCAATTGGTCAAGCAGTAAGTCAAGAAGTACTTACGGTGGCCTATACGCAGCTAGCCTGACTAGCCAAGCACATCTGAGCTCTTCTCCTGCCTGAGAAGGGCTGAAGACAGATCTCAAAATGGAGAACTCATCCCCAGGGGAAAAAGGGGCGGGCCCCAAACCAAAGGGATACGTTGTGCAAGGCTCAAGCAGCAAGCTTTGCAAAACTGGCTGCAAGCCTGTAAATGATTAACCAACAGGGTGCCAGAGGGTGCATGGCAACCCTAAAGGAAACTGCCATCCAGAACTGGGAGCAACACAAAACAGGTGTCTGGAAGACGTAACAAGGCCAATTCACTTTTTTTTGCTCAACTTACCCTCTCACCATTGCTCCAAATTGTATGGCAATTCCTGCAATATCCTGTAATTTGAATGTAGACAGGAACTGCTGATTAATTGCTACCGTCAAAGTAGTTTTGACTAACTATATTTTAAATGTGCTATTGCCTTTTTTAATAAGTTATCTTTCCTCTTAAGAGCAGCAGATTTGGCCAGACATGTAACATGAACTTAAATTACCATCAGAAGTGGAATGTGATTGAAAGGAACAAGATAATGCAAAAAACAAACAAACCAGGGTTACAATTACTATGTTATGTCTATCTCAGAAGTATTGGCTCTACTCACGAAAGATATTGACAAGCTGGAACCCGTCTAGAGAAGGGCAACTAGGATAATCGATGGTCTGGAAACCCAGCAGCTACATGAGGAATCATTCAGAGCTGGCTATTTTTAGTTTGGAGAAGAGAAGATTGAGAGGTGACATGATAACTATCTTAAAATATCTGAAAGACTGTCATGTTGAAGATGGAGCAAATTTATTTTCAAAAGACTCAAAAGACTACAACATGAACCAATGGATTCAAATACCAAGAAAAGAGATGTCATTTAACATCATAAAGAATTTTGTTGGTGTAGGCATGGTTTAGAACCCAAAAAGAGGGAATCGAAAACCTAAGGGGGGTTGATTAGTAATAGAAAGACTTACAAAAAAATTTCCAAAAATTTCTAAAATGTAACGTAATTACTAACGAAATTCGTTAGTAGTTCGTATGCCAGCGCATGCGCATTCCAGATGGTTTTGGCCTACAACTCCCAGAAATCCTAACAGCTGGTAAATTGGCTGGGATTTCTGGGAGTTGTAGGCCAAAACTTGAATAAATCACACTGAATTCTAGATGGGACTCTCCAAATAGGAAGGAGGGAGGGAAGGAGGGAGGGAGGGAGGGGGTATTCTATTCTTGGAAGCAGCAAAAAGGAGGAGGAGCCCCCCCCCTCGCTCCTCGCTGCCTCTCTCTCACCCCGATCCTGAGGGAGCGAGGGCCCAAGTTTGCCCAGGCTGAGAGGAAAAGGAAGAGGCCTGAGGCTGTGAGGAATGGTGGGAGTTGGAGTCCAAAACACCTGGAGGGCTGAAGTTGGCCCGTCACGAAGCCTCTTCAAGGCTTTAGATTCTGGCAGGCAGAAGGGGCAGGGAGGGCCCGTCCACTCCTCCTGCCCTGCCAGGATCTAAAGCGCATCAAGGCTTGGCATGCTTTAGATCCTGTGAGAAACCAACCTAATGTATAATAGAATGAATGCTAACTTATAGAGTAAGTGCCTAAATATTATAAGTAATCCAACTGGTCATATACCTACATTCCATGCACATGCAATAATACAGCAGTAATAACAATGGGTATAAGAAGAGGTAAAATTCAAACCGAAGTATTCTGACTGGTCCCTCCTCAAGCGGTGCAAACAGGCTCTTCTCTATGAGCCCGGGATTCTGCAGCAAAATTCCCCCAAGGATATGTATGTGCATGCAGGCAGCAAACGCTGTGCCCGGGCTTTTGGCTTTTCCCGGGAAAGGCTGCCTCCCGGGCTCATAGAGAAGAGCCGTTTGCACCGCTTGAGGAGGGACCAGAGTCAGAATACTTCGGTTTGAATTTTACCTCTTCTTATACCCATTGTTATTACTGCTGTATCATTGCATGTGCATGGAATGTAGGTATATGACCAGTTGGATTACTTGTAATATTAGGCACTTACTCTATAAATTAGCATTCATTCTATTATACATTAGGTTGGTTTCTCACGTGTGGTTGCAACTACCCCAATACTCTTTGATGCTTTAGATCCTGGCAGGCAGGAGGGGCAGGGAACCCTGGAAAAATGTAAACAGTGAGGTTTATTCAAGAGTAAATCCCACAAGGAGGGCACTTCATCCAAAGTGCCCTCCTTTGCGGATTTACTTCTGAGCAAACCTCTCTGTTTACTTCCTTTGCAGATTTACTTCTGAGTAAACCTCTCTGTTTACATTTTTCCAGGCTTCCAGCCGAAAGAAGAAGCGAGTTTAGGGCTTGCCTTGCCATAATACTTATTGGCAAGGGAGGCGGGAGGGTGGTGAGAGAGAAGGAGGGTGCCCCCTCACGACCGAATAACGACACTTAAGAAACTCCTGGCCCCCGAAGTTCTATAAAGAAAGTCCACTTCCTGGTTGTCGTTCCAGGTGCGGGAATACTCAAAAGTAGCATTTCTTACGAATTTCTTACGAATCATTTAATTTTCATAACTTTTTTCTCATGCCTAGTAAGAGTTGTTCAGCGGTGAAATAACTTGTCTCACAGGATGATGGACTTTGGAGGTTTAAAACATGGATTGAGTATCCCTCAGACGTGTGTTAGTTGTGAATTCTCGCATGACAGAGGTTTGGACTCAAAGACCCTTTCGGTCCAATAATAATAATAATAATAATAATCTGCCAACAAGGGGCTCGAAGCGGCTTACAGTCGTAAAAACACAGTTGATAAACATAAAACAAAACAAGTAACAAAGAATTATTGTTACCAAACAATTTAGGACAGCCTGGCCCATAGGGGGCAGAGGCCCAGAAGTACCCCTAAAGCGAGGATTTCAGCAGAACCTCTGGTGAAGTTTTAAAAGCAAACTATAAATCCCTTTCCCAAATGATCTCATCAAAGAAGTCCGGAAGAAGATGCCACTGAAGTCTTTATTCTTGTCAGCTGAGAAGGATGACTTGACTACTGCAGATTCCTTGTTGCAAAGCAGTCATACAGTTACATTGAAACATATGCCATTTTTATACACTTTACAGAACTTGTCAAATTCAAACGCGCCCGCCCCTGCATGCTGTAGGCTTCATGATGATTGGTTGGAACCTTGGAAGCCAGCTGTAGCGGGAACCAATCGCGAAACAGTACTGCTTTTGTCCTGGCAAATGGGAAGCGAGGGACAAGAATGTGTTCAAAACAAAGAGCAGCTGGAGTTTCCTTGATTAGATCATGTCTATACGTTAATGAAGATCCGAGGCTTTGACTTTTCGGGCCAAAGGAATTCTTTTGTTCTTGGTGAGAAACAGGAATTTGTCCTTAACGACCCTCCTTGTTGTCAAAGAGTCACATGCAGATTCTATCCATGAGAAATTTCAGCTTTCTGAATGGTAAACAAATGACATAACTGTAGCCGTGTGCCGGTTTCCGAGGCCAACTGTGACAGCTGATTGTGAAATGTGAAATATAATTATAAATATGAAATATAATTAGGTTCTATAAGCCAAAAACGAGACCAAACACTCAGGGGTTTGAGGCTTATGAAACGAAAAGGGGTCTTTCAAAATGGGGAGAGGGGAAAGAAAGGAAACCTCTCCAAACCAGAAACAATCCTCTGTCATGCAAATTGATTCAATGATTGGATTAAAGGGTGCAGCCAGGAATGTGGTCACCCTGATCTGGAAAAACAACAGCTGAGTCACATAGCATTCCTTCATATTTTTAAAAACATATAGGAAAGGAAAAAACCATGCAGGAAAATGGTTACATAGAAGGGGAGGGTTGCAGGGAAATACCATTACCAATATCTCATAATTATTTCATATGCAAAGAGTAGAAAGAAAGTCCATATGATCTTGAAAAGCATCAAATCCATACGCTTTGGGGAAAGTCCATCTGTGTCCTTGGGAAAACTATAAGAAAAAAGTCCTTTTGCTAATAACCAGAGGAGAGTCCAAACACATGAAAATCCTTAGGAAACTATGTCTCCCAAACCGCTCAGGGCTTGCCCTTGTTGGCCTGTCCGCATGCAACTCCGTGCACAAAGAGTCCATGGCTTCAGGTCAAGTGAGGCAAGGAAACAGAGAGGTAGAGATAGCTGGAGGTCTTTTGATGCCAAATCCCAGCCTTTGGTGCTAGAGATGCCAGACCACATGTGCAGGAACGTTGGAACTCCCTGCTGCAGGTCAAACCAATTATTTATTTTATTTATTTATTTCGGGATTTTACTCCGCTCTTCTCAACCCCCAAGGGGGGACTCAGAGCGGCTTACAGTACAGCACAATTCGATGCCCACATAATAACAATATAAACCCCAAAACACTTCAACAATTAGGGTGCAGATGGGCTCTTTCTGGGGCTCGCCTTCATTATTATTATTATTATTCTGATCGCTATCAGGATGATATATAACCCAAACCAACCCCCCCCCCCCCCCCCCCGGAAAGCCTGGGATTTGAGGGTGTAGTGGGGACAGAAATGTGTGTGAAAGCGGATTTTAGAAACTTACTTAGGCATGCATTTATGGCCTGTCAGAAGTGCCCTAAAGCGTACATTCCCCTAAGTCACTTTTTCAGATACATATAGCATTTTGTTTGTATTAATTATATTGTGATGCCTGTTGAGTGCATCAACACATTTCTTTCCATGTATACTCTTTTTGGCATATGACTCATAGGTATTTATTTTTATTTTATTTATTTTTATCTTGAGTAAACAAAAACCAGCTTGTCCTCCTCCTCCGCCACCCCACCACCTCCCCCTGCTACTCGATATACAGTAAATGCCACACCATATGCAGAGCTCCTATATAGAAATGCATTTTAAGAGAAGTCGCAATTTCGAAGCAAGTGATCATGGGCTTCTTTAGCTTTGTTCTGCTACTTCTGCCCCTACTTTATGCTCCAAGGGGATTCCATCAAATAGACATCACTCACTTTTTCAATTGTTATACTATTCCAAGGTTATTTTTGAATGAACGTAGTTATTATCATACATGTCTGGCAAACACAATTTCCATACAGATAGACGCATCTGTTGCTTATGCTATCTCCCACAATTATGTGGGTTTGGTTTTTTTAAAAAAAGAATCAAGTTGTTTCCATCAAGTTTATGAAGACATTTGAAAATGGTAGGACACTTTTGCATATTTAAGTGTAAATACGAGGATTCTCATTGTATGTATAGCCTCACTTCCGGAAAGATAGGTTTTTGGGAGCATGGATAAGCAAAAATGTAGAATAGATTTCAAGACTAACATTAAAAGAGCTCACGAGTCTAAATGAAGATTTTGGTTTACAATCTCTAATATAAATTTATGACAGTAAACTAAATTAACATTTAATACGATTGTATCAGATATCCTTGTGAGCAATTTCAGATAAATCGATGATTCTTCTTTTTCTCTCGTAACTACCTAGGTGTCGAACCCCCCACAGATGGCTCAAAGACACGCCAAGCTAGTAAAAGTATTTACAGTTTATTTTGAACAGAAACACAGCCACAGTCCGGCATAAAAGGAACCCACAAAAAAGCCCTGTAAACAAAAACAATGAAGACGTCCGTCTTTTGAAGTCCTTGGCTTCATTCCGGCTTGAAGTCTGTTGCGATGTGAAGACCCGTCCAGAAAAGGAAAGGAAGAGTGCTTCTCCAATTCCAGGAGCTAAGTATATAAACAAACACATCAAAGCCCCGCATCCCACAGCAACTCCCCTCCACCCATATACGATACCAATTAAGTGACAGACACTCACAGCAACACAGGAAAAGCCCAAACAAAACGCGGTAGTCACTAAACATAAAAACACACATTAAAAGCCCCAAACCTCAACATACAACATTTTCAGCTAGAGCTGCCATGGCAGCTCCCCAGAACCCAGCATGGAAAACAGCCCAATACTCACAGCTTGCTGGGAATCAGGAAATGCGATACAAGAAACAAGAGCACCAAATACACGAACCAGCAACCCACCAGCAACACCTTGGCCGACCGCAGAGTCCCAAATCCCCAGGCCTTACTTAAATACCCTTACAAATCAGAGTCATCAGACTCCCCACCCAACTCTGCCCCATTCCCCTCAGCTGCAGCCCTGGGTGTGTTCCTCCAATCTTCCCACCTTTGCTGAGCAGTTAAAGGACCCCAGTCCGATTCAACATCCCCACTAGGCCAAGCAAGGTCACTCGAAAAGCCAAAAAAAGGAGCTTTCGCTGGACTCAGCATTTATCACATCCTGACATCTTGCACCAGTGCTGAGTCCAGCTCGGTATCACTCTCTTCTGAAGGTAACTCTACATCAAACCCCTCAAAAGTATCATCACTGGTAGGCTCCCTAAGTATTTGTCGGACCTTTCTCCTGTGCTCTGCCTCTTCCAAACTCTCAGCACTTGCAGCCCTTTTCCTCCCAGCTGCCGTCATTCTGCCCAAACCTCCCTCTTCCAGTGACATGTCCAAAACAGAATCCTCCTCCGAGTTACTACCTGTAGCAACTACAGGCTCAGTTTGCTCAACTACAACAGTATATATACAGTATTTATATATATATATACACACACACACACACATACAGTATGTGTGTGTGTGTGTGTGTGTATATATATATATATATATATATATATATTCACTCTGTTGTGTAGAATGATGTAATCTATCTGTCTTTATAGAATACAAGTAATTATGTGTTGTCCTTGTTGTAATTGAGCCTTCGGCTACTACTACTACTAGTATTGGGGAAGATGCTGGGTCAATAGCATCAAGCAATAGTATGGAATGGGGTGAGGCTCTGTATAATCAAGACTCTGCAGCTGGGAGGAAAAGGGCCGCTAGTGGTTCTAGTTTGGAAGGGTTGGAACAGAGAAAAAGGATCTGGCAGATACTTAGAGCCCCTTCTGATCCAGAAACTTTCCAAGGTTTTCCTGGGGAAGAAGAAATGTGGTCAGAGGAAAGTGATACGGATTTAGACTCAACATTGGTTCAGGAAGTAAGGGATGTGTGTAACGAAGAGTCTAATTCTGAAACTTTTTTGGCTTCGACAGTGACTTAGACTGGCCTTCTGAGGGCCCAGAAACAGATTGGGACACTTTAAGCTTTGAACAGCGTTGGCAAGATTGGAGGTCTGCACAGAGCACAGCAACTGTAGGAGATGCAGCAGCTGGTGCTCGTGATCAAGGAGGGTCTTCAGAAGACAGTGATGCTTAAGTGCTATGTAAGAAACTAGCTGTACCCGGCACGCGTTGCTGTGCCCTATTTAGGAGATGCGAGATGTAAGGGTTGGAAATGATGTTACTTACGGTCTTGGTGGGGTCATGTAGGCATGAATTGCGCACTTTCTATGTGTGCTCCAAATGATGTCATCTGGAAGCATGAGTTGTATTGTCTTCTATAGCGGAGGAAGTGTTTTGATTCTGGAGTATGTCTACTCAGCAAAGTCTGTAGTGGTTGTGGAGGAGTGGCAAGTGGTGGTAGAGAGACTTTACTGGCTAGGCAGCACATGCCCGGTGTTTCTGCTGGGTATTTCAGGGCTTTGCAGTGTGTGCAGATGTGCGTTAGGGTGCCAATGTCGGCCTCTGGCGCCATGCTGTAGTCTTCTGCAGCGTTGTATCTGAAGGCTAGGCGGTGGAATTGGTTGTGGTGTTTTTGAAGTTTGTTTTCTGTGTTGTGACGTCGTGTTTCTGCGCTCCTTGCGCGCTGCTGTTGTGTTGCATTTCTGCGTCTTTGTTGTTCCTGGCTGCGCGCTTCTTCTTGTCGTGCAGTTCTTTGCATTTGGTTCTCAGCTGTGCGTCGTGCAGTGACCTGTTGTCTGTGTCTCTGCTGCGCAGTGTGTTTCTGTTCTGGCGTTTGTTCTGCCCTTTTTTGTTTGATGTATGTAGCGTTGCGAGTGTGTCGTCCGATGCTGTTATTTTTAGAAGGCATGGCTTGTCTTTTGGGTCAGTTTATGTCTGTGTGGAAGGAAGGAATGGTTTTAGTTTGTGGTGTTTGTAGGTGTTGTGTGTACGGGGTCCCGTAAGGTTGGTGGGATGGGTTGTGATTGGAAGTTGTGTGGGTAGGAATTTGCTGGAGAATTGCTCCCTCAGAGTTTGGTTTTGGCAGTTTAACCCTCAAACACCAACTGAAATCTCTCAGCATTCTATCCTAGCCTTGGATGGCTCTTGCCAGCGTTGCTATGGTTACAGCAGTTATGCAAATCCGCCCTTATTGGCAGCCAATCATGTTGTTCAGAATGTAGAGGCTGGGTGAGTCGTTGGCTGCCCCGGAGGATACTGGGAAATGTAGTTTTATTTTTACTCGTTGTTTTGGGGGCCTTTTAGGTTTGGGGGGGGGAAAGTTTCTTTGCTACAAACGTACCTTGCTTGAGGCCTATTTCTGTTGGCAAGTATTGTGTTTCTGTGTTGTATGGTTTCTTTGTTTGAGGTATACATCACATGACGTGAACCCATTTATTTAATAGATGGGTTTATGGGGCTGCATTTGCGGCGGTCAAAGAGTTGATGTCTGGTTCTTGTCTCTGGCATTCCTGTGATCCTGATATCATGTGCCATGTGCCTGGTTCCTGTTTCCAGTTACTCGTGAGTTATGGGCCATTTCTCCACTTTGTTCTTGGGGTGAGCTGCTGTGGCAGCTCTAGCTGATGTTTGGGAAAAGGTGGGGTGGGGTTGGAATTCAATGTGTGCTTTTCTGTTTAGTTGCCTGCTGTGTATTCCTGTGGCGGGGCTTGGTCTCCGCTGAGTCTACAGGAGTTCCTGCTACAGAGTTTGGTATTTTATGAAATGGAGGGAGGCTGACATTGTGTTTTATGGGGACTATGATTTGTGCTATTCATGTATAATCAGCTCCTGATTACCTTGGATGGTCTCCTTTCATCTGTCTTTCTCCTGCCCTGGACCTCTGGACTGGATTTACGACCACTCTTCTGGATTTTCCCTTCGGACTTCGCAGGCGGACTTCTGGTATTTGTTTTGGGCTGTCTGCTGCTTTATTTTGTGGGATTTTTTCCTGGGATTTTTGAGGGTTTTTGAAGCCGAGTTGGCTACTTTTTTGTTAGTCCTTTTTCCAGTTATTGTTCAATAAACTTTTTGTTATCCCCTTTTACTTCTGGGCTAGGCTTCCTTGGTCTCTGTGCTATGACACTTGTTTAACCCAGCAGGACTGAAGACCGACAGGTTGGAAGTTCGAATCCAGGGAGAGCGCGGATGAGCTCCCTCTGTCAGCTCCAGCTCCCCATGCAGAGACATGAGAGAAGCCTCCCACAAGGATGGTAAAACATTAAAACATACGGGCGTCCTCTGGGCAAAGTCCTTGCAGATAGCCAATTCTCTCACACCAGAAGAGACTTGCAGTTTCTCAAGTTGCTCCTGATATGAAAAAAATATATTATTCAGGACTGTTTGACTCCCTCCGTGTTACAATGCTTCTGCTCATAAATCTGTATAAACTTGGGTTTCCTTCAAATGGGTTCCTACTGCTGATGGGTAGTCATGGGTAGATGGTTAAACTGCAGCTTTAGACTTATGGTATATGGGAAATGATTGTGGCAGTCTGTGCCTTCCATTGCTTGTAAGGCAGTGTTTCCCAACCTTTTTTGAGCTGTGGCACACTCCCCCCCCCTTTTTTTAATTTTAACATATATAAAGTGAATATTATCAAGGAAAGAGGGGGAACAATATATGTATAGAAAAGTAGCAAAAGCTAAATAGAAGAGAGAAAAGAGCCAAAAAAATAACATAACAAAAAAAATCAAAAATCAAAAGTCAAAAGAGAGTCGCGGCACACTTTTTAACATTAAAAAAATCCGGGGGCACACCACCAACCAAAATGACACAAAATGACGCGCGAAAACAGTAAAGAACGGCTGGGGGATGGTGGCCTGCTGGGAGCAGCTGCTGGGAGTGCCGAAGTTGGGGAGGAGCCAGGCCAGGCCATGCCCCACCCCTCCCCCCTGGCTTCAGCTCTCCCACAGCTTCTCCAGCCTTGAGGGGGCAGTGCCAAGCCAGCACTCCTCAAGGCTGGAGAAGCTGTGGGAGAGCTGTAGCCGGGGAGGGTGCGGAGCCAGGCTGCACCATGCCCCACCCTCTCCCCTCGGCTTCAGCTCTCCCACAGCTTCTCCAGCCTTGAGGGGGCAGTGCCAAGCCAGCACTCCTCAAGGCTGAGAAGCTGTGGGAGCTGAAGCCGGGGGGAGGGTGCGGAGCCAGGCCGCACCATGCCCCGCCCTCTCCCCCTTGGCTTCAGCTCTCCTACAGCTTCTCCAGCCTTGAGGGGGCAGTGCCAAGCCAGCACTCCTCAAGGCTGGAGAAGCTGTGGGAGAGCTGAAGCGGGGGAGGGTGCGGAGCCAGGCCGCACCATGCCCCCCTCTCCCCTCGGCTTCAGCTCTCCCACAGCTTCTCCAGCCTTGAGGGGCAGTGCCAAGCCAGCACTCCTCAAGGCTGGAGAAGCTGTGGGAGAGCTGAAGGGGGGAGGGTGCGGAGCCAGGCCGCACCATGCCCCGCCCCTCCCCCTTGGCTTCAGCTCCCACAGCTTCTCCAGCCTTGAGGGGGCAGTGCCAAGCCAGCACTCCTCAAGGCTGGAGAAGCTGTGGGAGAGCTGAAGCCGGGGAGGGTGTGGAGCCAGGCCGCATCATGCCCCGCCCTCCCCCTCGGCTTCAGCTCTCCCACAGCTTCTCCAGCCTTGAGGGGGGCAGTGCCAAGCCAGCACTCCTCAAGGCTGGAGAAGCTGTGGGAGAGCTGAAGCCGGGGGGAGGGTGCGGAGCCAGGCCGCACCATGCCCCGCCCTCTCCCCCTCGGCTTCAGCTCTCCCACAGCTTCTCCAGCCTTGAGGGGGCAGTGCCAAGCCAGCACTCCTCAAGGCTGGAGAAGCTGTGGGAGAGCTGAAGCCGGGGGAGGGTGCGGAGCCAGGCCGCACCATGCCCCGCCCTCTCCCCCTCGGCTTCAGCTCTCCCACAGCTTCTCCAGCCTTGAGGGCAGTGCCAAGCCAGCACTCCTCAAGGCTGGAGAAGCTGTGGGAGAGCTGACGCCGGGGGGAGGGTGCGGAGCCAGGCCGCACCATGCCCTGCCCTCTCCCCCTCGGCTTCAGCTCTCCCACAGCTTCTCCAGCCTTGAGGGGCAGTGCCAAGCCAGCACTCCTCAAGGCTGGAGAAGCTGTGGGAGAGCTGAAGCCGGGGGAGGGTGCAAAGTCAGGCCGCACCATGCCCTGCCCTCTCCCCCTCGGCTTCAGCTCTCCCACAGCTTCTCCAGCCTTGAGGGGGCAGTGCCAAGCCAGCACTCCTCAAGGCTGGAGAAGCTGTGGGAGAGCTGAAGCTGGGGGGTGGGTGCGGAGCCAGGTCACACCATGCCCCCTCTCTCCCCCTCGGCTTCAGCTCTCCCACAGCTTCTCCAGCCTTGAGGGGCAGTGCCAAGCCAGCACTCCTCAAGGCTGGAGAAGCTGTGGGAGAGCTGAAGCCAGCACTCCTCAAGGCTGGGAGGTGCGGAGCCAGGCCGCACCATGCCCCGCCCTCTCCCCGGCTTCAGCTCTCCCACAGCTTCTCCAGCCTTGAGGGGGCAGTGCCAAGCCAGCACTCCTCAAGGCTGCTGGAGCTGTGGAGAACTGAAGCAGGGGGAGGGTGCGGAGCCAGGTCACACCATGCCCCGCCATCTCCTCCTCGGCTCCAGCTCTCCCACAGCTTCTCCAGCCTTGAGGGGGCAGTGCCAAGCCAGCACTCCAGCTACGACAGTCCTTGTTAATGTGTTGAATTGATAATATTTCTGTTTTTTGGTGAAGACCCTGAGGTCTGTTAATTGCCAAAACACATTGGGTTTTTAAAAAAGCAAAGGCCCACCTATCAGCAGGTGGAGATGCGTCTCCTAATTTGCTTTTGCTGGCCTTTATATTTATATCAGCTCTGCTTAAGGGTCAGAGTATTATATTTCCTTATACATGAAGGAGATTAAAAGTTAGCTTTAAAATAACATTACCATGACTTTGAAAACATGGAGAGTGTGTTTTTTTTAAAAAAAAAAAGAAGTGTTCAACAAATGCGAAAAAACATATTCTTTTGGGAAACATCTTTATTCGTAATCATAGTCTCCCTTCGGACAACTCTTTTCCTATTGGGTTCATTATTAGCCGGCCCTGAGAGACAATTAAGATGTGAAATACCTTAGATACACATCTCAATTAGCTATCCATCAGGCCCGGCAAATTGAATCAAGAGAGAAGCAGATGTTTAAAGCATCCATAAATGCACAGCAAGGGATCGAATGGTGATCCTGAAATTGGGAATAACAAACCGCTGAATCTCACTTGACTGATAGCATATGTGTAATGGGGCTGATTGGTCCATTTATCTCTGCAAACTCTCGGCGCATTTGCATTTCAAATCTCTAACCTTCACACTCTCCCCAAGCAGGGTTCATTCCTCATATAGGAACCACATTCAAAGGATGAAAACGCCACAGAAGGAGACCTCAATGATCTTATCTGGCAGGCCCGTAGCCAGGATTTTGATTCGGGGATTGGAGGGGGGGGGGTGAGTCTGAGTGAGAGAGGGTCTACCCTAGCAAACCTTTTGTATGGTTATCCCAATACCCTCATGCATATGGGATATATTGAGCATGGTGATCACATCATGATATGAATACACATAACAGTTTAAATAATGTACCAGTAAGGCCTTTTCGCGGACCACCCTGAGAATTTTGGGTTGGTGGGGCCGAAGTCCCTCAAGCTCTCCTCCCAGCTACATGCCTGTTATCTAGGGCAGTGTTTCCCAACCAGTGTGCCGGGGCACACTACTGTGCCATAAGCGATCATCATGTGTGCCGTGGGAAATTGGAACCTCCAGGAAGGGGGGGGGGGGTGAGAGTCTAGTGTGTTGAAGTATAAAAACCCTAAGAAACCTACCTCAATAAAGGCACAAAATTACAAACCTCCCCCCTCCCCACCCGATGTCTACTTGGTCTCTCCCTCTCCATGCATTGGGAAGGCCCGCCTCCCTTTCCCCAAGTAGAGACCTCCTCTTGCCTCCCCCCCCCAGGCCTAGTGCCGGATGGTTCAGTCCAGCAACGCCCCTGCCCCTCCCACCTCCCACTCCTCCCCGGTGTGCACGAAACCGCTCTCGACCTCCCTCTGCCTCTCTGCTCACCATCGCCGCATTCCTTCCTGCGTGCTTCGCCAGTCCCGGGATGCCCACTCGGGCCACCTCGCTGACCCCCAAGGAGCTGCGCAGGAGGTGAGTGAGGCTCCTGCTCCCCATGACCCCAATTCAAGCCAGGCGGGGAGGGAGGGGGCAACCTAAGTGAGAGGGAGACTGTTGGTCTTTCGAGCCCCCCCCCGTCCAGAAACTGTAACTCCCAAGTGTCAAGGTCTATTTTCCCCAAACTCCATCTGTGTCCACATTTGGGCATATTGAGTATTCATGCCAAGTTTGGTCCTGATCCAACATTGTTTGAGTCCATAGTGCTCTCTGGATATAGGTGAACTACAACTCCAAAACCCAAGGTCAATGCCCACCAAACCCTTATAGCATTTTCTCTTGGTTATGGGAGTCCTGTGTGGGAAGTTTGTGTCTTTCTGCCATTCCTGCCAGGATATCTATGTTGTGTTCATCGAAACAGGCCCAGGTTCCACACTGAGTGAATAAATACATTTAAAAACATATTAACTATATGTATGGCTGTGTTAGAGTGTCATTTTGGTTGGTGGTGTGCCCCAGGAATTTGCAAATGTAAAAAGTGTGCCGCAGCTCAAAAAAGGCTGGGAAACACTGATCTAGGGAACAACCATGTGACTATCTAGATCCGGCACAGTCTGGCTTTAGGCCGGGACATGGTACTGAAACAGCCTTGGTCACCTTGGTAGATGATCTATGCTGGGAGCTAGACAGGGGGAGTGTGTCCCTGTTGGTTCTGCTGGACCTCTCAACGGCCTTCAATACCATTGACCACTGTATCCTTCTGGGATGCCTCACAGGGATGGGACTTGGAGGTACTGTCTTGCAGTGGTTCCGGTCCTTCCTGGAAGGACGGTCTCAGAAGGTGTTACTGGGGGACACTTGTTCAGCCCCACATCCTTTGTCTCGTGGGGGTCCCACAGGGTTCAGTTCTGTCTCCCATGCCATTTAATATCGACACGAAGCCACTAGTTGAGATCATTTGGAGTTTCGGAGTACGGTGTCATCTGTACGCAGATGACGTCCAAATCTGTCACTCCTTCCCATTTATTTATTTATTTATTTATTTATTTATTTACTGCATTTCTATACCGCCATTCTCAGCCCTAGGTCGACTCATGGCGGTTTGCAAAGCGGCACAATTCGATGCCAACAATATAAAAACAGATAAAACAATTAAACATCGTTAAAAATTACTTGTCACTAAGGAGGCTGTCCAGACCTTGAACCGGTGCTTGGCTGCTGGAGATCAATGATTTCGCAGGCATGGATTCAGTTTCAGGCAAATGTAGTTTCTCCTAACTTGATGCTTATCCCCATGTGTCCATCTTGACCACATTCTGATATAGCTTGGTCACATCTATGCAACATCAGATGTCATGAACCGAGATGTTCCGGTTATTCTTTTGATCAAGGGGACAAATGCGACAGGATAGTCAATGACGTGCAAATAGACAAGAGAAGACCAAATTTGGATTTAAACACTATGCATGTGACATTTATTAATATATATATAAATTGCAACAACCACGTTTGAGCATAAAAGCATAAAAAGGAATACAATGCAATAAATCAGGTTAATATACAAATATTAAAAAGAAACATAAAATCACATTGAACATTTAAACCCTTAAACCACAATCACTCTAAGTATAATATATATTACTAGCTGTACCCGGCACGCATATTTGTTGTTCCTGGCTGCGCGCTTCTTCTTGTCGTGCAGTTCTTTGCATTTGGTTCTCAGCTAAAGCGTCGTGCAGTGACCTGTTGTCTGTGTCTCTGCTGCGCAGTGTGTTTCTGTTCTGGTGTTTGTTCTGCCCTTTTTGTCTGATGTATGTAAGCGTTGTGAGTGTGTCAGTCCGATGCTGTTATTTTTATAAGGCATGGCTTGTCTTTTGGGTCAGTTTCTGTCTGTGTGGAAGGAAGGAATGGTTTTAGTTTGTGGTGTTTGTAGGTGTTGTGTGTACGGGGTCCCGTAAGGTTGGCGGGATGGGTTGTGATTGGAAGTTGTGTTGTGTTGTGTGGGTAGGAATTTGCTGGAGAATTGCTCCCTCAGAGTTTGGTTTTGGCAGTTTAACCCTCAAACACCAACTGAAATCTCTCAGCATTCTTTCCTAGCCTTGGATGGCTCTTGCCAGCGTTGCTATGGTTACAGCAGTCATGCAAATCCGCCCTTATTGGCAGCCAATCATGTTGTTCAGAATGTAGAGGCTGGGTGAGTCGTTGGCTGCCCCTGAGGATACTGGGAAATGTAGTTTTATTTTTACTCGTTGTTTTGGGGGCCTTTTAGGTTTTGGGGGGAAAAGTTTCTTTGCTACAAACGTACCTTGCTTGAGGCCTATTTCTGTTGGCAAGTATTGTTTTTCTGCGTTGTATGGTTTCTTTGTTTGAGGTATACATCACATGACGTGAACCCATTTATATAATAGATTGATTCAAAAGAAACTAATCACCTTAAAGATTTGATTTGAGTAAAGCACAGCAGCATTTAATCAGCAATTAGCAGCATTTCTTAAGGACATGCATACCTTAAACACACACACAGCAAGCAATCACAAGCTCACACATACACACACGCACACATGTTGCATTCATACCTTCAAAGCATCTTAAGAGCATTCATACCTTACACAAACACACATACGCACGCACACACAGACATTCATATTGCATTCATTCTGCATCCATACTTACATACATACACTGAGGTAGATGGTGTCGCTTTCCCCAAGTCCATGGCTAGGTGATTTGGGATGAGGTGTTTTCCCCCCCAAATCCATAGCCAGGCGACTTGCAGAGAGAGAAGCTGGATGGTTCCCCGTCTGGACCAGAGAACCAACAACTTAGTGGAAACCTGGGATCTTATATTCATTCCTCCACTTTCCCTCCATCCGTAGTCAAGACTGACAGTTATTAATTTGATCCCATTCTTGTTATTACTCCTTTGTTTGAAGCCAATCGCATGTCGGCCACTCTCTGTTCATGCTTAGGTTTTTCTGTAACTTCGTCTCAAGCTTGAGTGGTTTCCAAGATAAAGGAAAACCCCGCTTCTCTCTGCCAAGTCCTCAGGCCCTCCCCTACCAGCATGCATTGCAGATCTCCATGTTTCTCTGGCCTGTCTAACACAACTTTGGTTCACATACTTCAGCCATACACATTCACGCATATCCTGCTATCCTCACACAGAGGGCACATGTCCTAGAATTTCTCCCAAAGCGAGTCGTGTTTGAATTAGTTTCATCCTTGGAAAAATATAGCCCTTGATATACTTGCTGGGCCTGGCCCAGGGGCGGTCCTACAAGATAGGCCAAGTAGGCGGCCGCCTAGGGCGCCATCTGGGAAGGGGGCACCATCCTGGCCACATGGGGCGCCATCCTGGCCCTGCCGATGTTCTTCAGACAGTGCTGCAGCTGCCTGCTTTTTGACCCGGCCTTGTGCGCTCTGACGCCGCTTCTGCGCATGCGCGGAGGTTTTCACGCAGGTGCAGTCGCTCCGGAGCTGAAGTTGAGCGCAGGAGCTACTGCACATGCGCGAAAACCTCCGCGCATGCCCAGTAGCTCCCTTGCGCAGAAGCCTGTAAGCAAAGCACTCCCTATCGGGCAGGCAGGGAGTGCTTCCCCTCTCCCTTTGTGTCAGCCGCGCGTGCGCATTTGCAGGGAAGGAGAAAAGAATCAGTGAAGGAAGTGTAAGTGAAGGAATGAATGACGGGCTTTCCTCCTCCTCCTCCTCTGTGACCTCTTCTCTCCCTCCTTCCTTTCTTCGGCTCTATTTCTGTCTAGACCTGAGGGGCCTGAGGCTATGAGGAGTTGTGGGAGTTGGAGGCCAAAACACCTAGAGGGAGGGAGGGAGGGCCCAAGTTTGCCCAGGCCGCGCTGCCTGTATTCGACCTCATTTGAACATTTTGGCTGTTTTTCTATTTACATTTACATTGGGATCCTAATTTTGGACTTATGGGAGACTCCTATGGATTATGAGACGGGTGGTAGGTCATATATTCTGATTTTGATGCATTTACATTGCATTTCTTGTTGATTATTATACAGTTCTGCTTAATATTGTCATACAATATAATACAAATACAATATAACAATAGAATAATGATATATTTTATATTACATGTAATATTACAAACAATATTGCAGTATAGTGGCATTGTACAAAATAGTAATATATAATATTTTATTTTACTTTATTTTGGGTTATTTGAGTTTTATAGGAGTCATGAAAATATTTAGTAGAGGATAATTTTATTTAAATAAATAATTTTATTTATTATTTTATAATAATAATAATATAATAGAATGTTATATTATAATGTCAATATATTATAATATAATTATATTGTAATGTAGTATAATATAATTATGATATAATATAGTATGAGTATGGTATAATATATTGTATATACATTGATACAGTATAATACTACTAATGGTATTGTGATATTATAATTGTATATTTGTTTCACATGGGGGCGGCAAAATAATGTTTTGGGGGGGGGGGGCACCAAAATAATGTTCGCCTACCATTTAAAATTACCTTAGACCGCCCCTGGCCTGGCCAGTCACTTCCCTGACCATTTCTCTCTCCGTTCTCTTTCCTGACCTCAGTCTCTACTTAAACGGCCTTACCCATCCCAACTGCCAATGAGACATCTTGAGGAGGAGGCGGCACTATTTCCCCCGCGAGGTACCTAATGCAGGAGCCAACTACAGTAATGACCATCTTTCTCCCCCTGGGTTCAATGACCTTGTGCCATTTGGTTGCTCAGCACAATGTTAACTACAGGAGCTGTCACATTTTGTCACAATTCATTTCGGAATGGCCAGAACATGGAGATCGCCCATTTGCTAATAGCTTCTCTGTATTCACTGAGCATTTATTCTCTCCCTCAAAATCTACTGAGGTGGCATTCGTACAAAGGAGTCTCCCTTTAGCATGCACGGGGTGTATTTTACATTTTTTAGTGGAGGAGCATGGACACTTCTGGCCGACAACAAACTACTTCCCCTTGGCACGTTGACATCCTCGCCATGCTTTCCCTGCTGGGTTCATAATGAGTAGGAGCTACACCAGGTTTAGCTGCCAACATCTGAAACGGTACCATGTTCATGCGCCAGAATGAATGGCTGGAGGCACGAGATAACATTCAAAGAAGCCTAGCTCTGCCTCTTCCAAATGAGATTCGTTTCTGGTAGCAATCTGCAATGTGATGCTTGACCTAAGCCTTCCATATTTTATACTGTTGAAAAAGAAAGCAGAAAGAGGAAGATCTGGGTCAGATTGGGCCCCAAAAAGTGAAAGAAGTAACACACTGTCTAGATCAGGGCTGTCCAACTGGCGGCCCGGAAACCGTATACGCCCCCCCAGCCCCTTCCCTACGTCCCCCTAAGCTTTTTAATTAAAAAAAATGGAAAAATAAAATAAATAATAAAAAAATACCTACTTCCGGGTTCGGAGCAAGTATCGCGAGAATACGAAATCCACACGGGATTTCGCTGTCAACGTGAGATCACGCCGGCGTTGACAGCGAAATCCGTGTGGATTGCGTATTCTCGCAATACTCTTTGGCTACTCTACTACTGGATCGCTGAGGCCCACAGACGCGATTAGGACCTTCTTCGACTCAGTCGGTCATCGCCTCTCTCGTTGTCCGGGTACTCCTGGATCCTGCGCGTTTGGAAAAGGTAGGCCGAAGCAGGGGGCTCCTCAGGGGGCTCCTCATTCCCTGCCCCCACCTCCCCTCATGTATTAAATATAAAATTAAATATATTTAAAGATGAAATAAGGGGAGAGGGGAGGATGGAATTAAATATATTTAATATTAAATTAAAATAAGGGGATAGGGGAGGATGGAATTAAATATATTTAATATTAAATAAAAATAAGGGGATAGGGGAGGATGGAATTAAATATATTTAATATTAAATTAAAATAAGGGGAGAGGGGAGGATGGAATTAAATATATTTAATATTAAATAAAAATAAGGGGATAGGGGAGGATGGAATTAAATATATTTAATATTAAATTAAAATAAGGGGAGAGGGAGGATGGAATTAAATATATTTTTAAATTAAAATATTAAATTAAAATACGGGGGAGGAGGGAGGATGGAATTAAATATATTTAATATTAAATGAAAATAAGGGGAGAGGGAGGATGGAATTAAATATATTTAATATTAAATAAAAATAAGGGGAGAGGGAGGATGGAATTAAATATATTTAATATTAAATTAAAATAAGGGGAGAGGGGAGGATGGAATTAAATATATTTAATATTAAATAAGGGGAGAGGGGAGGATGGAATTAAATATATTTAATATTAAATAAAAATAAGGGGAGAGGGGAGGATGGAATTAAATATATTTAATATTAAATAAAAATAAGGGGAGGGAGGATGGAATTAAATATATTTAATATTAAATTAAAATAAGGGGAGAGGGGAGGATGGAATTAAATATATTTAATATTAAATTAAAATAAGGGGAGAGGGGAGGATGGAATTAAATATATTTAATATTAAATTAAAATAAGGGGAGTGGGGAGGAGGGAATTAAATATATTTAATATTAAATTAAAATAAGGGGAGAGGGGAGGATGGAATTAAATATATTTAATATTAAATTAAAATAAGGGGAGAGGGAGATGGGGAGGATGGAATTAAATATATTTAATATTAAATTAAAATAAGGGAAGAGGGGAGGATGGAATTAAATATATTTAATATTAAATTAAAATAAGGGGAGAGGGGAGGATGGAATTAAATATATTTAATATTAAATTAAAATACGGGGAGAGGGGAGGATGGAATTAAATATATTTAATATTAAATTAAAATAAGGGGAGAGGGGAGGATGGAATTAAATATATTTAATATTAAATAAAAATACGGGAGAGGGGAGGATGGAATTAAATATATTTAATATTAAATTAAAATAAGGGGAGAGGGGAGGATGGAATTAAATATATTTAATATTAAATTAAAATAGGGGGGAAGGGAGGATGGAATTAAATATATTTAATATTAAATTAAAATACGGGGAGAGGGGAGGATGGAATTAAATATATTTAATATTAAATTAAAATAAGGGGAGAGGGGAGGATGGAATTAAATATATTTAATATTAAATTAAAATAAGGGGAGAGGGGAGAGGGCGCCGGGGGAGAGGGCGGAGGCGGAGCCGGGGAGGAGGCAGAGGCGGGGGGCAGAGGTGGGGGCAGAGCCTGGGGGCGGGGGTAGACCCTACTGCCCCCCAGTTCATCAGTGACCGGAATTCAGGCCCCTGGGCCGGTAGAAGTTGGACAGCCCTGGTCTAGACCACACAAGTGGAGTGTTGAACAAGGAATGGGGAGAACCGTAGACCACAAAACATGCTAGCCAATAATGTGAAAAGATATCAAGTATATAATATACATATAGGAAGAACACATTCAGAAGTACATTGCCACAAGATGCATAAAAGATCGTAATAGTCCTTGATGTAGCTCTGAAGTAATGTCCATGGAAATATCCAAATATCCCAAGAAGGAAAAATATCTAAACTTAGTCCAAGGGAAAGTCCAGAATATAAATCCAAGGTAATATACCAGAGGGGGGGGGAGCCAGGCCGCACCAAGCCCCGCCCCCTCCCCCAGTTTCAGCACTCCCAGCAGCTTCTCCAGGCTTGAGGATGGCAGTGCCAAGCCAGCCTTGTGCTAGCTATGTCACCACTGGCTTGGCATTCCCATTCTCAACCTGGAGAAGCTGCTGGGAGCTCCAAAGCCAGAGAGAAGGGGGCGGGGCTTGTCACAGCCTGGCTCTGTCCCCTGTGGCTTCTGCTCTACCAGCAGCTTCTCCAGGCTTGAGGATGGCGGTGCCAAGCCAGCCTTGTGCTAGCTATGTCACCACTGGCTTGGCATTGCCATCCTCAACCTGGAGAAGCTGCTGGGAGCTCCAAAGCCAGAGAGGAGGGGGCGGGGCTTGGAGCAGCCTGGCTCTGTCCCCTGTGGCTTCTGCTCTACCAGCAGCTTCTCCAGGCTTGAGGATGGCGGTGCCAAGCCAGCCTTGTGCTAGCTATGTCACCACTGGCTTGGCATTGCCATCCTCAACCTGGAGAAGCTGCTGGGAGCTGCAAAGCCAGAGGGGAGGGGGCGGGGCTTGGAGCAGCCTGGCTCCGTCCCCTGTGGCTTCTGCTCTACCAGCAGCATCTCCAAGCTTGAGGATGGCAGTGCCAAGCCAGCCTTGTGCTAGCTATGTCACCACTGGCCTGCCATTGCCATCCTCAAGCCTGGAGAAGCTGCTGGGAGTTCCAAAGCCAGAGGGGAGGGGGCTTGGTGCGGCCTGGCTCCGCCCCCCTCTGGCTTCCGCTCTACCAGCAGCTTCTCCAGGCTTGAGGATGGCAGTGCCAAGCCAGCCTTGTGCTAGCTATTTCACCACTGGCTTGGCATTGCCATCCTCAAGCCTGGAGAAGCTGCTGGGAACTCCAAAGCCAGAGGGGAGGGGGAGGGGCTTGGTGCAGCCTGGCTCCACCCTCCTCTGGCCAAGCCCCGCCCTGCCCCTCCCCTCTCTAGCCTTGAGGAGGTAGGTAGATCTTTCTGACTTGGTTTTAATATAAGTAGCTCGCATGCTGAAAAAGTGTGCCCACCCCTGATGTAAGGCCTTAAAAGTAGGAACTAACACCTTGAAAGTGATCCGGAATTCGATAGGCAACCAGGGCAGGTCTCTCAGAATATGTGTTACATGACAGCTCGCAGGCTTCCCTGTGAGGAGCCGAGCTGCGGTGTTCTGCACTAGCTTGAGTCTCCGGGTCGTAGTCAAGTGAAGGCCAATGTAAAGAGCATTACAGTAGTCAAGACTTGAGATGACCGTAACCTTCTTTTTGTGTAGAAAGGATTGGTTGAGCCATCTCTGACCACCTACCCCGCATTGCTCCATCTATGAGAGAAAGAGGAATATCTCAACACACGACTTTAGCACTTGGATTGAAGTTAATGGGGGTGGCAGTTTTCAAAAGTCTACACATTTCGGAGTGCTGTATTATTTAGCACGAGATCATTTCTCCACAGGGCTATTACGTGCACATAAGATTTAGTGGGCAAATTATATTGCATAATTGACGGTATCGTTGAGGAAACAAAATCCTCTTTGTGTTGTATTAAGCAACGACCGGATAACGTTTGGATGCTGTGAAATCCTTGTTCAACAGACTTGATGTTAAAGCATTGGAAGTAATACCGGGCTGTAAGCCCTCCAAGTGGGATACTCTCACAGACGCAATGTATAAAGACTTATATGAGAGAATAGCGATGTAAAAACTCTAATAAGGGATGTAAGGTGCACCAGGATTACAGATTTTTTTTTAAAGCAGAGTTATGCTTAATAGAGTGTTATTATTCTAAAGCAGTAGGGGTTTTTAAAAAATGTAACACTATGATTTTCCGCTTTGAATGCCAAAATAACTTTTTCTTAGACAAGGAATACTCAGAGATAGTTTTGTCAGTTCCTTCCTCTGAATGGTGGCATCTATCTATCTATCTATCTATCTATCTATCTATCTATCTATCTATGTATATAATAAAAGTCATTGTTTGCGGTGGGGCGGAGGGAGGAATATATGCCAGCGTTTCGATTGGTTGCCACTGTGGTATTATTTGCATAAAGGACACTGATTGGCCAGCCTCAGAACTCCGACACTCTAAGGCAGTGTTTCCCAACCAGTGTGCCGGGGCACACTAGTGTGCCGTGAGCGATCATCAGGTGTGCCATGGGAAATTAGAACCTCCAGGAGGGGAGGGGGGGGGAGTCTAGTGTGTTGAAGTATAAAAACCCTAAGAAACCTACCTCGATAAAGGCACAAAATTACAACCACCTCCTCCCCACCCATTGTCTACTTGGTCTCTGTCTCTCCATGCATTGGGAAGGCCCACCTCCCTTTCCCCAAGTAGAGACCTCCTCTTGCCTCCTGGGGCTTCTGTGTGGGAAGTTTGGCCCAGTTCTATCATTGGTGGGGTTCGGAAAGCTCTTTGATTGTAGGGGAACTATAAATCCCAGCAACGACAACTCCCAAATGTCAAGGTCTATTTCCCCTGAACTCCATCTGCGTTCATATTTGGGCATATTGAGTATTCATGCCAAGTTTGGTCCTGATCCAACATTGTTTGAGTCCACAGTGCTCTCTGGATATAGGTGAACTACAACTCCAAAACTCAAGGTCAATGCCCACCTAATTCTTATAGCATTTTCTCTTGGTTATGGGAGTCCTGTGTGGGAAGTTTGTGTCTTTCTGCCATTCCTGCCAGGATATCTATGTTGAGTTCATCGAAACAGGCCCAGGTTTCACACTGAGTGTACAAATACATTTCAAAAACGTATTAACTATATGTATGACTGTGTTAGAGTGTCATTTTGTGTCATTTTGGTTGGTGGTGTGCCCCAGGATTTTGCAAATATAAAAAGTGTGCTGCGGCTTTAAAAAGGTTGGGAATCACTGCCTTACTGTCACCAAATGGCAAATGCTTCCAGAGAGATAAAAGTACTACTTACGATATATGGTCAATCTGGAACTTGCTTTTGTAGGTTGTTGTGATAGCTGCTAATTTGGGCAACTCTATGATGGGCCTGGAAAATAATGATGGAGGATAAAGCTCTGAATGGATAGTGTTCATGACGACCTTATTTATGACCTCCATTATCAGAGGCCATGTACGAGTTGTTGAGGAACATGGACAATAGGATGCTATTGCTTCCCATCGCCATCTGAGTGGCCACTCAGTCATTAGAATTGTTTCCACCCAGGGGCGGACTTACGTATTCCGGGGGGGTAAGCGAAAAAATTTGCGCCCCCCCCCCAGTGGCTCCCGAGCACAAGTCACGCTCTGGAGCCCAGTGCGCATGCGCCAATCTCCGCGCATGCAATTGGCTCCAGAGCACGCCTCCCGCGGAGATTTTTTGGAGCCAGCCTCCCGCATGGAGCCAGTGCAGTAGTGCGCATGCACGGAGATTGGCGCATGCACATTGGCTCCAAAGTGGGAGGCACGCTCTGGAGCCAGTACGCATGCACGGAGATTTTTGCGCATGCGCAGCAGCACCTAAAGGAGCCATAGCACCTGTAGAAGCTTCTGCGCATGCACGAAAATCTCTGCGCATGCACAGCACGGCCGGAGCGCCCTGGGCAGCGGGGCCGGATGAGAAAGGCCATGCCGGCGTGGCGGTACAGCCGCAAGGTCGGCTACAGAGGCCCGGCTGACGCGGCAGCGGGGCGGGGCAGGGCCGGCCCTCCCAGGTGGCGACGCCCCTCCCAGCTGACGACGCCCTACGCGGCTGCGTAGTCGGCGTAATGGTTAAACCGGCCCTGTTTCCACCCTACATGATTCTTTGACCCCATTTCATAAGGGTTTCCTCTATGAGACTGATGCAAATTACATTTCAGCATAACGTTCTCTATTTCAAAAGATTGGCATTGCATCCTATGGGGAAAAGGAGCAGGGAAAGATGACAAAGTCAAGGCAAACAAGACATTAGAGGGAGAGGGGATAACGACACAAGCGCGCCACGTGAATATTGAGTTCCTTTCATTCCCGCCACGGCGCTTGGAGCGTTGCCAGCCGAGCGGATGAAGCTTTATTAACTGAAAAGCTCTGGCCTGCCTTACAATGACGCGCAGCCCCAAAGAAGAAATGTAATGAATTATATTTTGGTAATTGCAAAATTACACACAATGGCTCTTAACAGTATTTGGCAAATGTCAAGAGGTTGCATGTTTAGAAATGAGATTTTAGAGTCAAGAGCATTTGAGCTAATCAAAATAATATTCCATTAATCCTCTTTCCTCGGATGGGACCCAAATGTGTAAGCATCAGAGGGACATGTAGCAGAACACTACATAGAGTGACGCAGAAATCATATACATGGCAGGACTTATTTTTTATTTTCCACATGTTGCAGAACGTTTCAGCTTCTGCTAGTAAAGTGTTTCCCAACCAGTGTGCCGTGAGCAATCATCAAGTGTGCCATGGGAAAATGGATCCTCCAATGCCCTGTCTCTTGGTTCTGGGAGTTCTGTGTGGGAAGTTTGTGTCTTTCTGCCATTCCTGCCAGGATATCTATGTTGTGTTCATCGAAACAGGCCCAGGTTTCACAATGAGTGTATAAATACTGTACATTAAAAAAAAATATTAACTATATATATTACTGTGTTAGAGTGTCATTTTGTGTCATTTTGGTTGGTGGTGTGCCCCAGGATTTGGTCAATGTAAAAAATGTGCCACGGCTCAAAAAAGGTTGAAAAACACTGCATTAGATGATCAAGATCAATTCCCAAGCAAACCTGTTCAGTACTTTCTGTTGGTAATGAGAGTTCAATATGCCAAGTTTGGTTCAATTCCATTGTTGCAAGAGTTCAGGATGCTCTTTGATTGTTAACTATAAATCCCAGAAACTGTAACTCCCAAATGTCAAGGTCTATTTTCCCCAAACTCCATCTGTGTTCACATTTGGGCATATTGAGTATTCATGCCAAGTTTGGTCCTGATCCAACATTGTTTGAGTCCACAGTGCTCTCTGGATATAGGTGAACAACAACTCCAAAACTCAAGGTCAATGCCCACCAAACTCTTATAGTATTTTCTCTTGGTTATGGTAGTTCTGTGTGGGAAGTTTGATTCCATTCTATCATTGGTGGAGTTCAGAATGCTCTTTGATTGCGGGTGAACTATAACTCTCAGCTGTTGAGCAAGACCTTCGGGTGTGTCTTTCTGCCATTCCTGCCAGGATATCTATGTTGTGTTCATCGAAACAGGCTCAGGTTTCACACTGAGTGTATAAATACATTTTAAAACATATTAACTAGATGTATTACTGTGTTAGAGTGTCATTTTGTGTCATTTTGGTTGGTGGTGTGCCCTAGGATTGTGTAAATGTAAAAAATGTGTCGTGGCTCAAAAAAGGTCGAAAAACACTGGTCTAGGGCCTGTGTACCTGAGGGTCCGTCTCTCCCCGTATGTTCCCCAGAGATCACTACGGTCCAGTGAACAAAACTTACTGGAAGTCCCCACTGTTCGAACCTACCACCTGTCTTCTACCAGACAGAGAGCCTTCTCAGTGGTAGCTCCGACTCTCTGGAACACCTTACCAGATGATGTCTGGGCTCTTAGAGAGTTATCTGCCTTCCGAAGAGCCTGCAAGACAACTCTATTTCAGCAGGCTTTCGATCTCAATGACCCAGTGTAATCTACTCCATATTTGTATGGCTGGCTATTAGTACAGTGGGGAACTGTCTTATTGTGTCTTATTGTGGTTTTATTGATGTTTTATCGTTGTTTTATTATGTTTCTACTGCATATGTTCATTGTGTGAACCGCCCCGAGCCTATGGGAATGGAGCGGTATATAAAATGGAATAATAAATAAATAAATAAATTTTCAAATGAGGTGTGCAGATCCAAGTAAGGTGGCCTTTTGCAGTTGACAGATCAAGGGCTAGCAAATTGAAACTTAATCCAAACAAGACAGAGGTCCTCCTGGTCAGTGGAAAGGCCGAACAGGGCATAGGGTCACAGCCTGTGTTGGATGGCGTTGCACTCTCCCTAAAGATGCAGGTTCGCAGCTTGGGAGTGATCCTGGACTCATCGCTGAGCCTGGAAACCCAGGTCTCGGCGGTGGCCAGGGGAGCTTTTGCACAGTTAAGACTCGTGCGCCAGCTGTGCCCGTACCTTGGGAAGTCTGATCTGGCTACGGTCGTCCATGCTCTGGTCACATCCCGAATAGATTACTGCAACGCACTCCACGTGGGGCTTCCTTTGAGGACTGTTCAGAAATTACAATTAGTCCAACGGGCGGCAGCCAGACTACTAACCGGAGCTTCATACAGGAAGCATACCACCCCCTGTTGCGTCAGCTCCACTGGCTGCCTATCCACTTCCGAGCTCAATTCAAAGTGCTGGTGTTGACGTTTAAAGCTCTATACGGTTGTGACCCAGCTTACTTGTCCGAACGCATCAGCCTCTACGTCCCACCTCGTAATTTAAGATCATCCGGGGAGGCCCTGCTCTTGCTCCCGCCAACTTCTCAAACGCGGTTGGAGGGGATGAGAGAGAGGGCCTTCTCGGTGGTGGCTCCCCGTCTGTGCAATGCACTTCCAAGCAACACACGATCAATCCCATCCCTCCTGGCATTCAGGAAAAAAGTGAAATCTTGGCTGTGGGACCAAGCGTTTGCACATTAGCACAATACAGCACTTTGGACTGGATTCGTAACGGCAAGTTGGTGGAGATGGCTCAATGCTCCTGTTATGGACAAAATACTGTTTTTTTTGGGTTTAAAAAAATATTTTTATTGATTTTAATTGTTTATAGTGCAGAGAAAAGAAATGGTGACGTGAAAAAGAGGTTCACTATAGAATTAGTAGGAGTGTGGGTTGTATAGTTAATGGGGAGGGGGTGGGTTACAGAAAGGAAGGGGATGGGAGTTGGGATAGGACATAAAGAGAGGGATAAAAACATACAGTGATTACAGCTATTTACATGTTGACTTCCATTCTTCTCTCTGTGGGTATTTCTCTATTTGTCCATTCATTCCTTCTTTTTCATATATTCTTCTAGTAGTGACCAGTCGGTTGATTTTCTTGGGGATCCCATATTTCTTCTTAGAAAATAAGTTAATTTGTCCATATCCTTTATCTCATAAATCTTCTGTATCCATAAGTCCGATTTGGGTATTAGATCTGTCTTCCATTCTTTAGCGAATACTAACCGTGCTGCAGTAGTCATATAAGTAAAAAGTTTATCCCTGTTATCGTCTGGTCTAAATTCGCTGTCATTTAAACCCAATAAATAGTACTCTGGCTTAAGCGGAAACTTGAGTTGTAATATAGACTGGGTTTCTTTATGGATTATTCTCCAGAATTCAGTGGTTTTTGGACATGACCACCACATGTGGAAATAACTTCCTACATGTGAATTACACTTCCAACAGTTTGAATGGCTTTTCTTGTACATTTTTAGGTGTTATGTACCATCGGTGGAACATTTTTAACCAGTTTTCCTTCAAATCCGAGGCATATGTATATTTTAGTTTTTTGTTCCAAATTATTTGCCATTCGTGTAATTTTATCTGTCTGCCAATATTTTTTGCCCAAATAACCATACAATTTTTAACTTCTTCTGTTTCAGTCTCCCAGTCTAATAGTTTGTTGTAGATTTTGGTGATGTTTTCCTTATCCGCTTTGATCAATTTTAACCAAAAGTCCTCCCTATCCGAGAAGCCAATTTTATTGTCTTGGTTATACATATCTTTAATCTGATAATATTGCAGCCAGGTTAGATTTTCCTTGATTTGTTTTATTTCCTCTTGGGATTTTAGTTCCTTACTCTCATTTGTGCTACTTAATTTCAACAGTTCCTCGTAAGTGAGCCAACTTGACCAGCCTTGGAGTCTCCTCTGGTCTGCTTCCATAGGAGAGACCCATAAGGGAGTCTTCCTGTAGAAGCGGCTTTTGTACTTATTCCATACTTTGAGCAACGCGGATCTAACAAAGTGATTGCCAAAGTTTTTCTCTACCTTAGCTTTCCCATACCAGAGGTAGGCATGCCAGCCAACCCTTAAATTAAACCCCTCTAGGGTCAGTAATTTCTGTTTTTTTAATGAAATCCAATCTTTAATCCATTGCAGTGCGCATGCCTCAAAATATAATTTCAGATCTGGCAGGCCAAAACCTCCTTTTTTCTTTTTGTCTATCATAATTTTATGATTCATTCTGGGTCTTTTCCCCTGCCAGATGAATTTAGATATGTCTTTTTTCCAGATTGCGAATGTTTTTTGATTTCTTACAATTGGAAAAATTTAAATCTCTCTTTAATGGGCAGGATCTCGGTAATTAAAATGAAAATATTCCCCAGAATAAATTTTTTATTTCAAACTCTACCAATACTGAAAAATCAGACCATCCTAAAAAGGTGGCAAACGGACTTGACGAACTTTATCTGGAGAGGGAAAAAAGCGAGAATTAGACAAAAGTATCTACAGGAGCTACCACAAAATGGGGGCTTTGGCCTACCAGACCTAGCAGCATATTACGATGCAAACTGCCTAATAAACATTAAAGACTGGCTAGAGTTAAAAGATAAACAACTTCTTAATCTTGAGGGATGGGAAAATAGGTTTGGATGGCATGGATACTTGATCTATGATAAAGCATAACAAGATAAAAACTTTAAAAACCATATAATAAAAAGCACCGCTGCTGAAAATCTGGGAGAAGCATAAGATTAATATAATAAACAAACACCCAATGTGGTCCTCTCCCATAGAAGCATTTCAAATTATCAAACCCGGTAACTACCAATGGTTAACATACAAAGATATATTATTGAAAGAGCACGGTGACTGGTGTTTGAGACCTCAAGAAGATATCGGAGGCCCCAATCTGAATTGGTTTGAATTTAATCAACTAAAAAAGAAATACCTGGAAGATAAAAAAAAAGGCTGGCAGGAAAACTTGACCACTGGTGAAAAAATATTACTCAAATCAGAAAAGAAGGGAGTAAGTAAGATGTATAAATATATATTAATGAACCAACATTAAAAAAACCAATAAAAGAATTCATGATAAAATGGCAGGACAACATAGGACATGTCATACCGATGGAAAACTGGGAAAAATTGTGGAGATATACCCTTAAATATACACATGCATCTTCATTAAGGGAAAACTACATGAAGATGCTATATAGGTGGTACATTACCCCGCCACAACTGTGCAAAATATACAAAACTGGATGCGACCTTTGTTGGAAATGCCAAAGGGAAAAGGGAACCTTTTTCACCAGTGGTGGACATGTGGAAGAGCTAAACACTATTGGAGCGCAATACATAAGCTCCTACAAAATATGCTACAAATCAAGATTGAATTGAAACCTGAGCTCTTTCTCCTGAATATTATAGATAACAATTTGATGGGGAAAAATCTGGAAAAGCTACTATGTTATGTGACTACGGCGGCCAGGATAGTCTGGGCCAGATATTGGAAAAAGAAGGAATCACCAGAGGAAGAAGAGCTGCTGCTCAAAATATTAGAAATAGCAGAAATGGACAAGTTAACCAATATGCTAAGAGGAAATACAAACTCAAAATTTACAGAAGTATGGAATCCTCTCTTAAGTTATATAAGAAACAACAAAAAAATAGAGCTAAAGGCTATGAGGATATAAATGTGGAATTAACATAGAAGCCAAATGTACTAAGTCTGTACCACCGGGTGAAGTCAACCCGTTCTTCGTTTGTCGGTTTTAACAACCCCTGTTTTGTTTGTAAATAGCCCCCCAATTGACCTCATGTTCGTATCCCCCCCACCCCCACCCCTCCCTACTGTTACCCTGAGTGTAAGGGTTTGATTGTAAACCCATATGTATTATGTTTTGTCGACATGTCTTTTTTAAACAATAAAATTTATTATAAAAAAATTGGAATATTTTGAAAGAGGTACAACAACTTCGGAAGAACACTCATTTTGATTGCTGAGATTCTTCCCAGTAGGGATAGTTTAAGTATTCTCCAATTTTCTAGATCCTTTTTTATCTTTTTCCAAGTTTGTTCGTAATTATTTGTTAACAGTTGGGAATTTTTTGCTGTTATCCATATTCCCAAATACTTTATTTTTGTGCAAACTCTGAATCCCGATTTTATTTCTAGTTCCTCTTTTTTCTGTTGGGACATATTTTTTGTTAGTATCACCGTTTTCTTTTTGTTTATCACCGTTTTCTTTTTGTTTATCTACTTTATTTGGACTTTCTAACTGCCCATATAACATCATTCCAAATCCATTTATCAATATTCTTGTTTGGACTTTCTAATATGAAAAATACTGTTTCAACTTACAAAAATGTGTATGATGTGTTAATGTTAATATTCTTGTTTAAAAAAGTATATTTTATTGACTGTTTTCAATAATAAAAATACTGCATTCCACTTGACCAACACATAACTAACAGGACAAACAAAAATGTTATGATCTGAGTCCCACCTTCTAAGATCACATGGTCTTAATTGTATTTTAATGTGTTTTAATGCTATATGTTTTTGGTTTTATATTGTATTTATTATGTTGGCATCAAATTGTGATATTTGTTAGGCAGCTCAGAGTCCCCCCTCGGGGGTAAAGGAGAGCGGGGTAGAACTGTTGGAAATAAATAAATAAATTTGTTTGAGATCTTTTGGCACGGCACCCAGTGTGCCAATTACCACTGGGACCACCTGTATTGATTTGTGCCAGAACCTTTGCTTTCATATTATTATTCTTATGTGTCTATTTGTTTGTTTGCAATTTATGCATGTCCACATTGATTTATTAATGAATTATTATTTATTATTTGGACTTGTACGCCGCCTCTCCCCAAGGGCTCGGAGCGGCTTACAGTCAAGTAAAAACACACAGAGGTAAAAGCAAACATATTAAACTAGCTTAAAGAAAGATTTCCAGCCTAGCAATCAAAGGCTATCCGGAAAAGGTGGATCTTGCAGGCCTTGCGGGAGGACAGAAGGTCCTGCATGGCCCACACATTGCTAGGAAGAGTCTTCCATATTGACGGCGCTGCTACAGAAAAGGCTCTGCGCCGGGTCGATGTGAGACGGATTGCTTTGAAGGTCGGTACTTCAAGGAGGTTCATTTGTTCGGATCGAAGTGACCTCTGGGGTTGGAAGGGGAAAAGACGGTCCCTCAGATACAGCGGCCCCAGACCATGCAAGGCCTTGAAAGTTAACACCATCACCTTGAAGGTGATCCGGTGCTCGACCGGAAGCCAATGAAGCTGCTGGAGGATGGGTGTTATGTGACATCTCACTGGAGCCCCAGTGAGAAGTCGAGCAGTGGCATTCTGGATGAGCTTAAGTTTCCGGGCAGGCCGACGTAAAGGGCATTACAGTAGTCCAGTCTTGAGATGACCGTGGCTTGGAGCACCATGGCCAGGTCATCTCCAGATAGGTAGGATAGGTGGAATGCAGAAAAACAGAGGCTCTCCGTCATTTAGGATGAAGCAACAGCACCACCTTGTGACATAATGATGCAATCACATCCTGTGACGCACCTGTAGTGCAGCCCGAAGAAAAATCCTTCTAAAAAAATTGTACTTGTTATATGTTGTATGGTGTATGTCATTATATGTGGAACCGGCAGGGACTGTATGTGTGATGTAATCCGCTCTGAGTCCCCTTCGGGGTGAGAAGAGCGGAATATAAATAAAGTGTATTATTATTATTATTATTAGGTGTTATGTGACATCTCACTGGGGATTCAAGTGTTCTGTATGAATTTTTCAAACATTTTTGCCATATCCAGAAGGCAACTATGCTCTGAAAGAAAAAGCAATTCTTACGTAGGTGATTAAAGCTATGACAAGTCTGAAATAAGAAGGGGGACTTTTGGGAAGTGCTCCCCCTAAATACTAGGGTTGGTCTCTGCGGTTTAAAAATTATTTGAAATTGGATTAAATTTGTATAAAAAGTTATTTTAATTATTTTTTGAACCATGTGCTCCAACCTGGAAGTATAATTTCTTTACTGAACCTGGGATGGCAATTTTTGTTACATTTTTGTAATAGATCGTATCTTCCCCTCTCCGTTCTTCTAACAGGAATATTTATTTCCTCCAAAATAACTTTTCAGGGTTACTTACAGACATATCACGGCCCTTCTGCCTGGTTGGAGGATAATTAAAGTAAAAGGCCTCCTGGAGGAAGTGAAGAAGCAAGGGGAACCATAGAGAAAAAACGGGTCTCCTAGAGCGCCTTGGAGGACTGAAGGGAAAAAGCAGTTTAAACACCCAGAAAATCGGGGTAGATAGAAGAAAAGGAGGAGAATGAGAGAAGAAAGGCTGAAAGAAGAGGAGGAGGGAGTGACAAGACCACAGAGTGAAGAAGGAAAAACTACAGAAGCAAGGGGAGCCATAGAGAAAAAACGGGGGCTCCTAGAGCGCCTTGGAGGACTGAAGGGAAAAAAGCCTTTGCGCGGTTTTCCTCCGACCAAGCAGAAGGGCCACACAGCACTGTGATACTCTGTCAGTCACCCTGAAAAGCAATTTTGGAGAAGGGTGATATTCCTGTTACAAGAACCTCATACTGTATAAGTTGGTGGTACCATTTCTATATGTTATAAATCTTCAGCTCCAGTCAATTGCACTCCAGAAGTGAAGGCAAATGTTTCCCCCTTGATTTGCCTGTGATGTCAGCCCTGTTTTCCTGCTGTGCGCATGCGCTGGAATAGGAACTAATAACGAATTTCATTATTAATTACATATCAATTAAGAATTTTTGGGGAAATTTTTTGTAAGTATTTCTATTACTAATCAAACCCCCTCCCCATTTGTAGTTTAGAACCATTTTTAATCGATCAACCAAGCCTACTAAATACGTTCTTTTGCTTCCAAACTGCTCTGCAAGAGTACATTTCCTTTTCCCCTACCTACCCAGACAATTACGGCATGTAGACATTGACTTTGTTTACAAAACGACAGCATACCTTGACTTAAATGTGCCTCATTTAAACGGATGAAGCCTCGATATGTTTATCATCAGCAGAAATATCCCGTTCTGCCGAACGAAATCTCTCCGTGCTCGCAGGAACACAGCAGGCCCATTGCAGCTCAAGGAGGCCTGTTGTGTAAGAGAGGACAGGCGGGTTGTTAGTGGCTCTCTTCCTATTGGGAATGCTTAATTAAAATATAAAATGTCAAAAAGCTGCTATGAAATATGATATCCCGGTGGCACTCGACGAATTAAGTATATCAGCCACCAAAGGCGGAGTGCGCAGAGCTATATTTGCATGAAAGGATAAAATAGTTGAGTTTAAAGCAGCTCCCAGCGAGGGAACAGACCCATTTACAAAGCGAGCATTAGGCCTTAAGACAGAAAGAGATTGTTTGCGTTTAGTTGGTAAAGCAGAGGATCTGCATAATCTCCACGTATAGGTGCAGCATAAAGGCATTTTGCCCAGACACAATGTTTCATGGTTGGGGTAATTTGTTGTCATAGATTTACCTTGTTTGCTTTTCCAAGGCAGCGTAATCTGCTTCTTTGAAGAGCTGGTTTCTCCCACGGACACGCCTGGTTCTGCATCATTTGAAGATCATAACTCTGGCTTGCCTCCTTTGTATTCAGCTGAATTTACTTCTGGCATCTCGAGCTCTGAGGATGACCTGGGAAGGAATCCCACCAGGCCCGGATTACCCATAAGGCCACCCTCGGCCAGGGCCTAGGGCGGCACCTTTGGGGGGGGGCAAGCAGATCCGGACCCCCCAAAAAAGTAATTTTTAAAAAAACAATCGGGGAAAAAAATTCAGGGGAAAAAGTGCACATGCGCGCAGCGGCGGAAGCACCCCCTCCCTACTGCTCGCACCGGCCCTGCCCCTCTTCCTTCAGTCAGTGAAGGAAGAGGGGCGGTGCCGGCGCGAGCAGCAGGGAGGGGGCCTAGGACTTCCCTCCGCCCCCTCCTGATGCGAGAGAGAGGAGGGGGCGGAGGGAAGTCCCGGCGCCACCCCCTCCCTGCAGCTCACGCCGGCACCGCCCCTCTTCCTTCAGTCAGTGAAGGAAGGGGCGGTGCCAGCATGAGCAGCAGGGAGGGGGCCGGAGACTGCTCCTCCCCCCCTGCCCCTCCTGTTGCAGAGAGAGAAGAGGGGGGCGGAGGGAAGTCCCGGCACGCGCCCCTCCCTGCTGCTCACGCCCTCCCCTGCAAATACCCTGCCCTTCCTTCAGTCAGTGAAGGAAGGGGCGGTGCCAGCGAGCAGCAGCAGGGAGGGGGCAGAGGACTCCCTCCGCCCCCCCCTCCTGATGTGTGAGAGAGGAGGGGCGGAGGGGAAGTCGCCGCCCCCTCCTGCTGCTCACGCCGGCCCCGCCCCTCTTCCTTCAGTCAGTGAAGGAAGAGGGCGTGCCAGCGAGCAGCAGGGGGGGCCTAGGACTCCCTCCGCCCCCTCCTGACACGTGAGAGAGGAGGGGCGGAAGGAAGTCCCGGCGCGCCCCTCCCTGCTGCTCACGCTGGCACCGCCCCTCTTCCTTCAGTTAGTGAAGGAAGAGGGTGGGGCCGTCTTGAGCAGGGGGTGCCCGCAGCGACCCCACCCCCCGGAGCGGGGGCGGGGCTTCAAGAGTGTGGCCTAGGGTGCCACAATCGCATAATCCGGGCCTGAATCCCATTGGAGCATTGCAGTACACCCAAATACCTGTGAGTTACCCTGAACCATGGCAGTGACAGACTTCGTATTTCTAAGTGCAAAGATGACTGCAGACGCAGACTGCAGCCAGGAAATCAGAAGACGTTTCCTTCTTGGGAGGAGAGCAAGGACCAATCTCAATAAAATAGTAAAGAGTAGAGACATCAAACTGGCAACGAAGATCCATTGCATAGTTGAAGCAATGGTATCCCCCCGTAGTCACCCATGGACAGGGGCGGATCTTAGTGGAGGCAAATTAAGTGGCCGCCTCAGGGCGCCACGTGGCCAAAGAGCACATCCAGGGCCGGGCGCCATGCCCCCAGGGGTGCCAGCAGGGTGGGAGGAAGGCTTGCGCAGAGTAAGAGAGGAGGAGGCAGAGGCGCGCGCCTTTCCCTTCCCCCTGCCTCGCCCTGCGCCCTGCGCCCTGCGTGCATCTCATCCCTCACCCTGCACACCCTTTCCCCCCGCCCCCGCCGAGGATACCTTGCACAGGGCGAGAGAGAAGGGGGCAGAGGCGTCCACCCTTCCCGCCTCCCTTGCCCCCTGTGCGTCACCTCCCTCTGTTGCCGCTGCTGCCGCCGGTGCAGGTGGGGCGAGGGAGGAGGCCACGTGGGCGCCCTTACCTGGGGGCCGGTAGCAGAACTGAGCGGCCAGACGAGCCTGCCAGCCAGAGGGCACCTAGCCCAACCCCCAGGCCCTTGCTCCCGAAATTAGCCTAGACCTGATACACACAAATATATACATGCACACAAAAAGAGAATAGGAAGGGGGCAAGGAAAAGGGTGAGGAGGAAGGAAGGAAGGATGGGGAATGTACAGACCCACACAAAGAGCAGGAAGAGGGCGAGGGCCCTTCCACACAGCCCTATATCCCACAATATCTGGTTTGAATACCTGAGTCCACGCTCAGAGAATGTGGGATTTTCTGCCTTGATATTCTGGGGTATAGGGCTGAGAAGGGAGGAAGGGGAGTAGATATAGATACACACACACACACACACTCAAAGAGAATAGGAATAGAGTAGGGAAAATGGTGGGAAGGAAGGAATATATTTATTTATTTATTTATTACTTAAGCTTCTATGCCGCCACTCCCGGGAGGGCTCGGGGCGGCTCACAAAGGCCGAACAAAACACAGTAAAAACACAATAGCAGTTAAAACAACGGCAGATTAAAACACAATATCACACAGTAATTTGAAAAGAATCTAGTGTACAAGTACAACACTAGAGATGGCGGATAAAAACATGATGGAATTGCAAACGGGCAATATATATAAGGCATGGGCCAACTTCAGCCCTCCATATGTTTTGGACTTCACGCTCCACAATTCCAAACAGCCAGTAGGAAGTCCAAAATACCTGGAGGGCCCAAATTTGTCTATGCACCATATATATATATATATATATATATATATATATATATATATATATGGCATGGTTTAGAACCCAAAAATAGCAAATCGAAAATCTAATGGGGGGGGGGGGATTTTTTTGATTAGTAATAGGAAGACTTACAAAAAAATTTCCAAAAATTTCTAAAATGTAACTTAATTACTAACGAAATTCGTTAGTAGTTCGTATGCCAGAGCATGCGCATTCCAGATGGTTTTGGCCTACAACTCCCAGAAATCCTAACAGCTGGTAAATTGGCTGGGATTTCTGGGAGTTGTAAACAAAACTTGAATAAATCACACTGAATTCTAGATGGGACTCTCCAAATAGGAAGGAGGGAGGGAGGGAGGGAGGGAGGGAAGGAGGGAGGGAGGGAGCGGGTATTCTATTCTTGGAAGCAGCAAAAGAAAAGGAGGAGGAGCCCCCCCTCGCTCCTCGCTGCCTCTCTCTCACCCCGATCCCGAGGGAGCGAGGGCCCAAGTTTGTCCAGGCTGGTCATATACCTACATTCCATGCACATGCAATAATACAGCAGTAATAACAATAACAAGAGGTAAAATTCAAACCGAAGTATTCTGACTGGTCTCTCCTCATGCGGTGCAAACGGGCTCTTCTCTGTGAGCCCGGGAAATTAGCCCGGGAAAAGCCAGCGTTTTCTGCTTGGGTGCACACACATACATATTCTTTGGGGGGGATTTGCTGCAGAATCTTCTCTATGAGCCCGGGATTCTGTAGCAAATCCCCCCTCCCAAGAATATGTATGTGTGTGCACCCAGGCAGCAAACACTGGCTTTTCCCCGGGCTAATAAGAGAAGAGCCCGTTTGCACCGCATGAGGAGAGACCAGTCAGAATACTTCGGTTTGAATTTTACCTCTTGTTATTGTTATTACTGCTGTATTATTGCATGTGCATGGTAGGTATGACCAGTTGGATTACTTATAATATTAGGCACTTACAGTAGCATTCATTCTATGATACATTAGGTTGGTTTCTCACCCCAATACTCTTTGATGCTTTAGATCCTGGCAGGCAGGAGGCAGGAAGCCTGGAAAAATGTAAACAGAGAGGTTTACTCAGAAGTAAATCCACAAGGGAGGGCCCTTCATCCAAAGTGCCCTCCTTTGCAGATTACTTCTGAGTAATCTCTCTTACATTTTTCCAGGCTTCCTTCCAGCCGAAAGAAGGAGCGAGTTTAGGGCTTGCCTTGCCATAATACTTATTGGCAAGGGAGGCGGGAGGGTGGTGAGAGAGAAGGAGGGTGCCCCCCTTATGCCCCCCCCCTTACGACCTAATAACGACACTTAAGAAAATCCTGGCCCCCGGAGTTCGAAAAAGAAAGTCCACTTCCTGGTTGGCGTTCCAGGTGCGGAAATACTCGAAAGTAGCATTTCTTACGAATTTCTTACGAAACGAATCATTTTCATAACTTTTTTCTCATGCGTAATATATATATATCAGCCAAAATACTGTTCGCTTACCATTTAAAATTACCTAGGTCCGGCCCTGCCTATGGATGTAAGAGCTAGACCATAAGAAAGGCTGAGCGAAGGAAGAGAGACGCTTTTGAACTGTGGTGTTGGAGGAAAGTTCTGAGAGTGCCTTGGACCATGAGAAAATCCAACCAGTCCATACTCCAGGAAATAAAAGCCCAACTGCTCACTGGAGGGAAGGATAGTAGAGGCAAAGATGAAGTACTTTGGCCATGTCATGAGAAGAAAGGAAAGCTTAGAGAAGACGATTGGCTGGGGAAAATGGAAGGAAAAAGGAAGAGAGGCCGACCAAGGGCAAGGTGGATGGATGATATCCTCGAAGTGACTGTCTTGACTCTGAAGGAGACCCTGGGGGAGGTGACGGCTGACAGGGAGCTCTGGTGTGAGATGGTCCATGAGGTCACAAAGAGTCGGAAGCGACTGAACGAATGAACAACAACACCCTGGACCGTGTTCTGACCTACAAGAAACGCTGCTTTAATATCAAGCAAAAAGTGGGTGCTAGAAATAATACTATACGAAAGCTGACTGGCACAACCTGGGGATCCCAACCAGACGAAGTGAAGACATCTACCCGTGTACTTTGCTACTCTGCTGCTGAGTACGCATGCCCAGTGTGGATCACATCTCACCATGCTAAAACAATGGATGTGGCTCTTAATGAAACATGCCACATTATCATAGAATGTGCCCTACACTACTGGAGAAATTATATTGTTTAGCCCAGTGTTTTTCAACCTTTTTTGAGCTGTGGCACATTTTTTACATTTACAAAATCCTGGGGCACGCCACCAACCAAAATGACACAAAATGACACTCTAACACAGCAATACATATAGTTAATATGTTTTTAAATGTATTTAATAGGGGTGTTTATCTCCGGTTATAAATTATTTGATATCGGGTTTTTTTGTTTTTATTTTTTAATTTCATAGTTTTTTGACCAAAGATGCCCAACCAGGAAGTGGAATATCTTCACCGAACCTGGGGGCCGAGATTTTCTTTATTTTTTTGTATTAGTTCGTATTGTGCCCCCTCAGTTCACTTCTCCTCTCGGCAGAAGAGAGCTTCTTACAAAAGGAATATAAATCTCCCCAAAAAGGGCTTCTGAGGCTCACTTACACAGGCACAGCAGGCTCCTAAAGCCAGAAAACAGTCGCAGACACGAGCAATGGATGCCAGATAGAATGGAGAAGCTGTGTAGTATCAGTGCATTTCATTTGCATTGCTTGATTATTTCTTGACACCTTGCTTCTATCATGTTACTGGGCTGAGTGAGTGCATGGAAGGAAAGGAGGGGTGGATGGCAAACCAGCTGGCACAAAGAAAAATAACAAATATTTTTTATTAATAACGTTTTCATCACAAAATTTATTTTATTTATTTATTTATTTATTTTCAATTTTATATTCCGCTCCTCCCTGCAGGCTCGGGGCGGATCACAAACATACAATAAAAACACAGAATATAACAATGATAAAATAGCAGAATTGCAAATTCCTAAACTCATGGACACAGGCATGAGCAAGCCTTTGCATTCTAGGTTTGGCTAAAAGATTTAGCTAAAAGCAAGCCTAAAAAGAGCGGTCTTGCACGCCCTCCGAAAAGGGATAAGCTCTGACATCGCCCGAGTATGGTCCAGGAGTGAGTTCCAAAGCAAAGGAGCTGCAACAGAGAAGGCTCGCTGTCTCGTAGTGGGCAGATGGCAGGAGCGGATCGATGGAATGGCCAGCAAATTGCACTCTTCCGAGCGTAGTGATCTCAGGGGAACGTACGGGGAAGGCGGTCCCTCAGGTACACAAGCCCTAGACCGTGTAAGGCCTTAAAGGTAAGAACCAGCACCTTGAAGGCAATTCGGTACTCAATAGGAAGCCAGTGCAGTTGCCGCAGAATGGGAGTGATGTGCTCCCTCGCTGGTGCTCCCAAAAATTGTAAGTATTTCAATTACTAATTTTAAAAAATCCCCCCCCCCCCATTTGTAGTTTAGAATCGGGTTTTTTTTAGGATCAACCACACCTAGTATTTATACACTCAGTGTGAAACCTAGGCCTGTTTCGATGGACACAACAAAGATATCCCAGCAGGAATGGCAGAAAGACACAAACTTCCCACACAGAACTCCCATAACCAAGAGAAAGGATATTGGAGGTTCCAATTTCCCACGGCACATCTGATGATTGCTCATGGCACACTAGTGTGCCATGGCACACTGGTTGGGAAACACTGGTTTAGCCGATATTGCACCACCTGACATCTGTCGGACAGTAGCAGCCAATAAGGAAAAGACCAAGGCAGTGACAACTCTGGTACACCCCCTGTTTGGATATCAACCAGCCTGCCAATGCCTTAAATCAAGAAAGAGCTTTTTAAGATCTACAGAGATACTCTCAGGTGAGAGTCCAAAAGTGGCAGGCTAAAACCAGGAACCTGTAGCCATGGCTAATACTGAATGAGAGACTCTACCCTGGGCACACAGAAGATTGGGTGACTTGGAAGGTGCTCAACAGACTGTCCTCTGGCTTATAAATAAAGTTTATTATTATTATTATTATTTCACTCAGCATTCACACACATACACATTCACACTTCATCAGGCATACATTGCCACCCCTTCTTCTGTCTCCCGGAGAAGAAAGCTGAACATTGCTTCCTGCAAATCTGCCATTTTGTGAATCTGCCATTCTGTGAAGGAGCTCTGGTAGTGATATCGGAGGTGACCCCCCTTCTCTTGGGCTCTGTAGAAGACAGTTTAAAACCAAATGATTCATAATTTTCCCAAGAACACCAAGCTGGAAGTGATCCCATAATCTGTCCCCCACATTGAAACCTAAGGCTTTTCCTATGGCCCCATGGTCCCACATGACAATGCCCCTGTCACCCACACTTTATTAATACACACCCTTCTTTTCCTTTTGCATTACTCTTATAAACTTTTGCTCATTCCCAAAGACTTTTTTCCTTTCTGTCTAGGACCCCTTTCTCTTGGGCTATCTTTTATGAATCAAATAAACTGTGTATCTTTCTGGTGGGTAGGCAGGGGTGATCAGGATGGTATAATTTCCCCATAATGTATCTCCCCTCATGTTTTCCCCATGTATGTAATTTTAAAAATATGAAAGTGCCACTGTTTACCTTTAGCCTTGGGCGAGGTTTACCAGCTGCAAAGTTTGTGATTCAATCACCCCTCCACTAGCCTCATTTGCATGATAGTAGGGCTTTTCTGATGTAGAAAACAAAAGGCTGTTTTTGTTTTATCAATGAAGACCCCTCATCTCTCAGGGGAAGAGCCTTAAAGTTTCGTTCCCTCTTCCCAATGAAGGATAAATGGCATAAATTTTTCATATTTCATAATTGGTCACCTCTGCCAGCCTCGGAAACAGGCACATGGCTACAGTTTTTTCACTTGTTTACTATCCAAAAGACTGAAACTCTCATGGAAAGATCTGTATTGGCCTCTTGTCAACAGGAAGGGGCCATTGAGGACAGTTCCTATTTCCCACAGAAGAACAAAAGACTTCTGGGTCAAGGGCTTGGATTCATTAACATATGGACAAATCTACTCAAGGAAACTCCAGCTGCTTTGTTTTGAACACATTCCTGCTCCTCGCTCCCCATTCGCCAGAACAAGAAGTGGCACTGTTTCACTATTGGATCAAATTCCAGCTGCCCCAGCGATTCCATCCAATCAACACAAAGCTGGTCTGGGGGCGGGAAGTGGGAAAATGGAATCTGTAACCTTATAAAATGGCATGTAATTTCAATGTAACTTTATGACTGCTTTGCGACAAGGATATCTGCAGTGGTCATCCTCCTCAGCTGACGAGAATAAAAACTTCAGTGTCATCTTCTTCCGGACTCCTTTGGTGAGATCATTTGGGAAAGGGATTTTTAGATTGCTTTTAAAAACTCACCAGGGGTTCTGCTGAAATCCTCCTTTTAGGGGTACTTTTGGGCCTCTGCCCCTATGGGCCAGGCTGTTCTAAATTGTTCGGTAACAGTAGCACAGTTGGTTAAACCAATGATTTTCAATTTTTTTTGAGCCGTGGCACATTTTTTACATTGACCAAATCCTGGGGCACACCACCAACCAAAATGACACAAAATGACACTCTAACACAGTCATACATATAGTTAATATGTTTCTAAATGTATTTATACACCCACTTAGTGTGAAACCTGGGCCTGTTTCGATGAACTGAAGGGTGTTTCGTTTGGAGATGGCGTTTACACTTGCTTGGCACCATGGCACTCTTGGACAGCTTCTCACCACACACCAAGCACAGCGGAGTCGGTGCCGTCGCATCCCCAGTGAAAGTGAATCCAAATGAAAGATAGCTTTCGCTGTATTGCCTCGAGCTCACTGTCTTTTCTTTTTTCTTTTGTCCACCATTCATATTCGGGCCTTCATCTGTGTCATAATTTTGTCCGGGGCCCTGTTCGGCATTTGCATTTTCCCTTCTCAAAAACTTTTCCATCACCATCACTCGCTTGTCTTGCTGTGATCCCAAATTGCCTCTGTCACTTGTCGCGCAACTGCAGCACTAACTCTAACTTTGTGTACTTAGCCGCGTCTGAACGAATCCAAGATGGCACGACCATAGCACTCTCGCGTCACTTCTTAGGTGACGCGAGAGTGCTATGGTTCCATTTCTTAAAGGGACAGATGCACCTTATAGTTTATATATGAATGAAGTTTGAAAATAATTTCCCACGGCACACCTGATGATCTCTCACGGCACACTAGTATTCCGCGGCACACTGGTTAAAAATCACTGGGTTAAACCACTAGCTGCAGGAAAGCTGCTGACTGGAAGGTTGGCACTTCGAACCCGCAAGTCAGGGTGAGCTCCCGACTGTCAGCCCTAGCTTCTGCCAATCTAACAGTTTGAAATCATGCAATGCGAGAAGATCAATAGGTACATGCAGCAATGGATTCAATTGTCATGAAAATATATTCCCCTCCTAAACATTTGGAAGTGCTACTTCAAAATGTGAATTTCCTTCTCTGGAAGTTTTCAAACAGAGGCTTCAATGGCCATTTGTCAGGAGTCCTTTCATTATGTGTTCCTTCATGGCAAAATGGGGTTAGACTGGATGGCCCTTGGGGTCTTTTCCAACTCTAGGATTCTTTGATTGTATATCATTCACATCTCCATCAGAGATGGAACTGAATTTCCCAAGGAAGTAGGGTTTTTTGCAAGACATATTGAAAGAAGAGATATACATTGCCTCGGTAATATGCCCATTTGTCAAGCTCTTGGAAAATGTGAAGGCGGGAAAGGTCACACCGAGGAATTCACACTTTAGAAAACATGTATAAAAATATAATACAGTTGGAAAAAAACCCTTCAGTTAAGGAAGGAAAATATATGCATTAGTTCAGTGTTTCCCAACCTTTTTTGAGCCGCGGCACACTTTACATTTGCAAAATCCTGGGGCACACCACCAACCAAAATGACACAAAATGACACTCTAACACAGTCATACATATAGTTAATATGTTTTTAAATGTATTTATACACTCAATGTGAAACCTGGACCTGTTTAGATGAACACAACATAGATATCCTGGCAGGAATGGCAGAAACTTCCCACACAGAACTCCCATAACCAAGAGAAAATGCTATAAAGGTTTGGTGGGCATTGACCTTGAGTTTTGGAGTTGTAGTTCACCTATATCCAGAGAGCACTGTGGACTCAAACAATGTTGGATCAGGACCAAACTTGGCATGAATACTCAATATGCCCAAATATGAACGCAGATGGAGTTCAGGGGAAATAGACCTTGACATTTGGGAGTTGTAGTTGCTGGGATTTATAGTTCCCCTACAATCAAAGAGCATCCTGAACCCCACCAATGATAGAACTGGGCCAAACTTCCCACACAGAACCCCCAGGAGGCAAGAGGAGGCCTCTACTTGGGAAAAGGGAGGCAGGTCTTCCCAATGCATGGAGAGGGAGAGACCAAGTAGACAACGGGTGGGGAGAGGGGTGGTTGTAATTTTGTGCCCCTATCGAGGTAGGTTTCTTAGGGTTTTTATACTTCAACATACTAGACTCTCCCCCTCCCCCTTTTTCTGGAGGTTGCAATTTTCCACGGCACACCTGATGATCGCTCACGGCACACTAGTGTGTCCCAGCACACTGGTTGGGAAACACTGCATTAGTTAAATTGAGAGGAAGATTTCACAGTCTCATAAAGCGAGATCCAGAAAAATGCAGGTGGAATTCAGAGAAAACAAAATAGAGATTTTTCCACCCTTTAGTTTGCCATCCCGCAGGGATCGCCTTGGCTACACAAACACGTGCAGGGCTTACCGTGGCATTTGTTCTATTAAGAGTTCGGCTGTAGCTCCCAAGGAACGCGGTACGACAGCCAGTAAGACAGCTACTTTATGAAGGTACTTCCTTTAAAATACCGCTCATCCAATCTCTCCGTTGCCTGGCTTCTTGCCCGGGTTCTTCTCCATAAAACCTACTTTTCTCTGCTGGTTCCATTCATCATGATAGCCTGACTGGTCATGATATTTATCTAGATTAATCTCCCATTCTATCCCCCAAAGTTGAGTGCGTCTTACAGTTTTTCACAATTGAACGTATTGCTCTGATAATGCACAAATCCTCGCTCTCTTCTTTCCCTTCCATTTTTCACCAAGGCTAGTCCAAGACATTTTCCTTTCTGAGAAGAATAACAAGATGGCATTCCTTCAACGCACCCAACCCTTTGGACATACACATGCCGGTCGCATTATAAAATGTCATTTTGCAATAAGTTACAGTGAAATCTTCTACTGCAGTGTTTCCCAACCGGTGTGCCGTGGCACACTAGTGTGCCGTGAGCGATCATCAGGTGTGCTGTGGGAAATGGGAACCTCCAATCCCCTTTCTTCCCCCTCCTGCCGAACACTTTTTCTTCTCCACTCGGGCTCCCTTCTTCCCAGCCACGCTCTGCTCGCTTTGCCTCGCTTTGCTCTGGGGCGAGTCTGCACAGTAGCGCCCGCATGGGTCACGCCTTCCTCCCTCCCCCCTCCCCTCCTGAACACACTCACGCTGCCCCCTCGGATCAAAATGGCGGCAGAAGCAGCAGTGTAGAAGAAAAAGTAAGTGTTTGGGCAGGAGGGGAAGAGAGGGCTAAGGGGGAGGGGGAGGAAAAGGTCTCTGTCGAAAGCTGGCATGGGCAAACTTGGACCTTCCAGGTGTTTTGGACTCCAACTCCCACCATTCCTAGCAGCCTCCGGCCCTTTTCCTCCCCCCCCCCCAGCCACTTAAGCAGGAAAGGGCCTCAGGCTGTTAGGAATGGTGGGAGTTGGAGTCCAAAGCACCCAGAGGGCCGGAGCTTTCCCATGCCTGTTTTAGGGACATTCAAGTGGTGAGCCTCCTTCCAACATTGTGATTCTGGATAGAAAACAAACAACAACATAACATAACATAACATTGTTTGAGTCCGCAGTGCTCTCTGAGTGTAGGTGAACTACAACTTCCAAACTCAAGGTCAATTCCCAAGCAAACCCTTTCAGTACTTTAACTGACTGACTGACTGACTGACTTTATTATTTCTGAGTCGCCCTCCACGTGAGTGCTCCGGGCGACTTACACACAACAAATTCCACAATTAAAATAGAGTATTTAAAACTAGATTTAAATATTCAGTGGTTAAGTGCAGGGGCCAGGCTCGGTATTTGAGTTCCTGGTTCTGCATTAACCATGGGCTTTCCTAAATAGCCAGGTCCTCAGAGCAGTCAGGAACTGGGGCCGGTCGAGGGAGGCTCTCTGGTCCGGTGGCATCGAGTTCCAAGGCAGGGGGCCACAACGGAGAACGATCTCCGTCTCGTGGTCTCCAGGTGGGCCTCTTTCAAGCCTGGTACGTGAAGAAGGTTCTTGTTTGCTGGCCGCGGGGTCCTTAAGTAAGCAGGCATCAACAAGCGGTCTTTTAGGTATGTTGGGCCCGGCCCGTAGGGGCTTTGAAAGCCAAGGTCAAGGTCTTGTGTAAGGCTCTATACTCAACGGGCAGCCAGTGCAGGCGCTGCAGAGATGGTGTCATGTGGCATCTCTTCGATGTTCCTGTGAGAAGCCTACCGGCCGCGTTCTTCATGATCTGGAGCCTGCGGGTTAGTGACCGGGGTAGACCTACATACAAAGCGTTACAGTAATCCAGCCTTGATGTAACCATGGCATGGATTACTGTAGCTAGCGCTTCCGTCGGAAGATAGGGCGCCAATTGTCTCGCTTGGCGCAGGTGGAAGAAGGCCTGTTGGTAATGAGAGTTCAATATGCCAAGTTTGGTTCAATTCCATTGTTGCAAGAGGTCAGGATGCTCTTTGATTGTGTGTTAACTAGAAATCCCAGAAACTGTAACTCCCAAATGTCAAGGTCTATTTTCCCCAAACTCCATCTGTGTTCACATTTGGGCATATTGAGTATTCATGCCAAGTTTGGTCCTGATCCAACATTGTTTGGATGGAGGTGAACTACAACTCCAAAACCCAAGGTCAATGCCCACCAAGCTCTTATAGTATTTTCTCTTGGTTATGGGAGTTCTGTGTGGGAAGTTTGTGTCTTTCTGCCATTCCTGACAGGATATCTATGTTGTGTTCATCGAGACAGGCCCAGGTTTTACACTAGGTGTATAAATACATTTAAAAACATATTAACTATATGTATGACTGTGTTAGAGTGTCATTTTGTGTCATTTTGGTTGGTGGTGTGCCCCAGGATTTTGCAAATGTAAAAAATGTGCCGCGGCTCAAAAAAAGGTTGAAAAACACTGCGTTAGACAATGCATAGGTCTTTTATAACGGGTGTGCCAAACAGCTGCTAAAACATCATGGCTCATAAAAGCATCCTGATCAACACAATGTCTTGGCAGCCACTAAAGATGGGCTGAGAAACCAAAGAGAGGCCAGTGTGCTGAAGTGTTTATTTTTTATTATAGGATTGAATATGTATTGAAATGTTAGGATAATGTGAACCGGAGAAAGAGCTGATATTAAGAGCACATCTCTGCAGGGAGAGCAGAGTTGCCATAGCAACGTGGCTCTGAGGCAGAAGTGGGAGGAGTCAAGAATAGAATTCTGAGGGAGTTTGAATTTTGACAGTTTAACTGTCAGACCAGCTGTAGTTCAGTGAGTGTTAAGAGCTCAGAGAGAGCAGTTAGGTCTGACCAGCTCTAGAGAGAGCAGGGTTAGGAGTCATTGTTTAGGGCTGAGGGAATACAGTCCTGGTGAGCTGAGCTTGCGAGCCAGCTAGTTTATGTGAAGCCTGAGGGCTAAATAAAGACAAAGTGTCTGAAGAAGGCCAGGGTGTCTATGTATTGAAGGAGTTAGCAGCTGATCTAGCTGAGTGATAGCAATAGTTAAGCATTGTAACTTTGTCTTTGCCATCACTAGAACATTTGTAACCTTTTAAAGTCGTGCCTCCTCGGAAGAGTTATACAAAATATCAAACCAAGTTTTTGTGCCTGAATAAACTGTTGATTGTTATTTCATCTTGAAAATCTCTCTGTGCCATTGATTTCAAAAGTCAAGCCTCATTTTAAAAGTTTATTCCTGTCTCACAAGAACCCTCAGTAACCCTCACAAATAGCTTTCCTCACAAAAGTGTTCCAGTTGGTTTCTCTCTCATAAAATGGTGGCAGCAGTTTGAAGACAAATATTCGCATAGTGACGTGGCAGTGGATGAGGTAGTGAAGGAGACTCATTGAGTTACAGAAGAAATGTCAGGAGAGAATGCTACCCAAACATAGGCTAGGCATAGAGAAGAAGGCAGAGTTAGCAAGCACGCTAGAGAACAGCAGTGATTGGTTTAGAAGGGACGCCACCTCATTGGTTGCCCTGGTACATTACAATTGGTTTAGAGAAACACCATGTGCTCTTTGTTTACTAGCCAGTGATTGGTCTAGGAGACATCACATGTGTTAGCCTAATGAAACACCCATTTGGCCGGTCCGTGGGAAAGCTTATCAGAAAAGTAACAATATAGGGACAATCTACGCACATAGACAAAGCTTTAATAACTGGTCAGGAAAATAAACTGCGCAATGTCTGTTAGCCAATGGATTATTAGATTACATAATGCATTGTTAATTGGTTAGAATCAGAGCACATCATAAGTGTTAGCCAGTGAAATGAATGAACGAGGCGGTGCTTAAACCGACCCTGATGCTTGTATAAATATGTGCCTCACAAGGGGGAGGGGCCGCCCCCTTGAAGCACCATGTTGTGCCGGGACAGACTCACAGCTGTGAAAACAAAGTAAACTGAGCTTTCTGAGAAATCCTGTTGTCTGTCTTCTCCTTCTACTGCGTCTGCACGAGCAGCCTGCCTTGTGGGAGTATGGTAATCTACTACATTTCCCTACCCTGCCACGGTGTAAAAGTTGGCGTGCGAATAACGAGTCTTCACAAATTGGTGTCAGAGGTGGGACATCATTACAAATTGGTGGCAGCTAAGTAAAGTGAATGGTAGATTTCGATTCACCACAATTGGGTGACAATCGATTCCTTACAGCCGGGATCATCATATTCTAATCAGTGGGATCTTCCAGCTATATGAACAGAGACTGAGCAAAAGTATGGTACGCTCCTTTAGGAATTGTGAGAGACTTTCCATTTCAGAAATCGTTCTAGCCTAACCAACCTGTAATAGCTTCTGTATTCCCTTGTGCTTCTACATATGTGTAACTGTTCAATATAATTATTGTTGCTCATAAAAAAATAAATTCTAGCCAATAACGTACCGGCCTTCTTTGACATTTTGTTCCAGAGTAAGTTATGGCCCCGATATTTCCCAGTTGCAATATGAGTCCCCAACAATAATAAAGCTGTCACGAGGAGAGTGTGATGGACCACTTTGCATTGTTGTAACAGCCTTTTCTGCATTATAACTGTTTGTGAGTTTATGTCATCCTCATAAATGTGATCAATGCAAATAATAAAGTTCTAAGACAGCTGTGGCTTCTTATTCCCCTTCTCTTCAATCCTGGAGCCTTGAAGCCGGAGCAGTTCCTTTTCTGGCTGACTTCTCAGTCGGCAGCTGAACTTTTTCATAATATGCTCAGAACCTTCCGGAGCAATGAAGTTAGGCAGAGAAAGCCTTCATTTGTCATTTCTAAGAGTGTCGTAGAAACAGTGGGTTACAATCCCAATGGCAAAGATAGTGGCATCACCAGCCGTCACCGCTATCGACACCTGTGTTCTCCGAGTTAATCAACAATCCCCACCGCATGTACCGTAGCCACGTGCATTCAGGGGAAACCTTGTCCCGTTTCATGTCCCGGCTTCCGTTGGGGTGCGTGTGTGGCGGAGCTTGCAGGCATGACCGGATTACCCATAAGGCCAACAAGGCCTGGCCTAGGGGCGCAAGCCGAGGGGGGGGGGCATAGATCACGGACCAAAAAGACCCAAAACTGGTCTGCGCCCCTCTTTCCCCCTTCCTCATGCCCCTCCTCGCTCCTTCTCCCGGCAAAGTCTCTGCTCCAGCCCCTCCGTCTCTCTCTCTCTCTCTCTCTCTCTCTCTCTCTCTCTCTCTCTTGAGCGCTCTCTCTCTCATGCTCGGATGTTCTCTCTCTCTGCGCGCTGCTCTCTCTCTCTCATGCTCTCCCTCTCATGCACACTCTCTCTCTCTCGCTGCCTCTCTCTCTCACTCTCTCGCGCTCTCTCTCTCATGCACGCTCTCTCTCTCACGCGTGCTCTCTCTCACGCGCACATTCTCTCTTCTCTCTCTCTCTCTCACGCTCTCTCTCTTGCGTCTCTCTCTCATGCTCTCTTTCTCTCTCTTGCGCATGCTCTCTCTCTCTCTCGTGAGCGCTCTCTCTCTCTCATGCGCTCTCTCACGCACACTCTCTCTCGCGTGCTCTCTCTTTCTCTCTTGCTCTCTCTCTCATGCTCTCTCTCTCTCACGCGTTCTCTCTCACGCGGGCACTCTCTCTCTCACGCACGCGCACACACTATCTCTCTCTATCACGCACGTGCGCTCTCTCTCGTGGGTGTTCTCTCTCCTTCCCTCTTTCTCGCTGTCTTGCATGCTCTCTCTCGCTTGCTCTCTCTCTCGCACGCGCGCGCCTTTGGAGCGAGTTTGCACTCACTGCACTGTCCCCAAGTCTCCCGACTCCCAAGGAGACCTTCAGAGCACAGCAGAGCTTTCCAGCTGGTGGGGATGGGGACCTTGGAGGTTGTGGCAGGTTGTCTTAAAGGGGGCGTAATTCCAAACTGTGGTCTAGGGCGCAAAAAAAGTGTTAATCCGGGCCTGATTGCAGGCAAGCCCAGAAAGTATGTGCGCCTTCAGCCAAGAATAAGAGTAAGAGGCACTCAGCTGCAGGAGCACTTCAGCCACACATGTCCCACAACATTATCCAAGAGTGCATGTGTGGTGGGGTGTGCAGGCAGGCCCAGAGCACATCTGTAGCTGAGCTCCGGGTCTGCCAGCCTACACACCCTGCCACACATGCCCCACTATACTCCCACTATACACACATGCCCCACTATACTCTCTCCAGCGGAGCTCCAGTCCTACCTGCCTGCCTGCACACTCCGCAACACACACACACACACTTTCCAAGGCAAGAAGGAAAGTTTGAATGCACATGAAAGCAGGCATTTCATGTGGGGAGGGGGGTTCCTGTTTGGTGCTTCCGAAGACATGGAAGACACAAAAGAACCAGTAGAAATGGTGGGAACTAATTTCGCACAGAAGCCTAATGTCCAGTGCTGCCTTGGATCCCAGTCTGAGAGAAAAACAAGAGATAAGTCAATATAATATGATGAACTGGATTTCTACCCAAGGGATAATATAGGATGGATGGTTTTGAATATTCAGCTAAGATTCATTATTAGGGGTGCAATTCTTCAATAAGGGTGTGTCTACACTTCAAAATTAATGCAGTTTGGCACTGCTTGCTGCCATAGTTCAATGCTATGGAAATGATTAGAACTGGATTGCCAATACCCATTGTTAACAGCTTCTCCAAATAGTCCAAAGATTCATAATCATTAATACACTTCACACTTTCAACTTGAACTATTAACTCCACAGTTGTAATGACGCAGGGCATTTTGACTTATATAAAAGAGAATGACAAAATATTTTTGGACATTTATTTATTTATTTATTATTTCGATGTATATACCTCCCCCCCCCCCCCCGCCTTCCCTTCCCAAAGAGGGTCAGGGTGGTTCACACTAGTGAACAACATAATCACAACATAGTTAAAAACATAATAAAACAGATTGAGGCAAGAGTGGAATTTAACAGCCTTAAAGGTCAAACGCCTGTCTGAAGAGATGGGTCTTGCAGGCCCTCCGGAAGGCCTGCAGGTTAGTCATTGCTCGAGCCTCCTCTGGGAGGGCGTTCCGAAGGATAGGCGCTACTACAGAGAAAGTACGCTGCCGCGTCGAGGACAGGCGGCAGGTCTTAAGTGATGGAACCTCCAATAGGTTTTGATCCATGGATCGTAGTGGTCTCTGGGGAATGTACAGGGAGAGGCGGTCCTACAGGTGCACTGGCCCCAGACCATGCAAGCCCTTAAAGATTAACACCAGCACTTTGAAGGCAATCCGGTACTCGATGGGGAGCCAGTGCAATCGCTGTAGGACTGGAGTGATGTGGCACGATAATGCCGCACCAACCAGTAGACGAGTTGCAGCGTTTTCACCAGCTTAAGTTTCCAGATTACCGACAGAGGAAGGCTGATGTAAAGAGTGTTACAGTAGTCCAGTCTCGAGATGACCATGGCCTGAATTACCGTGGCTAGGTCGCCACTGGAGAGGTACGGCACCAGCCGCCTGGCCTGGCGCAGATGGGAAAATGCCGCTGTGCTCACGGTGGAGACCTGAGCCTCCATCGTCAGCAGAGGGTCCAGCTGGACCCCCAGGCTTTTAACCAGGGCCGATGGGCTAACCACCTCACCATCCATTATTGGCAGCCGGAGCTCCCCCCCCCCCCCGGGGGGACCCAGCCACAGGACCTCCGTCTTCAACGGATTCACCCTCAACCTGCTGGCCCGTCATGGCTTCCAGGCACTGATGGAAATAATCGGGTACAGAGTCTGGCTGGCCTTCCATCCTCAGCACCAGCTGGGTGTCATCAGCGTACTGATGACACTCCAGACCAAAGCTACGCAGGAGATAGTCATGTTGTTCTGTTCCAACCAAAACAACAGTCTCTTGAAAACGAAGGGCCTTTCTACAATCTATATATATAAAGGAAGAGTCGTCATGGAAAGACCGTCCCAAACAGAGAAACCTTACAACGCAGAAACACCAAACTTGCCAACAGAAATAGGCCTCAAGCAAGGTACGTTTGTAGCAAAGAAACTTCCCCCCCAAAACCTAAAAGGCCCCCAAAACAACGAGTAAAAAAACAACTACATTTCCCAGCATCCTCCGGGGCTGCCAACGACTCTCCCAGCCTCTACATTCTGACAACATGATTGGCTGCCAATAAGGGCGGATTTGCATAACTCCTGCACTGGCCAGCCAACATGAACATTCCGACCCAGAATAAACTGTCAGAGGACGATAAGGCAAAGGGCTGAGGCACAAACACAAACACCCAATTCACTTCCCACAGACTTTCTTGCATCTCCTAAATAGGGCACAGCAACACGTGCCGGGTACAGCTAGTGCCATATAAAATCCAAACTATCTGATTTGAACTGGATTATATGGCAATGTAGACTCATATAATCCAGTTCAAAGCAGATAATCTGGATTACTTGGCAGTGTATAAGAAGCCTAAGATTTTTTAAAAATTTTGTATGAGCAGCTCATTTCAACAGGGCGCTGTTCCAGTTGATGTTGCATATGTATGACATTTCTTCATCCCCCCCAATGAAAACCCTCAGTCTTCGAACATGATGTGCGAGATCGGAGCAAAATGGTTTTAATTTACTCTTAAAGAAATGTAATACAAAGGAAACCAAATGGTGTGACAGAACATTTTGCTGCAGCCAAGGAATCTTATCTTCTTTTGAGATGTCAATTTATCTCAAGGTCACAACAGAGACATTAGAAAGAGGAGCTGCGCGTAATGCAATTTCCCCTGTTATTGATGATAGCATCTGGAGTTAGATTACAAGATTGGGTTTGTCCTTACATTTTGTTTTACTTTTAAAGACTACTGTTATAGGAAGTCTTTGCCATTTGATTCTTATAGGTCAGTGTTTCCCAACCGGTGTACCGTGGCACACTAGTGTGCCACGAGCAATCATCAGGTGTGCTGTGGGAAATTGGAACCTCTTGAGTCTTGAATAAGCCATGCCCCTTTATTCCCCGTGAGCCAATCCCATTGCGGTAGCCTTGAACTCCCGCCTGGCACCAAGATGGCGGCAGGACCGGAAGCAATCAGGAAAAGGCCAACTGTTCCACATCAACAAAATACAAAGGAAAAAGCAGCGAAAACGCTAAGCAATATAAGTGAACACACTATATATACACACAGTGCTGGAGACAATAATGGAGTCTGCTCTAGTCAGTCTACAAATATATGTATTATATCATGGATACATCACATTTATACAATTATATTGGCATAATATCATCATAGTGAAATTCAAAACAAAAGCGGTGACTGGGCTCACACAGAGGTGAACCAGGACGCCCAGGCTCCGAAGAGAATGTGTTGGAAAAGGCTCAGGCACAGTCCCGGACGCCTTCCCAGCAAGGCAATAATGTCCAAAATAATATCATAAACAGGTTGGTCTCACGAATGATACTGGTGCGAAGGGGAGGACGTCGTGGGGCCAACGAAAAGGGTCCCGCGCGGCTTCGTTTCACCCCCGTGGGGGCTTCTTCAGGGCCGGGGGCGTGGCCTAGATGCCAAAATCTCGTGAGCGTCACGGTGGGATTTGGACACTAGAGTGACAGTAATGTATAGATTACAGTTTGTACATATCATATAGGCTTAATTAATACATAAAGCGCCACTCGAAAAGGGGAACAGTTAGGGTCATGAGGAAAATATCTAAGCAATGTAATGCTGAAGAGACAGGCAAGTACATACCAACGCCGGGAGCAACAGGAGCACCGCAGGTGGAAGCAGTATCCGTGGGTACTGGGCAAAAAGCACTGCGGTTTGAGTAGTTAGCATTTAAATAGTATCAGGCACAGGTGCCCCAACTAAACTAATAATTCGCTGACAGATAACTTGTCATTGAGCCCATGGGGGGTCTCGCTGTTTAAAGTGATTATCCACTTATTTTCAAGGCGCAGTAGGGTCCTTTTGATATCAGAATGGGGTTGTGGGTGGATCTTTTCAAGAACAGTCACAGTGAAGTTATCATATCTGCTATTGCAGTTTTTAAAGTGCATGTATAGCACAGAATTGTCATATCCAGTATGGAAGCGTGACCTATGTTCGCAGATCCTATTTTTTAATTCTCTCGTTGATAAACCAACATAAAAGCCCCCACAACAACCACAAATTATACAGTAAATTATATTTTTGGAATTGCAAGTTGCCCAAGTACGGATTTTATGTGTTTTCTTGGTGTAAGGGTTCTGGATTTGAGTTATGGGAGAAATATGCCTACAAATACTGCATCTCCCGCACTTCTTGGTCCCAAAGGGGAGGGGGATAGAGGGGGGACGGTTGTCCGAGCTGTCATCTTTTGTGTGTACAAGTAAATCTCTAAGATTTTGGGTTCTTTTGAATGCTATAAGTGGTGGGTTTTCCAGGCAGGACCGGAAGCGCCTTCCCTGAGGGGACGCCAGTGGAGTGGAAGTGCCTCGTCTGAGGTGATGCACCGGCGGGTGTGCCTGGCGTTGCTGGGCTTGGCGGCGGGCCTGGCGCTGGTCCGGCCGGCCAGGGCGGTACAGCACTTGAGCCTGGCCCTGGCCAGTGCCACCGCCTCTGCCTTCACGGGCTTCCTCTCTTACCTACGGCTCTACTGCCTCTTTGCCCACTGCTGCCACGACACGGGGAACAACGGGGCCCGCCTCCGGGTAGGTACGCAAGTGGCCTACCGGGCCTCAGAGACTGTGACAATGTTGGAAGGAGGCTCACCCCTTTAAGGTCCCTAAAACAGGCATGGGAAAACTTCGGCCCTCTGGGTGCTTTGGACTCCAACTCCCACCCTTCCTCACAGCCTGAGGCCCTTTCCTGCTTAAGTGGCTGAGGGGAAAGGGAAAGGGCCTGAGGCTGTTAGGAATGGTGGGAGTTGGAGTCCAAAGCACCCAGAGGGCTGAAGTTTCCCCATGCCTGTTTTAGGGACCTTAAAGTGGTGAGCCTCCTTCCAACATTGAGATTCTGGATAGAAAACAAACAACAACATAACATAACATTGTTTGAGTCCACAGTGCTCACTGGGTGTAGGTGAACTACAACTTCCAAACTCAAGGTCAATTCCCAAGCAAACCCTTTCAGTACTTTCTGTTGGTAATGAGAGTTCAATATGCCAAGTTTGGTTCAATTCCATTGTTGCAAGAGTTCAGGATGCTCTTTGATTGTGTGTTAACTATAAATCCCAGAAACTGTAACTCCCAAATGTCAAGGTCTATTTTCCCCAAACGCCATCTGTGTTCACATTTGGGCATATTGAATATTGATGACAAGTTTGGTCCTGATCCAACATTGTTTGAGTCCACAGTGCTCTCTGGATATAGGTGAACTACAACTCCAAAACTCAAGGTCAATGCCCACCAAACTCTTATAGTATTTTCTCTTGGTTTTGGGAGTTCTGTGTGGGAAGTTTGATTCCATTCCATCATTGGTGGAGTTCAGAGTGCTCTTTGATTGCGGGTGAACTATAACTCCCAGCAACTACAACTCCCAAATTACAAAATCAATTTTTGACTGACGGTCCCTCCTTGGGTTAGTATTACTATGTTTTGTGGCCAATTTGACTGCAATTTGTCCAGTGGTTTTTGAGTTATGTTAATCCCACAAATATATATATATATATTCATCTTATACCTGGGGTTGTCCGAGTCTTGTGTGCCAAATCTGGTATTGTTCCAATTGTTCCTATTATTGTAGTTTATATTACAGTCATGCAAATTCAGCACATTAGTTCCTCTTTTTCTAGTTCTCTCAAAATAACCCACTAATCTGAGATAGCTACTCTAGACCAGGGCTGTCCAACTTCTACCGGACCTTGGGCCGGAAATCCGGTCACTGATCACCTGGGGGGCCAAGCCCTGGCTCCGCCCCTCCTGTCCCCTGGCTCCACCCCCTCCTGTCCCCTGGCTCCATCCCTCCCTTCCCCTGGCTCCGCCCCTCCCCTCCCCTGGCTCCGCCCCTCCCCACCCCCAGCATTGCATAAATATACAATTACATATTATATTATTTAAATAAGGGGAGAGGGAGGGATGGATGGAACACATGAGGGGCATAAATATACAGAATATCAAGGCAGAAAATCCCACAATCTCTGCTTTGAACTGGAATATATGACAGTGTTCCACTGGCCACATTGATCAGCATTGAATGGCCTTGCAGTTGAAAGGTCTGTGTGCTTTCATTCTGCCAGTTTACCCCTGATTCCATTACACAGATTCCATTCAGTGCAAGTCATCAAAGTAAACTTAGGTAATTGCAAAGAATGTAAATAATTCTGGGGGGAGGAAAAGGAGGGGGAAAGAGGTGGGAGGCCTTTCCTTGAGCTCCCTCTCCTTCAATTCTCCCCTCCCTCCTTTTCTCCCCCCCCCCCCCTCTCCTATGGCTGGCCGGTTCTCTCCTTCTCATTAAAGAGACAGTTCATGAAACGCAAATGAAGGGGTCAGAAAGGAAGGGACTTGTGTGTGTGTGTGTGTCTGAGAGAGCCAGAGAGATCTTCCCTTTGCGCTGGGGAGAGGTGTGCCCAAGGCAGGTCCCCCGCCTCTCTCTCTCTCTCTGTCACACACTCACTCAATCACTCACGCATGTAGCCAGACACACTCCTCCCTCCCAAACCCCATTATTTGCTGTTATGTTTATTCCCTGGCGCTGAGGGCCTGAGCGCTCCGAGACCCTCTTCCACCCAGGAGCAAGCAGCAATCCTGGACGGCCCTGGGAGACACACTCCCTCCCTCCCAAACCCCTTTTGCTTCCCTGGCACTGAGGGGCCAAAGACGGGGGAAAGCCATGCAGCGCCCGAGGGGGGTCGCCGGGTCGCTCTTCCTGTTTGCTGCCAAGGGGGCGGGGCCCAAGAGACGTCACTCCCTCCCATTGTCCCCCTCCCTCAGGAGAAGAGGAGGCGGCCAATAGAAAGCCAGGGGGGGTGGGGAACAAAAAATAATAATAAAAAGTAATATTTTTTAAATTGAAAAAATATTTTTAAAATATTTTTAAAATATATTATTTATTGCAGGAGGGTAAGGGGCCGTAGCCAAGGGGCTAGGGGGCCATGTACAGCCCCCGGGCCGCCTGTTGGACAGGCCTGCTCTAGACTAAAGATGGGGTCAAACTGCAATAGTTGCAGAGGAAAAGCAAGTTGTGACATCCTTCAGAGATAGAGATTACATATTTTATTATATTTAAGTAACCGTCTAGTTTCACCTCTTTGTCCTCGTTCAGCTTCTCGGCACAATCCATGAGCTCCCCTCTGGCAGCGTGTCTGCACTACCACTCAACTCTTGCCTGTTAATAGCCACTTAAAGTAATGATGTACGTTTATATATTTTAAACTTCCATCCCATCTTACTCGGTAATTGCATCCTCCCACACAACCATGTGTATCATAATCTGCCAGCTGAGACAACACTCCGTGCATCTGATGGGTTGGGTGCAGTTCACATTGGCTTTTGCCCAATGAAACTTTAAAGTGTTACGAGACGCTGGAGAGAAGGGGACAATCGCTAGAGTTGGTTCTTTCCCTCTTGCATCACACAGCGGGAGAACTCTACCCTCCCTTCGTAAAAAAATAAAACTTGGCTTTGTGCTGGAAGATCAGGAAAAATGCAGAAAATTACTCTGCATTATATGATAGTATAGCTCAGCATGCGAGCTACTCTTAAGCCAGTGTTTCCCAACCTTTTTTGAACCGCGGCACACTTTTTACATTTGCCAAATCCTGGGGCACACCACCAACCAAAATGACACACAATGACACTCTAACACAGTCATACATATAGTTAATATGTTTTTAAATGTATTTATACACTCAGAGTGAAACCTGGGCCTGTTTCGAAGAACACAACATAGATATCCTGGCAGGAATGGCAGAAAGACACAAACTTCCCACACGGAACTCCCATAACCAAGAGAAAATGCTATAAGGGTTTGGTGGGCATTGACCTTGAGTTTTGGAGTTGTAGTTCACCTATCAAATATGAATGCAGATGGAGTTCAGGGGAAATAGAGCTTGACATTTGGGAGTTGTAGTTTCTGGGATTTATAGTTCCCCTACAATCAAAGAGCGTTCTGAACCCCACCAATGATAGAACTGGGCCAAACTTCCCAGACAGAACCCCCAGGAGGCAAGAGGAGGTCTCTACTTGGGGAAAGGGAGGCGGGCCTTCCCAATGCATGGAGAGGGAGAGACCAAGTAGACAACGGGTGGGGAGGGGGGTGGTTGTAATTTTGTGCCTTTATCGAGGTACGTTTCTTAGGGTTTTTATACTTCAGCACACTAGACTCCCCCCCCGCGGTTCCAATTTCCCATGGTACACCTGATGATCGCTCACGGCACACTGGTTGAGAAACACTGTCTTAAGCAACCAAGTCCTAAAGATCTACCTGCTCCCGCCGCCTCACACTCCTGCCGCCGCATGTGCTCCTGCTGTTCCAGAGGGAGCGCCCGGCCTCTCTCTCCTCCAGAAGCAGCTGTGCAGCCTCCGCTGCCGGCGTGACAGGCAGGACGGAGCGCTCCCTCCCGCCTCCCGCTCCCTCCTTCCCGCAATGCCTTGCGGGCGGAAGCAGCACCGCTCGAGCGGAAGGCGCGCTCCTGCTGCTGTCTTCCGCCCGTGCGGCACTTCTTCTGCCAGTGGGGCATTGCAGGAAGGAGGAAGCATGGGGCGGGAGGGAGCGCTCCGTCCTGCATGTCACGCCAGCAGCGGAGGCTGTTCAGCTGTTTCTGGAGGAGAGAGAGGCAGGGCACTCCCTCTGGAGGCCCCGCCTCGTGCTTCCTCCTTCCTGCAATGCTCCGTGGGCGGAAGAAGCGCCACCCGGGCGGAAGGCAGCAGCAGGAGTGCGCCTTCCGCTCGAGTGGTGCTGCTTCCGCCCCCCAAGGCATTGCAGGAAGGAGGGAGCGCGAGGTGGGGCCTTCGGAGGGAGCAACTCCGCCCCGCCGCGCGCTTCCTCCTTCCTGCAATGCCCCGCAGGTGGAAGAAGCACCGCGAGAGCAGAAGCCAGCAGCAGGAGTGTGTGTGTGCGCAGGTTGTGCGCGCGCATGGCAAAAGTGCCCCATCCGGCTGGTGAGGCCCGAAGATCGACTAGTCGATCGCGATCGACTAATTGAGGAGCCCTGGTGTAGCTAAAGCCTTATTCATCTGTTGAGCTAATTTAATCCTCTCCGATCTGAAACCTAATTCTGACACTCCTATCCCTGACAAAACTCCAATCTCGCTCTTTGAGAATGTCCATATGCTATTCCTACAGACATTCCACCAATGGCCACTCATTCCCAAGTTTCCATTCTCCCGCCTCCTCCCAAATGAGCCTTACCTTATTCCATCTGAGGGGGGCGGTCTTAAATTGGCTGTCCTCCTTCCTCCGGAACCGATCGCAGCGTGTGAGGAGGGCTGAGGATGTCTCCGGGGGTTCCCCACTTTGCTGTGGGGTTCCCCAGGGGGCAATCCTCTCCCCTCTATTATTTAACATCTATGTCCGACCACTTGCTCTGCTGGTCCGTAGTTTTGGGCTGGAGTGCCACCAGTACGCTGATGACACCCAGCTCGTTCTGGGGATGGAGGGCAGGCCAGAAACCGTATCCGATAATTTCCATCAGTGCATTAAGGCCGTCATTGGATGGCTGCGAGCCAGTAGGTTGAAGGTGAATCCGGCTAAGACGGAGATCCTGTGGCTGGGTCGTCCGGGCGTGGTGGAGATCCAACTTCCTTCCCTGCATGGCACGACATTATGTCCGTCGTCAACAGTTTAAAGTCTTGGCGTCACTCTGGACTCACAACTGACGATGGAGACGCACATCTCCGCCGGCAGTAGAGTTGCTTTTTTCCACCTACGGCAGGCAAGGAAGTTGGCTCCCTACCTCTCCCGCCACGACCTAGCCACAGTGGTCCAAGCCACCGTCATCTCAAGACTGGACTACTGGAACCAATGATGAGAAAGAGAAAGAAAAATATAAGCATCATGTATAAAACATTATTGAGGTGGAAGCTGGAGGACGAACATATTAAAGACGGTCATACCAGATGGGCCCAGGATTTAGGTCATTCCATATTGCTGAACCAATGGGAAGAGATTTGGGAGAAAAAGCTAAAATACACAACCTCAACAGAGATTACCGAGAACTGGCTAAAAATACAATTTCGCTGGTATTGGTGTCCAGTAAAAATAGCAAAATTTGACAAAAAAGCATCCAATAGATCAGTGGTTCTCCAACCTTCCTAATGAGAGCCCCGTAAATATTATGGAGGACCCCCATCATAAAATTATTACATGCTCATCTATAACTAATTTATTTATTTATTCAATTAACTATTTTTACTATATTTTATTCACTGGATCAAAATATTAACATATTAATACTCAAAGAAATATTCATATATTAGTATTATCATAATTATTATAGTATAGTTATATATAAGTTCATAATATATTGAAATTATAATATATCCACCAACATATTATATTAGGGTTTATTATATTATTTTATTATTGTTATAAAATTATTCAATACAATAATAATAAAAACCACTAAAATAAAATAATGCTTGTTTTGGGGAAAAGACCCCTTTCTTTGGAAGTTGTTTTTGGGATTTATAGTTCAGGCAGGGAGGCAAGTCAGGGGCCAAACCTTAGGCAGAACCCCCATGACCAACAGAAAATGCTGTGTTTTCTGATGGTCTTTGGCAACCCCTCTGACACCCCTTTGCGACCCCTCTAGAGGTCCCGACCCCCAGGTTGAGAAACACTGCAATAGATGCTGGAAATGTGGTAAAGAATTGGGCACTTTTATACACCAATGGTGGCATTGCAAGTGCGTCAATAAATTTTGGAGATCAATCCACACTGAAATTCAGAAAATTTTAAATATGAAGTTTGGCCTAAATCCGCAGTATTGTTTACTAGGACTCACTAACAAAATCTTCAACCTCAACCAAGATAAAATCTTTTTCACTTTGAGCACCTGTGCCAGAATAACTTTGGCGAGATACTGGAAGAGTAAATCTACCCCTAATATCGAAGAATGGACATTGAAAATACTGGACATGATGCCCTTTCTCAGGCATTATGTGACAAAAAAAACAAGACAGACGGGTCCGTTTTCAGATCTCATATGCAGAATAAAGGAAGCAAAATTTTGCTTGACCTAAATGAAATATAAAGGAAAAGGTCGACGAAAAGCATTTAAACGATCTGTAAATAACTTTGTAACAAGACATTGCATTCTGGAGAGACGCTCGGGAAGTCCGTGAGCTGCACTGATTACCAGTACAATGCCGGATCACTTTCAAAGTGTTGGTACTGACCTTTAAGGCCTTGAACGGTCTGGGGCCAGTTTACCTTAGGGACCACCTCATATCCCACTAGGCCACTACGTTCAGAGTCGGGCCAACTCCTGGAGGTTCCCAGCTTCAAAACATACCATCTAACAGCCACAAGACAGAGGGCCTTCTCAATAATCGCCCCCACCCTGTGGAATGCGCTGCCAGAGTTCGTGCCCTCACGGACCTGCTGGCATTCCGGAAGGCGTGCAAAACCCTCCTGTTCCGGCAGGCTTTTGGGTAATAAGGCAATGACTCGTCTTCTTGTTGTATATGACTTCTGACGAAGTTATCTACTCTTGTTCATTTGCTCGCTGTGTATTTTACTGTGTTTTTATAGTGTTTTATATTGTGCTATTAAACTTTGTGTCCATTGCTGTAAGTCATAAGAACATAAGAACATAAGAAGAGCCATGCTGAATTGGGCCTCAGCCCATCTAGTCCAGCATTCTGTGTCACACAGTGGCCCACCAGTTGTACACGGGGATCTCTAGCAGAAAGGAGGGCAAAACCCCCACCTGCTCCCGACCCCCCACAACCAGTACCCGGGGAAATCCTGCCTGCCTCCATCAACACAGAGGTGTCACTTGGATGTCCATTTCAGTAACTACTGATTCCCTTGGTATCCATGAATCTGTCTAATCCTGCCTTGAAGCTGTCCAGGCTGACCGCTGTCACAACCTCCTCTGGAAGTGAGTTCCATAACCCAATGACCCTCTGGGTGAAGAAACATTTCCCTTATTAGTCCTAACTTTCCTACCTTGGAGCTTCAGGAGTGCCCTCTAGTCCTAGTGTTGTGTGACAGAGAAAATATTTTTTCTCTATTCACCTTTCTATCCCATGCATGATTTTATACACTTCGATCAAGTCACCTCTTAAACGCCGCCTTTCAAGGCTGAAAAGACCAAGGCATTGCAACCTGGTTTCATAAGGGAGCTGCTCCATCCCTTGGATCATTCTTGTTGCCCTTCTTTGTACCTTTTCCAGTTCCGTTATATCCTTCTTGAGGTGCGGAGACCAGAATTGTACACAGTACTCCAGATGTGGCCTCACCATAGATTTGTAGAGAGGCAATACAACATTTGCCGACCTACTTTCGATTCCCTTCCTGATCATGCCAAGCATAGAATTTGCTTTTTCACTGCTGCTGCGCACTGGGTTGACATCTTCATTGAGCTGTCCACCAAAACCCCAAGATCCCTTTCCTGGTTTGTCTCAGAAAGCTTTGATCCCATCAGTTGATAAGTGTATTTGGGGTTCTTTGCTCCGATGTGCATGACTTTACACTTGTTTAGGTTAAAATGCATTTGCCACTTTGTTGCCCATTCACTCAATTTCAAGAGATCTTTCTGGAGCTCTTTACAGTCAGTTTCATTTTTAACTACCCTGAACAGTTTAGTGTCATCTGCAAACTTTGCTACCTCACAATTCACTCCTACATCCAGATCATTAATGAATAAATTAAAAAGTAACGGTCCTAAACTGAACCTTGGGGTACGCCACTTCTCACCTCTTTCCACCCAGAGAAATGTCCGTTTATTACCACCCTTTGTTTCCTACAGTTTAGCCAGGTTCCAATCCAGGACAAGACCTGTCCCCTGAGTCCATGGCTGAAGAGCTTATTTAGAGCCTTTGGTGAGGACTTTGTCAAAAGCCTTTTGAAAGTCAAGGTAAACAATATCAACTGGGTCCCTTTATCTATGTGTTTATTTACACCCTCAAAGAATTCTAACAAGTTAGTAAGACATGATTTGCCTTTGCAGAAACCATGTTGATTTTCCTTCAGCAATGCCTGTTCTTCTATGTGCTTAGTAATTTTTTTCTTTAATAATGGTTTCCATCACTTTGCCTGGAACTGAGGTTAGACTAACTGGCCTATAATTTCCTGGATCACCCCTGGATCCTTTCTTGAAGATCGGAGTTACATTTGCCTCCTTCCAGTCCTCGGGTACAGTGCCTGATCTTAGAGAAAGGTTATATATTTTGGCTAGAATTTCAGCAATTTCACACTTGAGTTCCTTAAGAACTCTGGGGTGGATGCCATCTGGCCCTGGTGATTTGTTGACATTTAGTTTAGTAAGGCATGTGAGAACATCCTCCTTGTTTATCTCTATCTGGTTTAATTCATTTAATTCCCTCCCTGAAAAAAACTGACTCAGCTGCAGGCATATGTTGTCTGTCCTCCTGTGTGAAAACGGAGGCAAAGAAGTCATTTAGCCGCTCAGCAATCTCCTTGTCTTCACTTATTGTCCCTTTCTTACCATTTTCGTCAAGTGGCCCAACTGCTTTTCTAGTTGGGTTTCTGCTTCTGATGTACTTAAAGAAGTTTTTGCTATTTTTTAAAAATATTCTTAGCTATATGTGCCTCAAAATCTCTCTTGGCTTTCCTGACGGTTGCTTTGCATTTAGTTTGCCAGAGCTTGTGTTCCTTTCTGTTCTCCTCAGTAGGAAGAGCCTTCCATTTCTTAAATGAGTTTTTCTTCTTTCCAATCACATCTTTTACTTCATTTGAAAGCCATACCGATGTCCTCTTGGACTTTCCCGGCCTCTTTCTTATTTTAGGGATGCATTTTAGTTCGGCTTGTTTTAAAGTATTTTTAAACAGTTTCCAAGCATTTTGGAGGGATTTGATTTTTTTTAATGTTCCTTTTAGTTTGTTCTTTACTATTTTTCTCATTTTGGTGAAATTTCCTTTGTGAAAATTTAAGGTCTCTGTGTTAGTTTTCACTGACAGTTTGCTATCCAAACTTAATTTGAAGGTTATTGTGTTGTGGTCACTGGCACCTATGGGCTCTGTTACAAGGACATCTTGAACGAGATCTTGTTCATTAGTTAGCACCAAGTCCAGGATCCCCTTTCCCCTGGTTGGTTCCATGACCATCTGCTCAAGGGAATAATCAGCTAGCATGTCGAGGAACCTTGTCTCTCTTTCATGCGTAGAACACGAATTTAGCCAATCCCCCATTATGACTAATTTATTGCTTTTTGAGGCCTGTCGCTCCGGGCCACGCCGGAAGTGGCGACTCACAAATACGAATAATAAATAAATAAAATAAAATCTCTCTGTGACTCCATACCCCATTTCTGACTGGCTTCTACTCTATACTCAGGATATGTTGGGATCTATACTGAAATACTCAGCGTGCCCTGGTTCGGACAGTGCAGGACACACCCACTTTGGATTTTACAAGTGCCTCATTTGAGGAGCGATTACCTTGTACTCTAAATCCCTATTTGGTTGGGACTTGCAATGACTGCTTATACCGGACTATACTCACACGCCCACGAGTAGAGTGAGTACAAACTTCCTTGTGTAGAGCGCCTTTGTGTAGAACTTTTGATGTGTTTATTTATTTATTTATTTATTATTTCGCATTTGTCTGCCACCCCCCCCCAAACGGCTCGGGGCGACTCACAACAGTTCGTAAAATACAATTGACGGATATCTCATGGACCACAGTAAAACCATTCGAACAAATGGAGTCGCAGTGGACTGTCAACTAGGCAGCGCGAGCTACAGTCTAGTTAACCCCGAAGGCTTGCTGGAACAGTCATGTCTTAACTGCTCTCCTGAACGGGAGGAGGCTCTGGGTGGCACGGATGCCGGTGGGCAGTGCGTTCCACAGGGTTGGGGCTGCAACAGAGAAAGCCCGCCGGCAGGTTGCGGACAGATGGTAGGTCTTCACATTTGGGATGACCAGGAGATTTAGCTCTTCGGAGCGCAGTGATCTGGTGGGATGATATGGGACAAGGCGGTCCCGCAGGTACACTGGCCCCAGACCATGTAAGGCCTTAAAAGTCAGGACTAACACTTTGAAGGCAATCCAGCATTCTATTGGGAGCCAGTGCAGTTCGCGCAGGATTGGCGTGATGTGGTGGCCAATCGGGACCCCCGCCAGGAGTCGCGCTGCAGCGTTCTGCACCAGTTTGAGTCTCCGGATTACTGACAGAGGAAGGCCAATGTACAGTGTTACAGTAGTCCAGCCTCGAGATGACCGTGGCTTGGACCACTGTTGCTAAGTCGCGCCGGGACAAGTAGGGGGCCAGCTTCCTCGCCTGGCGAAGATGGAAAAATGCTACCCTGCTGACGCTGGAGACATGGGCTTCCATCGACAACAGGGGGTCCAGGGTTACTCCTAAGCTCTTAACAAAGGGCGACGGACGTAATGTCACGCCGTCCAGGGTTGGAAGCTGAACATCCCTACAGTCCGGAGGACCCAGCCACAGGATCTCAGTGTTGAACTTATTATGTGCTGAACTCATTGTGTGTTGAACTCATCATGTGTAGAACTTAATACTTGTTGGATATCGGTGGATAGGAGCTCACTTTTTCATATTAGATGTGTTATGATTATTATATAGATCAGGGCTGTCCAACTGGCAGCCCGGGGGCCGTACACGGCCCCCCAGCCTGTTGGGCACGGCCTCCGCTATTCCCCCGGCCGCCATTTTTAATTTTTTTAAAAAAAATTCTATTTTTTTTAAATGGCGGCCGAGGGGGAGGGGGAGGCGGGGCAGGAGGAGGAAGTGAGCCAGCTCCCTCCCTGCACCGCCCCTCCGTCCCTCTCTCCGCGCCGCCCGATTGCATCGGCGCCAGTGAGAGAGGGACAGCAGCGGCTGAAGCCGGCGCTGGCTTCAGCTGCTGCTGTGATCCCTTGCAAGAGAGGGGGGTCCCCCGGCGGGGCCTCCGTGCCTTGCAAGGGATCCTGTCAGCAGCTGAAGCCGGCGAAACCACCAGCTTTATCTGTGGCTAGGATGCCTTGGAAGGGAGGGGGTGCCGTGTGGCTCCTCCCTCTCCCAAAGCTTCCCGGCAGCCGGGGGCGGGGCCAGGGCCGGGGCCGGGCGGCCCCCCAGGTCATCAGTGACCTGGAATCCGGCCCTTGGCCGGTTAGATGTTGGACAGCACTGATATAGATAAAAGATAATTGATCTTGAACAGTTTAGTGTGATTGCATTTTGAACGTACTTTGGCTTGTTGTTCTTTAGTGATATGGAAGAGAGAGTAGATTTAGTTGTTGTTGTTTGATACAGAACACATGCCATCCTGTAGTCACCATCTGCTCACACATAGAAAACCATATTTAATAATCTAGAGCTGATGTGGTAGTAGTAATATTTCGTGGGTAGTAAGCCTCTCCCCTCCCAACAGTCCCATTGTCTCTGCACTATCAGAGAGTTTTGTGAGACCAGCTGCTCTCATTGCCACGTGGTTTCAGACAATGGTGTAGTCATGGTTAGGCCGCGGACCATATTTTTGATCGTGTCGACCACTTGTGGTCCATGGACCACAGGTTGGTAACCACTGGTTTAGAAGAGCGTTCCCTGCTCCTTGGAACCTAGCCGCATTGCTAATAGAGACTGCACCTGAGATCTTATCTGTAGTTGTTCATTTGTGTTGCTTTTCAGAGACATCCTACCTCTCCTCCCTGACAACAGACTTCAAAATGATCAAAGCAGCCCAACAGAGTAGCTCAAACCTTTCATCTCTTGGATGACAATAAAATACACAGCAGAGGTATTCTATTTGGAAGAGGAAATAATCAAAGGAACCCATAAGAAAGCAAGCTGATGCCTTTCATTGCAAGCATCAGCCCAATACCCAGAGATCATTGGAATGGTGTCTATTGCACCCCAAGTTCCATCTTGTTTGCTATAACACCAGTCATTACTATGAGGAAATTGTCAGCAATCAACCAGCATCAATTGCCAGGGCTATTAGTGCAGACAGCTGAATCTCCCTTTTGAATCCCTGGTATTAGGTATATGTGTTTGTGGAGAGCACAGCATTTTTAAAATGAAAGTACCGTATATACTCGAATATATACCGTATATACTCGAATATAAGCCGTCCGAATATAGGCCGAGGGTGGGAAATGCAGCAACTACAGGTCAATCTCAAAATAAAATATAGATACTAATAACATTACATTAATTAAGGTATAAGTGGGTTAAATGTTTTTGAATATTTACTCTTCTGCCTTCAGGGCCTAAAAAGGGCTTTAAAGGGATGGACATTGCAAGCTATGGCCCTGAAGGTAGAGAAAAGGCCTTCCCACATGCAGGGAAACCCGGGATATCTAAAAGGATGAGTGCTAGACTCAAAAATAGTGAACTAAACAGGATTTATTGAATGCAACCAGTGAAAATGCTGGTGGCCCAAAATGCTTAGTTGGTTGCAAAAGGAAGTCCTTGAAAAGGGATTACAATCACTTGCCTCTGTTTTGCAGAGTGATGGCAACCCTTTCGTAGTTCCCAGGTTCCTGTTGCTCTCCGGCCTCTAGGCTCGCGAGGTCCTGTATAAGCCCCAAAACCCACAGTCTATGATGAGAACGGGTTCGCCTTTATACTGCAGGCTTGGTTGAGAGCCAAGTTAGGCCTAGTAGGTCAGTGTTTCCCAACCTTTTTTGAGCCACGGCACACTTTTTACATTTCCAAAATCCTGGGGCACACTACCAACCAAAATGACACAAAATGACACTCTAACACAGTAATACATATAGTTAATATGTTTTTAATGCATTTATACACTCAGTGTGAAACCTGGGCCTGTTTCGATGAACACAACATAGATATCCTGGCAGGAATGGCAGAAAGACACACACGAAGGTCTTGCTCAGCAGCTGTGTTTAGTTATGTCGCAGTCAAGCTTGAGAAGCTCATCTCACACAGATATGTGGTTGAAAAAGGGAGCAATGTCAAAATAGCTGCCGCCATTTTGATCCAAGAAATAAAGTTATTATTATTATTATTATATGGGTAGCGTGAGTGTGTTCAGGAGGGGAGGGGGAGGGAGGAAGACATGGGGCGAGTCTGCGCAGTAGCGCCCGCATTGGTCACGTCTTCCTCCCCCTCCCCTCCTGAGCAAAGTGAGGCAAAGCGAGCAGAGCGAGGCTGGGAAGAAGGGAGCCCGAGTGGAGAAGAAAAAGTGTTCGGCAGGAGGGGGAAGGAAGGGTATTGGAGGTTCCAATTTCCCATGGCACACCACCTGATGATCGCTCACGGCACACTAGTGTGCCCCGGCACACCGGTTGGGAAACACTGTAGTAGGTGAACTAAAATGCTTTGTCCCAGCAAGCTTAGATTCCAACCTTGCTTTGTCCGTGTTTCCTCTGGAATGGAGCCAGAAAGGAAGTCCAACCCCTCAGGTAAACTCCGGAAAAGGGCGGAGTTAAGGGCGGTGACGCAGGTTTGGAGCCAAGACACAGCCCCACCCCTAAGTGCCGACACGGCCACAACAATAGAACAAAGACTTTGCGGGTAAGGCAAATAGGTACAGAGTACAGATGTAAGAACAGCCCCTTGGGGGCGCCACATTTACCATATTTCAAAGAAGAACAGTAAACTAGTTGTGTAAGTGGAAAAGGAGGGTCAACAAAAACAATATGGTATCAACAATAACATAATAATAATATATTTGTACCCCGCCCTATCTCCCCATGGGGACACAGGGTGGCTTCCACCATAGTAACAGGCAAACATTCAATGCTTTTATTTATTTATTTACTTTGCTTCTAGACCGCCCCTCTCAGCCCGAAGGCGACTCAAGGCGGTGTACAAATGGCAAGAACTGCCCAAGACAAACATATCAACAATTATCAACACAATTCCATCATATTTAAATAAGTAATTTATTTTGTTTAAATAAATAATGTTATTTATCATTTTAAAGATAATATAATATAATAATATATAATATAATATAGTGTTACATTGCATTATGATTTGATATAATATAATATATTATAATGTCAATATATTGTATTATGTTATAGTATAATAATTGTAATGTAATAATAATAATAATAATAGTATGATTACGGTATGGTATGTGGAATATGCATTTGGTATTGGTTGTCTTGTATTGTAACACAGTATAATACTGCCAATGATAATGTGATACAATAATTATATCGTAATATTATAATTTGTATATTTGTATCACATGCAATATTGCTAACAATATTGCAATATGTTGTAATGTTAATTGTTGTTTTTTTCAGTTTGTTGTAAGCCGCTCCGGCAATATTGTTATATGTACACTGTAAGTCACTCTGGCAGGATTGTTGTTTGCTGTAAGCCACTCTGTGTCCCCTTCGGGGTTGAGAAGGGTGGCATATAAAAAAAATAGTAAATAAATAAATAAATAAATAAATATACAAATTAGCACTTAATCATCTCATTATTAAATCGGTTTCCAATTACATCATCATCGTTCTGTAGGTCTCAACTTGGTAATCATACTACATCTGCAAATGCCCGGTCAAATAGCCAGGTCTTGACCTTCTTGTAAAATGTCAGGAGGGAGGGGGCTGATCTGATGTCATAAACAAAAAACTTTAAAAATTCAAACAAAAGACAATAGTGAATATTGTAAAAGAAGTTAAAATAAAGTCACATTAAATAATTATCATTAAAAGCAATTTTTTTAAAAAAGCAGCCAAGGTGAAGTGTCGTATCAGTTCCCTTTTGCTTTCTCTCAGGCTTCTCCTATTGACATAGCCTAAAACGGCATTGGCCTTTTCAGCTGCAGCATCCCACAATGTTTGCCTATGTTTGGCTCGTGGTCTACTAAGAGTCCTTTTGTAGAATCCTAGAGTTGTAAGGCACCTCTAAAGGCCATCCAATCCAACCCTCTTCTGACTTCATGGAGGGAAAGTACAATTAAAGCACTTTTCCTCTTAATAATATTCTTTATAATATTAATAGTAATAATAGTGCTGGAAGTTGACAGTCTTTGTGCCAGCAGGTCAGAAAATTCTTTTGTTGTTTGCTGCTATTATTATTTGGCACAACTGAGATGTAGTGACCAGCAGATCACATTGACTTCAAGCACTTTTTACACGAGCTGCTTGGATAAAGTTATGCTTCAAAAGTGGACGAAAGGAGCTTCTCCAGAAAGGAAAGACCCTTAATATAATTTTGTAAAATTCTGAATTTGGTTCAAGAAGTTTCTTCTCCTCAATACCTTCCTTTGTTCAATTGAAGCCAGATTTGAGTCCAAAAATTTTCAATACTGGAAGAAGAGAAGGAACAACTTGAAAGAGATAGGCATGGAAATCAGAGCCGGAGCCGAGGTGAGGGGGACAGTCTTGAAATGGCTGCCTTCCTTCTTCCGGAACCGGTTACAGCGAGTGAGGAGGGGTGAGGTTGTCTCCAGGGGTTCCCCCCTTCTTTGTGGGGTTCCTCAGGGAGCAATCCTCTCCCCTCTATTGTTTAACATCTATGTGCGACCACTTCCTCGATTGGTTCACAGCTTTGGGCTGGAATGTCATCAATACGCTGATGACACCCAGGTCATTCTGGGGATGGAGGGCCGGCCTGAATCCGTACCCCATAATTTCCATCGCTGCCTTGAGGCCGTTACTGGATGGCTGCAAGCCAGTAGGTTGAAGGTGAATCCGGCTAAGACGGAGATCCTGTGGCATGGTCGCCCGGGCGCTAGGGATGTTCCGCTTGCAACTCTGGACGACGCGACGTTATGTCCGTCGTCATCTGTAAAGAGTCTTGGTGTCACACTCGGCTCTCAACTGTTGATGGAGACACATATCTTCACCGTCAGTAGAGTAGCGTTCTTTCACCTTCGCCAGGCGAGGAAGCTGGCCCCCCTACCTGTCTCGCCACGACCTAGCCACAGTGGTCCAAGCCACGGTCATCTCAAAGCTAGACTACTGTAACACTCTTTACATTGGCCTTCCTTTGTCAGTGATCCGGAAACTTAAGCTGGTGGAGAATGCTGCAGCTCGGCTGCTGGCAGGCGTTCCAACATGCTGCCACATCACACCCATTCTTTGTGAACTGCACTGGCTCCCAGTGGAATGCTGGATCACCTTCTAAGTGTTCGTATTGACCTTCATGGCCTTGAATGGTCTGGGGCCAGTGTACCTCAGGGACCGCCTCATCCCATATTGTCCCTCCAGACCCCTGCACTCAGAAACCCAGAGCCTCCTGATGGTTCCGAGCCATAAAACTTACCATCTGACTGCGACGCAGAGGAGGGCCCTTTCTATTATAGCCCCGACCCTCTGGAACGCATTGCCCGTGGAAATCCGTGCACTTTCGAGTTTGCTGGCTTTTCGTAAGGCCTGCAAGACTCTGTTGTTCCAACAGGCTTTCGGACTTTAATTGCTGGCCCTCTCGACATCTACGGGCCTCTCCTGATATTGCACCTGTTTTAGTGCTGCTGTTTTCACCCTATGAATTTTAATGCTAATGTTTTATATATTTGTTGTAAATGCTATTTTGTGCTCTGTGAGTTGCCCCGAGAAGGATGGGAGTGGCAATGGATAAATGCGAATAAATAAATAAATAAATAATAGTCCGAAGAGAGATTGTTTGAAATGAAGGCTTTCTGAGAGACATTTATCTAAGGAGGTGGCGATAGAACATCTTTTCTGAACATCGTTGGTAGTGCATAAGTTAGAGTAGATCCCAAGAATTTGGTTCAGTTTTCAGGCGCATGTCAGTAAACATGGAAATATTCCAGCTATCCCAGATATTACACAAAAATCACATCGCAGCTCAGGCCCGGATTAACACTTTTTTGCGCCCTAGGCCACACTTTGGAATTACGCCCCCCCCACACACACACACACCACTCAGACCCACACTTGGCTAGCTTTCGCCATGGTGCCTCCGGAGCAGAAGAGAAAGGCGAGTATCAATCAAAACTTTATTACGGTCACAGACCAGCACAAAGCGGGCACACGCACCCTAAGAGGAGAAGGACAACTCCCCAGTAAACAGTTATTTAAAATCAGAGTAGAAATCAGTATAAAATATATATTTTAAAAGACAGGATATTGTTGCCTTACGGTGTCAATCATCACCCGTCTGATATTAAGGGCAGCAGCACAGAACTTAGCAACACTGTCAGTCATTGCAGTGTTGGAGTCCGAAAGCAGCAGCAGGGCGGAATAACATCTTTCACTGCGCCCCGGGTACTTTAAAAGCCATGGTCCAATGAGATTGGATCTAAGATCTCTGTAGAACATGCATTGAAGAAGCACGTTCTCAGTTGTTTCCACATCACCAGACCCACGGGGGCATAGTCTCTGCTTGAAGGGGGTCTTCTGATACCTCCCCTCCAATACAGCCGATGGGAGGAGAAAGGCGAGTAGGCACCATCCCACCACCTCCAAGGTCCCCATGCATTCCCATCGGCTGGAAAGCTCCGCTGTGCTCTGAAGGTTTCCTCAGGAGTCGGGAGGCTTGTGGAGAGCGCAGTGGGTGCGAACTCGCTCCAAAGGCACGAGAGAGAGAGTACGAGAGAGAGAGAGAGAGAGAGCGCGAGAGAGAGAGCACGAGAGAGAGAGAGCGCGCACGAGAGAGAGAGCGCACACGTGAGAGAGAGAGTGTGTGAGTGAGAGAGAGAGAGCATGAGCGAGAGAGAGCACATGCATGAGAGAGAGAGTGCGAGAGAGAGTGTGAGAGAGAGCGCGTGCGAGAGAGAAAGCGCAAGAGATAGCACGAGAGAGAGAGCGTGCATGAGAGAGAGTGTGCGAGAGAGAGAGAGAGTGAGAGAGAGAGCACGAGTGTGAGAGAGAGAGAGAGTGCGAGAAAGAGAGAGACCGTGCAAGAGAGAGCGTGAGAGAGAGCACAAGCAAGAGAGCGTATTAGAGAGAGAGCGCGAGAGAAAGCACGAGCGAGAGACAGCGTGCACGAGAGAAAGAGCACGAGTGAGAGAGAGAGAGAGCACAAGCAAGAGAGAGTGAGAGAGCGTGTGAGAGAGAGAGTGAGTGAGAGAGAGAGCACGAGCGAGAGAGAGCGCGCACGAGAGAGAGAGCACGCACGCGCGAGAGAGAGTGTGAGTGAGAGAGAGAGAGCATGAGCGAGAGAGAGCACATGCATGAGAGAGAGCGTGCAAGAGAGAGTGTGAGAGAGAGCGCGTGCGAGAGAGAAAGCGCGAGAGATAGCACGAGCGAGAGCGTGCATGAGAGAGAGTGTGAGAGAGAGTGAGTGAGTGAGTGAGAGAGAGAGAGCACGAGTGTGAGAGAGAGAGAGCGTGCGAGAAAGAGAGAGACCGTGCGAGAGAGAGCGTGAGAGAGAGAGCACGAGCAAGAGAGCGTATTAGAGAGAGAGCGCGAGAGAAAGCACGAGCGAGAGACAGCGTGCACGAGAGAAAGAGCACGCGCGAGAGAGAGAGTGAGTGAGAGAGAGAGAGAGCGCAAGCGAGAGAGAGAGAGAGCGTGTGAGAGAGAGAGAGAGCGTGCAAGACGGAGCAGAGACTTTGCCGGGAGAAGGAGCGAGGAGGGGCATGAGAAAGAGGGAAAGAGGGGCGCGGACCGGTGGGTTTTTTGGTCCGTGATCTGCGCCCCCCCTGGCTTGCGCCCCTAGGCCATGGCCTCATTGGCCTTCTGGGTAATCCGGGCATGTCGCAGCTCCTGGAATGGATCTCTCATGTGAAGCGCAGGCCAACTCCGATGCTAGTCACCGCTAAAAAAAAGACCCCTTCAGCTAAAAAGTAAGTTCCAATATGTTCTGTGTCAAATTCATACAATTAAGCTCAAACAATATAGACAGACTCATTTTTAAAGAGAGCATTTTAAAGAGCAAAGAGAATAAAAGCTAAGCCTCCCTTTGTGATAAGTTTAATGAGAAACTTAAAGGAATCAATAGCAGTCACATTCCTAATTATTTTGTCAAGGTAGCTCTTGCGATCAGGCCATAAAACATAACTGAAATGGCCTCAAATGGGCAAGCTATCACGCCGAGAGTAATTGTCAAAATGATTTTTTCCAAGTGAAACTTTTCCCATAATGCATTGATTAGGCACTTGTTATGTGCCTTCAAGTGGACTCCCGCTTATAATGGCCCTGTCCCCATCGGGATTTATTGGCAAGGTTTCTCAAGAGGCAGTTTGCCATTGCCTTCCTCTAAGTCTACGGAGAGAGACCTTCCCAAGGTCACCCAACGTGTTTCCAATGGCAAGGCAGGGATTGAAATCTGGTCTCCGAGATTCCTAGTCCAGCATCCAAACCACCACATTGTATTGGCTCTCAATGCTTTTTCCTTACGCATTGATTATGCACTCACAAAACCCACATACTGTACTTTAGGTCAGTGTTTTTCAACCTTTTATGAGCCGTGACACATTTTTTACATTTACAAAATCCTGGGGCACACCACCAACCAAAATGACACAAAATGACACTCTAACGCAGTCATACATATAGTTAATATGTTTTTAAATGTATTTATACACTCAGTGTGAAACCTGGGCCTGTTTCGATGAACACAACATAGATATCCTGGCACAAAACATATTAATACTAACCCAAGGAGGGACCATCAGTCAAAAATTTTATTTTGTCATTTGGGAGTTGCAATTGCTGGGAGTTATAGTTCACCCACAATCAAAGAGCATTCTGAACTCCCCCAATGATAGAATGGAATCAAACTTCCCACACAGAACTCCCATAACCAAGAGAAAATACTGTGGACTCAAACAATGTTGGATCAGGACCAAACTTGGCATGAATGCTCAATATGCCCAAATGTGAACACAGATGGAGTTTGGGGAAAATAGACCTTGACATTTGGGAGTTACAGTTTCTGGGATTTATAGTTAACACACAATAAAAGAGCATCCTGAACTCTTGCAACAATGGAATTGAACCAAACTTGGCATATTGAACTCTCATGACCAAGAGAAAGTACTGAAAGGGTTTGCTTGGGAATTGACCTTGAGTTTGGAAGTTGTAGTTCACCTACACCCAGAGAGCACTGTGGACTCAAACAATGTTATGTTGTGTTGTTGTTTGTTTTCTATCCAGAATCACAATGTTGGAAGGAGACTCACCACTTTAAGGTCCCAAACAGGCATGGGGAAACTTCGGCCCTCTGGGTGCTTTGGACTCCATCTCCCACCATTCCTAACAGCCTGAGGCCCTTTCCTGCTTAAGTGGCTGAGGGGAAAAAGGAAAAGGGCCTGAGGCTGCTAGGAATGGTGGGAGTTGGAGTCCAAAACACCTGGAAGGTCCAAGTTTGCCCATGCCAGCTTTTTTGACAGGGACCTCTTCCCACCCCTCCCCTTCGTGCCCTTTCTTCCCCTCCTGCCCAACACTTACTTTTCTTCTACACTGCCGCTTCTGCCGCCATTTTGATCCAAGGGGCAGCGTGAGCATGTTCAGGAGGGAGGGGAGGGAGGAAAGCGTGAACCGTGCGGGCGCTACTGCGCAGACTTGCCCCAGAGCAAAGCGAGGCAAAGCGAGCAGAGCGAGGCTGGGAAGAAGGGAGCCCGAGTGGAGAAGGAAAAGTGTTTGGCAGGAGGGGAAAAAAAGGGGATTGGAGGTTCCCATTTCCCAATGGCACAGCTGATGATCGCTCACGGCACACTAGTGTGCCACGGCACACTGGTTGGGAAACACTGCTGTAGAGACATATATGAAAATAATCTCAATTGAACTCAATAATTGTGCTGTCGCACGCTGGGCCTGTAGAATGGCTATTTCTTGGACGTGACTTCTGTATGCCCAACGGGACGACGGGGTGCCTCAGCTGGAAGGGCCCCTTAGTTTCCCCCAATGATAAAGGTCCTTTGAGGCTCAATGTAAGTTTAACAAAGTTCTTTATTTGGGCTTAACAAACTGGAAGGCTTCTTAACAAACTGGTGACTCTCTCAGTCTGCAGCAAGAGGGCCGGCAAACTGGGCAAAGCTGGTCTTCTCTTTCGGGGAAAAACCTATGACCCTTCCCTTGGGCAATCTTTCTTTACGTTGCTGGCGTGCGGACCCTTCTTCCGACTCCAAACTGCCTTATGGATAGCCAGACGTCCTGTACCATGCAAGGTTTCCTTCGATTAGCCAGGTTGTGGGATTGCAGGTGATCCTTTCTTCACAAAGGATTGTGAAGCTGTTCCTTTACCCCAGCAAAGCTGGATCTGTTACCCCAGCAAAGCGGTAAGATTTAAAGCCTTTTCCAAGTTGGAAGGAACAGGCAGCCTTAAATCACGTCCTCTCCTGTAGAGTAGCTGTTAAGACTGAGGAAAAGCATCCTCTTTCCCTCCCAAAACCTAGGAATAGGGGCGGGTCTGGTGTTCTAAATTGATTGGCAGCACTCTGGGCCCGTAAATGCAAACTAAGAAAGTCACCTACAACAGGGCTGTCCAACTTCTACCAGACCTGTGGCCGGAATTCCAGTTACTGATGACCTGGGGGGCCGAAGGGTCTGCCTCCGCCCCCGGCTCCGCCCCCTCCCCAGCTCCACCCTAGCTCCGCCTCTCCCCGGCTGCGCCCAGGCTCCGCCCCTCCCTGGCTCCACCCTGCCCTGCCCCTCTCCCGGCTCCGCCCCTCTCCCCGCCTTGATGTGTCTGTGGAGGACACCGGGGCTTTGACTTGGAGATAGAGATGAACACCAAAATCCCAGTCTCAAGTCCCAGTCCCTGCTTTGAACTGGATTATATTGCAGTGTGGACTCAGGGCCCTTCACACAGCCATATAACTCAGAATATCCAGGCAGGAAACCCCACAAAACCTGCTTTGAACTGGATTATATTGCAGTGTGGATTCAGGGCCCTTCCACACAGCCATATAACCCAGAATACCTGCTTTGAACTGGATTATCGGAGTCCACACTCATATAATCTGGTTTAAAGCAAATAACATGGGATTTTATTCAGATGTGTGGAAAGGAAGTCAAATAAGAAACCAGGGCCCTTCCACACAGGCCTATAACCCTGAATGATAAGGCAGAATATTCATTCTGCCTCTGCTAATAATAATAATAACAACAACAACAACAGGTTCCTGGAGTAGGAGACCTCCAAGGGCCATCCAGGGCCATCCAGTCCAATCTCCTTCTGCCATAAGGGGAAAATACAATCAAAGCATTCCTCACAGATGACCATTCAGCCTCTGATGATAATAATAATAATAATAATAATAATAATAATAATTACAATGGGTTCCTAGAATAGGAGACCTCCAAGGGCCATCCAGTCCTACCTCCTTCTGCCATAAGGGGAAAATACAATCAAAGCATTCCTCAGCCATGTTGAATCAAACCTAAACTCTCATGAGAGCAACAGAAAGTACTGAACCTTGAGTTTGGGAGTTGTAGTTCTCCTCTATCCAGAGAGCACTGTGGACTCAAATAATGATGGATCAGGACCAAACTTGGCACGAAGCCTCAGGAGAGGAGGAAGCCGGAAAGGGAATGGGTGAGCACCCCCTCCCGTGCTCTGAACTCTGCCCCGCCCCTTTGTTTAATCTTAAAAGGCAGATATCTTGCAGGAGGGTAGGGGGCCGTGGGGGAAGGGGGAAGGGGGCCAGATACGCCCGAGGGCCGCCAGTTGGACAGCCCTGACCTACAACATGAAATGCAAGGGAATGCAAACTTGTAATGCAACAAATGGAAAACAGAACCCTGTTGGCACTGCTGTGCCAGAACAATAATAATAATAACTATAATAACAATAATACTTTTTAATAGTCTGCCCTATCTCCCTGGAGAGACTCAGGGCGGATTCCAAACATTAAAAAAATCAAACATTCAATGCCCTAACATAATAACAATACACCCATAATAACAAAAATTGGCAATCCAGCAAATTATAACTTCACAACTAAAACTAAAAGAAAAGCACCACAGAAGAGCGAATAGATGGGCAGCCTGTGCCTGCTTCTGAGCACACCGGAGTCTGCTGGAGGCAAATTCTTTCCACATCCTCGCTTGCTTCTCTGGAGAAATCATTCATTTGTTCGACACTGTTTATTCACAAATGGGGAATCTTTTATTGTTTCACCTTTCCATTCTTTTTTAAAAAAATGGATTCTGAAATTTAATTATAACAACTACTATGGGAAACAGTTGTACTATTCACAACGGGCAATCAGATACAATGGATGCATTTTCATATTCGGGAATAATGATCAGATTGGTGGCGGGATAGTGCTCGCTATTCAGAAAGCAGGTGAAACATTTGTTCAGGGAACTTACATCCGTATCCGTGAGATCACCTTCAACCTGAGCAAGAGGTGCCGCGTCGTTCTTCGAAGAGCTTAAGTTTCAAACTAATGAAAAATTCAATTAGTTTTCTACTAAGAATGCAGGTGCTGCATATATTTACCTATGGGATTCAAGGCAATGCGTGTCCCATTACGAGATGAAGGAGTCAGTCTATATCAAAACCCTCAGGTGTGGTGCCTACTACGCATATATTTAAATTATCTGTATAAATTAGAACTCTGATCACAAGTCAATAAGTGTTCTTTCATGGTTTGTCCTGTTAAAAACTCCTTTAAGAAGACATTAATATATTTATTTTACTTTATTTTATTTCTTTACTAGCTTGGGGACCCGGCCCTGCCCGGGTTAATTGAGAAAGGCATTGTGTGGCAAGGTTGGTCTTTATCAGTTGGTTATGTGGCTTGCAGTGGTCTCTGGAAGTTAGTGAGGGTACTGCGAGTCCCATTGTCCATGGTCCATCCTTCTCCAAACTGCACCAGGATGTAGAGTGGACCATAGGGGCCCTGTTTGCCAAGTTTGGTCTTGATCAGTCATTAGATGAGGGTCGCAGCGGTCTTGGGAAGTGAGGGAAGGTACTGTAAGTCCCATCATCCATTGTACTGTACATCCTCCAAACTGCACCAGAACGTAGAGTGGGTCATGGGGACTCTGTGTGCTTAGTGTGGCCTTGATCAGTCATTGGATGAGGGTCGCAGCGGGCTCTGGAAGTGAGTGAAGGTACTTCAAGTCCTATCATCCACAGTCCCCCCTTCTCCAAACTGCACCAGGTCATGTGGGCTCTGTGTACCAAGTGTGGTCTTGATCAGTCATTGGATGAGTGTCACAGCGGTCTCAGAAAGCGAGTGAAGGTATTTCAAGTCCCATCATCCATGGTCCGTCCCACTCAAAACTGCACCAGAATGTAGAGTGGGTCATGGGTACTCTGCGTGCCAAGTGTGGGCCTGGTCTGTGATTTGTAGGGGCTGCAATGTTTTGTGGGAAATGAATCGGGTGAAGGTACTGCAAATCCCATCATTTGTGAGCCATCGTGCCGTAAACTGCACCAGGTCTGTAAAGTGGGCCAATGGGCCTCTGTGTGCCAAGTTTGGTCCTGATTTGTCATTGGTGTGGGCCACAGTGCTCTAAGGAAGTGAGTTTAAGTACTGCAAATCCCGTCATCCATGGTCCATCCTCCCTCAAATTGCAGCAGGACGTAAAGTGGGTCTTGGGGGTTCTGTGTGCCAAGTTTGGTCTTCTTCTGTCATTGTTGGGGGCCGCAAAGTGTTTTGGCCTTAAATTCCCACCATATCTGACTGCCTCAGAGCTTTTCCTTACCCCCTCTGCCACTTTAGAGTGTCGGAATGTTGGTGAAGCTGGCCAATCAGAGGCGTTATGCAAATAATCCCACAGTGGCAACCAATCAGAAAGCTGGCAAATATCTACAAACACACAAGCACACAAAACCCACATACATACAAACATTCTTTTTTTATTATATATACAGATTTGGATTTGTAGACCGCCACTCCCAAAGGCTCGGAGCGGTTTACAACACAACTCAGTAACAGACAATGGGTAAAGCATACAATAAGACTGACATAAAACAGTAGATAAAATATATTTAAGTCACAGGGTTCCAAACGCTTGTCTAAACAAATGCGTCTTGCAGGCTCAACGGCAAGAAGCCAAATTTCGTAGGGCCCGCATTTCAGATGGTAGCGAATTCCAGACGGCCGGGGCAATGATAGAGAAGGCCCTGCGCCGCGTCGAAAAACTTCACAATAGGAGTGGTGAGAAGGTTCTGGTCTTCAGAACGGAGTGATCTCGGGGGTGATATGGAATCAGGCGATCCCGTAGTTACCATATAAGGCCTTGAAAGTAAGTACTAACACATTGAAAGTGATCCAGCATTCAATTGGCAACCAGTGCTGGTGCTGCAGTATAGGTGTAATGGGGCAGCTTGCGGGCTCCCCCACGAGGAGCTGGGCTGCAGTGTTCTGCACTAGCTTAAGCTTCCGGATCAGAGTCAAGGGTAGGCCAATGCACAGAGCATTACAGTAGTCAAGTCTTGAGATGACCGTGGCTTGGATTACCATGGCTAGGTCATTCCGTGAGAGATAGGGAGCCAGACGCTTCACCTGTCGCAGGTGGAAAAATGTGATTCTGCTGACATTGGAGATTTGAGCCTCCATTGACAGCAGGGGGTCCAAATGGACACTGAGGCTTTTTACTGATGATGACGGGCGTAATGCCTCCCCATCCAGGGTCGGCAGTTGGATTTCCCTATCGCCCGGATGCCCCAGCCAAAGGATCTCCATCTTCGCCAGATTCAAATTCACAGCCATCCAGTAACGGCTTCAAGGCATAGATGGAAATTATCGGGTATGGATTCAGGTTGGCCTCCATCCTCAGAATGAGCTGAGTGTCATCAGTGTACTGATGACACTCAAGCCCAAAGCTACGCACCAGTTAAGCGAGCGGTCGCATATAGATGTTAAATAACAAAGGGGAAAGGATGGCTCCCTGAGGGACCCCACAAGATAGAAGGGAACCCCCGGAAACCAGCCCGCACCTCTGCACTCGCTGCTTCCAAATGTGGAGAAATGAGGACAGCCAGTCAAGAGCTGTCCCCCTCACTCCAGCCACGGCAAGGCGGTGCGTCAATATTAACTCGTCAAAGCACATCAACCTTTTTCAATGTGTCTCTTTCCATACATGTGTCCTATTGCAATTTACTAATATAAAAATACCAGCAAAGTACCAATAGGAAACTCAATTTTTTAGTACTTCTGTTAGGAGTTGCACGAAAGTAATGGGTTAAAAATCCTTGTGCTGGCTGAACTGCTGAACTGAAGGTCGGCTGTTCGAATCCGCGGGATGAAGTGAGCTCAGTCTGTCGGCTCGAGCTTCCCATGTGGGGGCATGACAGAAGCCTCCCACACAATGGTAGCACATCCAGGCATCCACTGGGCAACGTTCTTGCAGACAGCCAATTCTCTCTCTCTCTCTCTCTCTCTCTCTCTCTCTCTCTCTCTCTCGGCATTATTTCAAAAACGAAGATTCTTAGGAAGGACTCATCCCATGCTTTTTACAAGCGCGTTGATGACTAAAAAGGCCAATCTGAGATAGGCAAGTTCAGTTGCAGAAAGCACAGCAGAAAGTCTCCTTGGGTGATGTCGTTTCCAAGTTGTGGCTCTTTCTGCGTTGTTGTTTCTCTTCGAGACCCATTCGGCGTGTCTTCCCGAAAGAGGCCGCAGCATTGTGGATATTGCATCTCCATACCTCCCGATGTGAGGCCAGGGTGGACCATTGTTGGTGATCAATCTGGCCGAGCCTGAGGTGTTGTTTCAGGGAGTCCTTTTATCTCTTTTTGGGGGCGCCTCTCCAAGAGGACATCGGTATGGCTTACAAATGAAGTAAAAGATGTGATTGGAAAGAAGAAAAACTCATTTAAGAAATGGAAGGCTCTTCCTACCGAGGAGAACAGAAAGGAACACAAGCTCTGGCAAACTAAATGCAAAGCAACCGTCAGGAAAGCCAAGAGAGATTTTGAGGCACACATAGCAAAGAATATTAAAAAAAACAACAAAAACTTCTTTAAGTACATCAGAAGCAGAAACCCAACTAGAAAAGCAGTTGGGCCACTTGACGAAAATGGTAAGAAAGGGACAATAAGTGAAGACAAGGAGATTGCCGAGCGGCTAAACGACTTCTTTGCCTCCGTTTTCACACAGGAGGACAGACAACATATGCCTGCAGCTGAGTCAGTTTTTTCAGGGAGGGAATTAAATGAATTAAACCAGATAGAGATAAACAAGGAAGATGTTCTCACATGCCTTACTAAACTAAATGTCAACAAATCACCAGGGCCAGATGGCATCCACCCCAGAGTTCTTAAGGAACTCAAGTGTGAAATTGCTGAAATTCCAGCCAAAATATATAACCTTTCTCTAAGATCAGGCACTGTACCCGAGGACTGGAGGGAGGCAAATGTAACTCCGATCTTCAAGAAAGGATCCAGGGGTGATGCAGGAAATTATAGGCCAGTTAGTCTAACCTCAGTTCCAGGCAAAGTGATGGAAACCATTATTAAAGAAAAAATTACTAAGCACATAGAAGAACAGGCATTGCTGAAGGAAAATCAACATGGTTTCTGCAAACGCAAATCATGTCTTACTAACTTGATAGAATTCTTTGAGGGTGTAAATAAACACATAGATAAAGGGGACCCAGTCGATATTGTTTACCTTGACTTTCAAAAGGCTTTTGACAAAGTCCCTCACCAAAGGCTCCTAAACAAGCTCTTCAGCCATGGACTCAGGGACAGGTCTTGTCCTGGATTGAACCTGGCTAAACTGTAGGAAACAAAGGGTGGTAATAAACGGACACTTCTCTGGGTGGAAAGAGGTGAGAAGTGGCGTACCCCAAGGTTCAGTTTTAGGACCGTTACTTTTTAATTTATTCATAAATGATCTGGATGTAGAAGTAAATTGTGAGGTAGCAAAGTTTGCAGATGACACTAAATTGTTCAGGGTAGTTAAAAATGAAACTGACTGTAAAGAGCTCCAGAAAGATCTCTCGAAATTGAGTGAATGGGCAACAAAGTGGCAAATGCATTTTAACCTAAACAAGTGTAAAGTCATGCACATCGGGGCAAAGAACCCCAAATACACTTATCAACTGATGGGATCAAAGCTTTGAGACAAACCAGGAAAGGGATCTTGGGGTTTTGGTGGACAGCTCAATGAAGATGTCAACCCAGTGCGCTGCAGCAGCGAAAAAAGCAAATTCTATGCTTGGCATGATCAGGAAGGGAATCGAAAATAGGTCAGCAAATGTTGTATTACCTCTCTACAAATCTATGGTGAGGCCACATCTGGAGTACTGAGTACAATTCTGGTCTCCGCACCTCAAGAAGGATATAACGGAACTGGAAAAGGTACAAAGAAGGGCAACAAAAATGATCCAAGGGATCATTATGAAACCAGGTTGCAACGCCTTGGTCTTTTCAGCCTTGAAAGACGGCGTCTAAGAGGTGACTTGATCGAAGTGTATAAAATCATGCATGGGATAGAAAAGGTGAATAAAGAAAAAATATTTTCTCTGTCACCCAACACTAGGACTAGGGGGCACTCCCTGAAGCTCCAAGGTAGGAAAGTTAGGACTAATAAAGGGAAATATTTCCTCACCCAGAGGGTCATTGGGTTATGGAACTCACTTCCAGAGGAGGTTGTGACAGCTGTCAGCCTGGACAGCTTCAAGGCAGGATTAGACAGATTCATGGATACCAAGTGTATCGGTAGTTACTGAAAAGGACATCCAAGTGCCACCTCTGTGTTGATGGAGGCAGGCAGGATTTTCCCCGGGTACTGGTTGTGGGGGGTCGGGAGCAGGTGACGGTTTTGCCCTCCTTTCTGCTAGAGATCCCTGTGTACAACTAGTGGGCCACTGTGTGACACAGAATGCTGGACTAGATGGGCTGAGGCCCGATTCAACATGGCTCTTCTTATGTTCTTATGTTCTTATGTTCTTATATTCTTGCGCTGACCCGTGGCCAGTTCGCCATAGTGTCTTTGGGAGGCGGTTCTCCATCCCAGAGACGTGCCCTGTCCAGCGCAGCTGTGTTTTCAGTAGCATGGCCTCAATGCTGGTGATCCCTGCTTGCTCAAGGACAGCAACATTAGTCACTAGGCATGAGAAAAAAGTTATGAAAATTAAATGATTCGGAAGGAATTCGTAAGAAATGCTACTTTTGAGTATTTCCGCATCTGGAATGCCAACCAGGAAGTGGACTTTCTTTTTCGAACTTTGGGGGCCAGGATTTTCTTAAGTGTCGTTATTAGGTCGTAAGGGGGGGGGGCACCCTCCTTCTCTCTCACCACCCTCCCGCCTCCCTTGCCAATAAGTATTATGGCAAGGCAAGCCCTAAACTCAGTCCTTCTTTCGGCTGGAAGCCTGGAAAAATGTAAACAGAGAGGTTTACTCAGAAGTAAATCTTCAATGGAGTAAACAGAGGTTTACTCATGAGTAAATCCCGCAAAGGAGGGCACTTTGGATGAAGTGCCCTCCTTTGTGGATTTACTTCTGAGTAAACCTCTCTGTTTACATTTTCCAGGCTTCCCTGCCCCTCCAGCCTGCCAGGATCTACAGCATCATAGAGTATTGGGGTAGTTGCACACAACATGTATAAGTAATCCAACTGATCATATCCCTACCTTCCCTGCACATGCAATAATACAGCAGTAATAACAATGGGTATAAGAAGAGGTAAAATTCAAACCGAAGTATTCTGACTGTGGTCCCTCCTCAAGCGGTGCAAACGGCTCTTCTCTATGAGCCCAGGAGGCAGCCTTTCTCGGGAAAAGCCAAAAGCCCGGGCACAGCGTTTGCTTGCTGCAGAATCCCGGGCTCATAGAGAAGAGCTCGTTTGCACCGCTTGAGGAGGGACCAGTCAGAATACTTCAGTTTGAATTTTACCTCTTCTTATACCCATTGTTATTACTGCTGTATTATTGCATGTGCATGGAATGTAGGTATATGACCAGTTGATTACTTATAATATTTAGGCACTTACTCTATAAGTTAGCATTCATTCTATTATACATTAGGTTGGTTTCTCACAGGATCTAAAGCGTGCCAAGTTTTGATGCGCTTTAGATCCTGGCAGGGCAGGAGGAGTGGACGGGCCCTCCCTGCCCCTTCTGCCTGCCAGGATCTAAAGCCTTGAAGAGGCTTCATGAGGGGCCAACTTCAGCCCTCCAGGTGTTTTGGACTTCAACTCCCACCATTCCTCACAGCCTCAGGCCTCTTCCTTTTCCTCTCAGCCTGGGCAAACTTGGGCCCTCGCTCCCTCAGGATCGGGGTGAGAGAGAGGCAGCGAGGAGCGAGGGGGGCTCCTCCTCTTTTTTTGCTGCTTCCAAGAATAGAATACCCCCTCCCTCCCTTCCTCCTTCCCTCCCTCCTTCCTATTTGGAGAGTCCCATCTAGAATTCAGTGTGATTTATTCAAGTTTTGGCCTACAACTCCCAGAAATCCCAGCCAATTTACCAGCTGTTAGGATTTCTGGGAGTTGTAGGCCAAAACCATCTGGAATGCGCATGCGCTGGCATACGAACTACTAACGAATTTCGTTAGTAATTACGTTACATTTTAGAAATTTTTGGAAAATTTTTTGTAAGTCTTTCTATTACTAATTAAAAATCCCCCATTCGATTCCCTATTTTTGGGTTCTAGACCATGCCTATTAGTCACATAGTCGGTCCAGTGTATATTTAGGACTGTGCGAAGAGAGCGCTGATGAAAGCGTTCGAGGAGTCGTAGGTTTTGGCGATAGGTGACCCATGTTTCAGACCTATAGAGGAGAATAGACAGTACGAAAGCTCTGTACACATGACGCTGAGACTGTAATTGTATGTTTTAATTGCAAATTTGTTGTTGTATGGTTATCTTTTGGTTTGTTTTCTTGTGTTGTATTGGAGGGCAGAGACTGCCTTGTGTAAACCGTCCCGAGTCACCTTCAGGCTCAGAGGGGCGGTATAGAAATGTGACAAATAAATAAATAAAGTACACACTGATTTTGGTGCTTTGCCTCAGGTGCTTGTTGCTCCAGACTCTTTTGTGAAGCCTTCCAAATGCACTCTATGCCTTTGCTAATCTGTGATCGATCTCTTTATCAATATTGGCATCTGAAGAGATGATGCTTCCCAGGGAGGTGAACTGCTGAACGGACTTAAGCACAGATGTGCCTATGCTGACGTGGGGATGATGGTGTTCTTCCTGTGGTGCGGGCTGGTAGAGGACTTCCGTTTTCTTCAGGCTGACTTCCAGCCCAAACAGCTCTGCAGCTGCTGCAAAGCAGGATGTTAGGCGCTACAGTGCTGCTTCTGAAGTGACTTGCCGTTGCCTCTGACATGATAAAAAGGTACTTTTGTTATGGGGGGTGCGGTATCAAGTAACACACTTTCCATTAAATGAATGACATTAGTATGCGCTTGGCCGCTGTCTGATGGACTCTTCTTTGAAGCTGCTGCAGGCTAAAACTTTCTGATGGATTCCCTCTCCTCTTCCCAACCTTGCTATTCCAATCTCATACTATCAAGGTCACCAAATATAGCGGATCCTTGGAGTTTCAAACTCCTCCGCATGATGCTTTGCCATTCATTACCAGGCAAGATCTCGCATTGAGTGTAGCAGATGGTTGGAATGGTGAAATGCATTAGTCATCGGTATATCAGCCTGTAACAACTTCCTTCCAGCTCTCAGGTGACCATTCATCTCAAGTAAATCACACAAGGTTTGACACAAGGCCTTGCTGAACTAACATGTGAAGGTTTTCCACTTTCCCAATGTTATTTGGTCCATCGAAATGGAATGTCAACTCTCACCTATTGACTGTCCGTATTTCTCCTTTAAAAGTTTCTGAAAAGAGTCTCTTTTGTATCAGCGTTGATCTCTGACTGGCTAAATATGTACAGCTGGCTCTCCATATCTATGGATTTCACATCCACAGTTTTCACTATCCATGGCTTGGAAATACTAAGCAATCAAATAAAAAAGTGAGCTCTGATTTTGCAATGTTTTATAAAGGATACTATTTTACTAGTACATTGTATCTATTATATAAAGGAGGTCCCGTCATGGAACGACTGCCATAGACAGAGAAACCTTACAAGGCAGACACACCAAACTTGGCAACAAAAATAGGCCTCAGGCAAGGTAGGTTTTTAGCAAAGAAACTTTCCCCCCCAAAACCTAGAAGGCCCCCAAAACAACGATACAAAAAAACTACATTTCCCAGTGTCCTCTGTGGCCACCAGCGAATCTCCCAGCCTCCACATTCTGACAACTTGATTGGTTGCCAGTGAGGGAGTATTTGCATAACGCCCCTATTGGCCAGCCAACATGAACATTCCGACCCTCTAAACTGGCAGAGGAAGATAAGGCCTGAGGCAGTCGCCAACATGAACACCCAATCCACTTCCCACAGAAAATTTAAACCCCTACAAATCACAGACCACGCCCAAAATTTACAGTAAGGCTTCATTAACATGATTTTCCTGACTAGGCCTCACTTAATGGGATGCTGTTTAAGCTCCGAATTGACAGTAAGGCTTCATTAACTTGATTTTCCTGACTAGGCCTCAGCTCATGGGACATTGTGTATGGCCTGAATTTACAGTAACCTACCTTTGCACACAGAGCCCCTATGACCCACGCTACATTCTACTACAGTTTGGAGGAGGGTAGACCATGGATGATGGGATTTGCTGTACCTCCATGGATGATGGGATTTGTAGTACTTTCAAACCCTTCATTCCCCACAGACCACTGTGGCCCAGAACCAAGACCAATAAAGACCAAACTTGGCACACAGAGCCCCCATGATCCACAGTTTAGAGGAGGGCACACCATGGATGATGGGATTTCAAGTACCTCCACTCACTTCCAAAGTACCCCACCCACACACGCATCAACCTCTACATCAACACAGCAGACGGAAAGACAAAAAAACATTGTATATCCACAAGCTCTGCAGAATGCCAGCAACACTACACACCGACAACTCCCCAGGACTTCAACATCCCACCCACCAGAACAACCCACAATGACACAGCCATGACCCCACCAAGACCATAAGTAACATCAATTCCAACCCTTACATACTCAGACTTTCTCGTATCTCCTAAATAGGGCACAGCAACGCGTGCCGGGTATAGCTAGTGTATTATAGGACTTCAACATCAATTGGTTTTGTATTCATGGAGGGTTCTGGAACCAAACTCCAGTGGATACCAGGGGTCCACCATATCAATGGAATTAGCTAGCCAACGTGCTGACTCTAATCCAATTAACTCACTTCGAGAGTCTTTCTCTTATCGATGGAGGAGCCACGGGCAAAATAGTAAAGAAGTCCCAAATAGCAAGCCCCTAATATGTAGTCCGTGTAAAACACAAACCTTTTTTCCTGCGTCACAACCCACATATTTGGATTACAAACTGGGGGGGGGGGTTGTTGTTGTTGGAGTCCACGTCATGAGCTGATTTTTTCTACGTCACCTGGATTTTCGTAGCGAACTATCCGAGATCGGACTGTGCTCCACCAAAGCGGATTTTCCGCTACCAGCGTTACATTTCGGGACTTGCGCTACTTCCCTTGAACTGTGTTTTACACTGACTACATATTGGGGACTTGCTACTTGGGACTTCTTTACTATTTTGCACGTGGCTCCTCCATCGATAACTTTATTATACGCAGTGAGTTAACATATTTACTTTATGAGAATATAACATTGAGCTACTACTGTTAGCTGGTTTATATTTGCCCAGTCTCGTGTTTTAGTCCTTTTCAGTGTTGTCTTAAGGCAAACCTATCATGGGCTCTTCTTGGCAATATTTCTCAAGTCAAGGAAAGGCAGGATTGCCACTGTCTTCCTCTGGGGCTATATATTAAATGTTCATAAATAGGTCTTATACCTGTCAGTAAAAGGAGTACAAGAGGAAGTCAATTTGTTTTCATTGGTCACCTGATAAGCCCTTGAACTGCGAGAAAGTCCTTCCCCATCTTGAGATTCAAACTATTTCATATAAATTAGATTTCAACTGGCTGTCATTATTAAAATGGCAATATTTATTTATTAATTTATTATTCAAATTTATATACCGCTCCAGTCCCTTAGGCTCGGGGCGGTTTACATAGATAAAAGCATAACAATTTCAATAAAACAATTTAACACTATATAATTAAAACGCTATAAAACTACTGAACAACTGTCCAGCTTGTCACAGGAGAATCCGTGACGGAGTAACGAGAGCAGCTTATAAGCTATTTACAAAGGCTTATGAGCATGCTATCAGGGAGGCCAAAAAAGTACACTATGCTTCCCTGATAGAGTCTGCGAGTTCACGCCCAGCGAAATTGTTCAATATAATTCGGTCCCTAACAACGGTCCCTACCGTCCCAAACGGAAATGATTTGACCCCCTTTGCTGAGGCTTTTCAGAGCTTCTTCGCAGACAAGATCTCGTCGCTCCGCCGGGATCTCCCCATCACAGTTGATACAGTAAGTGAACTCGAGACTCTGTGGCCATTCGATGGGCCCACTTTCGACTGTTTCCATCTGCTGGAGGTAGAGGTTGTCGATAAGATCATGACTGCAGCCAGACCAACCACCTACTTCCTCGATCCATGCCCTTCCTGGCTTGTTAGATCGTGCTACCTTTGGCAGTTATCCGGAAACTCAAACAGGTGCAGAATGCAGCAGCTAGACTCCTGGTGGGAGTACCGGCCAGGACCCATATCATTCCAACTCTGCAGCAACTGCACTGGTTGCCAATCGAGTACCGGATCACCTTCAAAGTGCTGGTCTTGACCTTTAAGGCCCCATATGGTCTGGGGCCGGTGTACTTGAGGGACTGTCTACTCCCATATGCTCCCCAGAGATCCCTTTGGTCAGAGGACCAAAATCTGTTACACGTCCCTTCCATGAGGTCCTTTCACTTGTCATCAACCAGGCAGAGAGCCTTTTCCATCGTCGCACCGAGCCTGTGGAAGGCCTTGCCGGTGGAAGTTCGGGCGATAAACGAGCTACCAGCCTTCCGGAAGGCGTGCAAGACCGCTCTCTTCCGGCAGGCATTCAATCTTTAAGCCATGTCAATCTGTATGATGACAGAAACATTGTTTTTACGCTTTTTAATGTTCTTATCGTTTCAGTGCTAAGTTACCTTGTGCATTTTGTAAACCACCCTGAGCCAATTTGGAAAGGGTGGTATATAAATTGAAACAATAAATATACATAAATAAATACATACATACATAAAGATATAGGGCAGTCAGTTGGGGCCATTGATGTTAAATGCTTGTTGAATGTTAGACATCATTAAAATCAAAATATGAAAATATTTAAATGTTAGACAATCAGTATACAATAAGGTACTGGCATTTTAAATTGTCTAGAATTTAAATATTGTCGTATTTTGATTTTAATAATGATTCATCTCTGTATTGGATTCTATTTTACCTTTTATTCTATTAGTGATTCCATATTCTCTTTCAATGATGTTCTATTTAATATATGATCCGGCTATACGTACATCAAGGCATTTTGAAATATATATGTGACCGGCTAAAATTCAATCAAGTATGCAATGACATCAGACTAACTGAAAATTAGCATAAATTCAGAACTTGTTTTCTTTACAACCCTGTCAGAAACCCAATAGAGGATATCCATCTGTAAAACAATAATCTCATCAAGGGAGAATAATATTCACAAATCATCTCATTTGATATTCATGACAATATTGGGTCATCTTTTTGCTGTATTCTGATTTCATGCTGTCCTACTAGCTTCCAAATATGAATTAGTTTCCTTAATTTGTTAGCCACGTGTGGTAACTATCACATGAACATTCAATATATCTTCAGACTAAAATGTTACATAACTAAAAGAAATTCGATCCAAGAATATGGGATCAGAAAGAGGCCAATTAACTCATTTTGTGGGTTGGCAATTGGCCATTCAAACATTAGGAGCTCATCTGTATCTATCAAATGTTCCAGGACCTATCTGGAGTAGCAACAATCGGGACTGGCCATGGAAGCAACTATGTTAGATGGAATTAGCAAAGCATTTCTAATCATGGAATGAAATACTGTTTGATGAACATGTCGCATGTTGATAGCACTTGGGTATGACTGTGAATGCCATGATGCAATACCCAAGGGGGTGTGGTAATGGCTGAGTCATAACCATGTTAGGGTTATTGTCAGAATATTGCATTTTGAATGGCAATTCATGAGTCAGCACAAGACGTATTTTCTGCAGTGTGACATGTTTGACACCAGATGGCGCTGTCTCAAGACTGATAAATGGAATCTTGAGGAATGACAGTTGGGATCTGACAGTTGGGAATTGTCCGTTGAAGAGGACAGTAGGGATTAAATATCTGTGAGGAAAGGATGTTTAGAAAGGTAGCTGTGATCGCTGTTGTTTTTCCATGCTTAGCTTGTTATTGTAAATTCAATTCAATACAAAGTTATATTTTTACCTTGTGAATTGAATGAGAGTGTCATTATTCACACGAACAGAGACTGGAGTTTATTGGGCCGATGGGGAATTAAACTTCTATATTTCTGTTGCCTATTCCGCTGTGGCATAAATACTTGACGCCGAAGAGTTATTCCAAAGGGATTGCGTCAGCCAGTTTCCCCTACTGATGATCTATCCCAGGGCTGTCCAACTTCTACGGGTTTTAATTGGGCTGTTTTAAATTGCCGGTCACTAATCACCTGGGGTTCTATGGGTCTGCCCTGGCACCCCAGCTCCGGCCCCTCCCGCAGCTCCTCCCCCTCCCCAGCTCCACCCCTCCCTGGCTAAATAAATAAATAAATAAATAAAATAAATTGACCTTGAGTTGTGGAGTTGTAGTTCACCTCCATCCAGAGAGCACTGTGGACTCAAATAATGATGGATCTGGACCAAACTTGGCATGAATACTCAATATACCCAAATGGGAACACTGGTGGATTTGGGGGAATGTTTCCTAATACCTTTGAGTTATTTGAGTCCACACTCAAATTGGGACACACCAAAAAAACACCTCAATGCCGTCGCAGGGGCTTGATGGGGCCTCCTTTCCCAGAGGCGGGGGAGGAGAGCCCTCCCTCCCTCCCCGTCCCTCCCTGAAGGGAAAACAAGCCACGGGGGCAGGCGCAAAGGAAGCCACGTTGCGCCCTGCATGCGGGGGAAGGCAGCACAACAAGGGGGAGGGGCGCGGAGGAGGGGAAGAAAGCGTCGCCAAGGAAACCGCTGCTGAGGGACCCCTCCCCCCCCTCACCCAACGTCCCACTGTTTTTAGATTGATTGATTAGAGCCAGGCCCTTCCTTACCCATACTGCGGGAGCCCCGCCACAGGGCCGAAGCGCCAACGCCAACACCGCCCCCGAAGAGCCCCGCTGGAGCCGAGGCCAAGCTCAGGCTGGGCGCGGCAGCTCTCCCATCCTGGGGCGGGAAGCGAGGCCCTCCACAGGAAGAGGAGGGAGCCAGGAGGGGCTTTCCTGCCTCCTCACTCCCCTCCTCCTCTCTCTGAGGGAATGGGGGCTGGCCTGGAAGCAGCCGCAATGGAGGGGGAGGCGCGCGCCCAGACCGGCCGCAAATCCCGTGGGACCCGAGATTTCAGCAGCTATCGCAAGACTATGCAGCCACAGACGGGATTTCGACCTCCCTCGAAATCCCGTCTGTGGCTGGCGTAGTCTCGTGATGCTTGCCTAAGTAGGTATTTTTTAAATTTTATTTTTTATTTTTTATTTGTATTTTATTAAAACAAGTTAGGGGGCCGCAGGGAAGGGGCTCGGGGGCCGTGTACGGCCCCAGGCCCGCCTGTTGGACAGCCCTGATCTATCCGTAGGTGGCTATATAAGGATGAAAGAATCCATCTTTCTCTCTCCTGTGTGACTCAGTGTGAGTATCTACCTATTATGTATGGGACTATCTTGCAACTCCGAGTGTTTGCAAGCCCATTAGAGCCAGTCACATTGTACATTTTCCAGCTTTCCTTAATATGGGCCTCAACAGGGGGGAGTGTGCCCCTGTTGGTTCTGCTGGACCTCTCAGCGGCCTTTGATACCATTGACCACGGTATCCTTCTGGGACGCCTCGCAGAGATGGAGCTTGGAGGTACTGTCTTGCAGTGGCTCCGGTCCTTTCTGGAGGGCCAATCTCAGAAGGTGTTACTGGGAGGCACCTGTTCAACCCCTCAACCATTGTCTTGTGGGGTTCCTCAGGGCTCAATACTATCTCCCATGTTGTTTAACATCTACATGAAGCCGCTGGGGGAGGTCATCCGGAGTTTCGGAGTGCGTTGTCATCGGTACGCAGATGACGTCCAACTCTGTCACTCCTTTCCACCTAGTACTAAGGATGCTGTTCAGGTCCTGAACCAGTGCTTGGCCGCTGTGTCAGACCAGATGAGGGCGAACAAATTGAAATTGAATCCAGAGAAGACAAAGGTTCTCCTGGTCAGACGTAAGGCCGAACAGGGCATAGGGTTACAGCCTGTGTTGGACGGGGTTACACTCCCCCTGAAGACGCAGGTTCGCAGTCTGGGTGTGATCCTGGACTCCTAGCTGAGCCTGGAACCCCAGGTTTCGGCGGTGACTAGGGGAGCATTGGCACAGTTAAAACTTGTGCGCCAGCTGCACCCGTACTTTGGGAAGTCTGACTTGGCCATGGTGGTCCACGCTCTGGTTACATCCCATATAGATTACTGCAACGTTCTCTATGTGGGGCTGCCTTTGAAGACTGTTCGGAAGCTGCAACTAGTCCAACAGACAGCGGCCAGGTTGATAACAGGAGCGGCACTCAGGGAGCGCACAACTCCTCTGTTGTGCCAGCTCCACTGGCTGCCAGTTTGCTACCGGGCACAATTCAAAGTGCTGGCTTTAGCCTTTAAAGCCCTAAACGGTTCGGGTCCAACTTACCTGTCTGAACGCATCTCTCCCTATGAACCATCAAGATGTTTAAGATCATCTGAGAGGCCCTGCTCTCGGTCCCGCCTTCTTCGCAGGCGTGATTGGCGGGGACGGGAGACAGGGCCTTTTCAGTGGTGGCTCCTCGGCTTTGGAACGCCCTCCCTAGAGACATCAGATCGGCCCCTCCCTCCTGACATTTTGCAAGAAGGTCAAGACCTGGCTGTTTGAGCAGGCATTTGCTGATGAAATATAAAGGTTTAATTAGATATAGGGAATGACAACTATGTGACGGAAACTGATTTCAACATGACGCTGAGACTGCAATTGTATGTTTTTTAATTGTTAATTTGTTGTTATATTGGGGGGGTTGGTTTGTTTGCTTGTGTTGTATTGAGGGCAGAGACTGCTTTGTGTAAACTGTCCCGAGTCGCCTTCGGGCTGAGAGGGGCGGTATAGAAATGTAACAAATAAATAAATTCATCCAAAATTTCCTGAACACCATTGAGACTTCTACGAGTGAGATCTGGCGCACTTCAGCGCTAGTGTTGATGAGCCCCGGGGATGAGTCTCAATGTTCTTAACAGTTTCCATGCAGCACATGTCTTTCAACCCTTCCTCCCTCAAAACTTAAGACCAGAACTAGAACTTCACATTTAGAAATGGTGGGATGTGGAGATGTTTCAAAGACTCCAGAAACTCAACACAAAAATGAGAATAGGAATTCATCTCTAACTCTTGGAGCTATGTTTCTATGCATTGCAGCTTTTGATTGACTCTTCAAATAAGCTAAATTATATTGGCCATTAAACACAATATGTTTTTTGACACCTGTCATTTACATCTCAGTATTTGTTGTGGCCCAAAGATGAATTCAAAATCGCTCGGCAAGAAAGAATATGTCCACTATTATTGCTTGGGCTTATTTGTGCCTGACACTCATGCGAAGCCAGAGAGAAAATGTGACCCTCTCTCGAAAAATTTTCCCCTCAACATTGGAATAAGTAATCTTTTGCTCCAGTAATTGTTGTGATTGAGCCTCCAGCTGCTACTGATAGTAGTGATTCAGAAGACTCTGATGGCTCAGCATCTGGGGAGAGTATGGAACTGGGTGGGGCTGTTTGTAGCAGGAGTACTGGTGCTTGCAGAAAGAGGCTTACTCGTGAGTCAAGTGAGTCAAGTGAAGAGGATCACTTGCAACTCAAGAGAGTCAAGCAAATAATTTCAGCACCTATAGACTCTGAGACATTTGAGCGATTCTCTGGGAATGATGGGAGTCAGAGTACAGAGGACACTTCTACTGAAATGGATTGGACTCAAGTAAGAGAAATTCAGAGGGCTTGTGAGGAGCCCACAAGTTCTGACTCCTGGGTAGGATTCACTGATGATCAGGATTGGCCCTCAGAGTCACCAGACAATGGGTGGGATGTTCTAAGTCTTAACCACAGGTGGAAATCTTGGAGGGTCAGTCAAAGGGCAGCAGCTGCTAGAAGAGTAACCCCTGCAGATGATGATAGGGTGTCGACCTCATCAAGTGGATCTGATTTGTATTGAGCTTAAAAGGTGGGCATTTTGGGACTAACCTCTGTGGCTAGCAAGGAGTTGCCTTTGGATCCTAGGACTCTTGCATCTTGAAGCCTTGTTTCCAGACTGATTCTGCTGCTTCCTGTGGTGGGGATGGAACTCCACTGGATTGCTCCCCAGTTGGACTGTGGATTGTGTCTTCGCTTCTACGTCTATCTCCTCTCCTTGACCTTGACCTTGGCCTGGCTCCTGGATTATGTCTCTCCTACGCCCCTTTGGATACTTTCTTGGACAACCCTTGGATGACTTCAATGCTGATGACCTTGGATTGATTCTGACGATGACATCATCTCCTCTTCTGCCCTCAGCGTGCCTTTCTCTGTGTTGCACCTCAGACCCCGGACAGTCCCCCCTAGATCACACTGACACAGGCAGATGCAATAAATGTTCTTTTATTTAGAATAAAGGTATAGAATAGTCCAAAGAGCTTAAAATTAAGCAATCCAAATAGAGTTCAACTTAGTCCTTGAGTCATAATCCAAGCGGGTTAAAATCCCCCAAAACAAAGTTCCAAAGCAAAGCAACTGCTCTGGCGGTCAAACGTGGCACTTGAGTCCGGCCGCAACTGCGGTGGCTTGAAACAGGATACAAACCGCCCCGCCGGTTAGCAGACACTTGGAGACAGGAACGAGAGACGTGATCAAACCAAACGTGGCTTCAAGTCTGACGAGAGCTTTCCCAGGCCAGATTGATATAGGAATCGAACTCTTGTGCAGCCAACGCACCCCCTTTCGCCAATCTCTCCTAGAAGCCGAGATACTGTCCCTCCTGTTGAATTCCTTCTCATTAGTGGGACCAGCTGCATCGCTATCAGAGTGAGAACCAGGAAACTCCCCGTCTCCCATCTCACCATTTGGAAAGGGAGTAGATACTCTTTCTCCATTTCCACCGGATGGGATGGTCCGTCCTCCGCGACTCTTGAAAGACTCCTGATCATTTAACACATGTGAGGACGTCATACTTAGTTTACGCTGCCTCTGAGGAAGTCCTATTGGAAAGGACGAAACGGCCCGTCGCCAGCTTCGTATTGAGCTCCCCACCGTCAGTCTTGGTCCCCGCACAACACGTCCCTGGAAGACGACTGTGTTGGGGCTTGAGTCGTCCCCCTCCCCCCGCCGCTCGCAACAGCTGAGCTTGGGTGTCTTTGCACAGTGGACTACCACTCCCGCCACCCTTTGCGACATAACTCTGGGCGGTGCCTGCGCTACATACCAGGAAGACGCTTAGCGTCTTGAGCAAGACCCCGGAAACAACCTTCGTTTCGCCATCCGATCACGGGTTCTAGTTGGGGCTAACTGCCCCCAGGAATTTTCCTCTTTACAAAGGGTTTCCGCCTTGATCCTATTTAGGTTTTGATTTATGAAGACGGACCCTTCCAGCATTCTTGTAGCCCTGTTTTCACTGTTCTGTATTTGAATGTATGATTACTCAGTGGCTATTGGAACTGTACACATCCTTGAAGAATGTTTGATATGTTGTGTACTTTTTGTGTAACTTCTATGTGATTTCTAATGCTATTTGATGTGGTTCTCATTTTGTGAGCCCCATTCTGCCCATTTAAATGTATTTTGATATGACTTATTTGCTGCCTTTGTAGTATTTGTGGGACTCTTTCTTGAGACCCAAGGCCGCCTGGCCTTTCATATTCATCTGAATCTATTTCCATGGAATCTTCACTAAACTCTTTACATTGGCCTTCCTCTGTCGGTAATCCGGAGTCTCAAGCTGGTGCAGAACGCTGCAGCGCGACTCCTGGCAGGGGTCCCGATTGGCCACCACATCACGCCAATCCTGCGCGAACTGCACTGGCTCCCAATTGAATGCCGGATTGCCTTCAAAGTGTTAGTCCTGACTTTTAAGGCCTTACATGGTCTGGGGCCAGTGTACCTGCGGGACCGCCTTGTCCCATATCATCCCACCAGATCACTGCGCTCCGAAGAGCTAAACCTCCTGGTCATCCCAAATGTGAGGACCTACCATCTGTCCGGAACCCGCCGCCGGGCTTTCTCTGTTGCAGCCCCTACCATGTGGAACGCACTGCCCGCCGGCATCCGTGCCACCCAGGGCCTCCTCCCGTTCAGGAGAGCAGTTAAGACATTGCTGTTCCAACAAGCCTTCGGAGTTGGCTAAACTTTAGCTCACACCGCCTGGCTGTCAGCCCACTGCGACTCCATTTGTTGCTTCAACTGTTCTAATTGTAATTCCATCTTAATGGTATTACTGTGGTTTATGAGTTATCTGACAATTGTATTTTACGAACTGTTGTAAGTCGCCCCGAGCCGTTGGGGGGGGGGGGCGACAGACAAATGCGAAATAATAAATAAATAATAAATAAATAAACTCACTTGCAGTCCCATATCCCTCCAGCCATGTGTTATCTCATTGCAGGCTCTCTTCTGTAGAGTCAAAGGCATCAGGCCCCCCCATATCTCCCCTGGGTCAACTGGTGCCTGGCCCGGAGCCCCCAGGGTCTGCCCAAGTCCACCAGGCTGGAACCCTTCACTCTTTTTGGTTTGCTTTGTTTTTGCTAAAGAGTTTTGGCGTTTTGAAGGCTTCCTTTTGTGAGCGTTTCCACTGACCATTAAGTGCTTTTGTTTTGCAAATACTTCTCTCCAGAGACTCCGTGAATATTAAAACAAACTATTTACACTTCAATTGGGTTTGGCTGTCTGAACTGGCGTCTGTTGCGACAGTAATGCCCCTTGCACATGAATGATAGGAGCAGAGATTGTTATGGTTTGTATCTCCGTGATGTACATACACTAAATATACAGTAATTTCTGTTGATTCTTTTTCAGCGTTGTTCGGAATGAGCAATACATTTTAAACAGCATTAGTGGTTCAGCAACTGAATTCCTCATGTCCATGAAAAACTTAAACCCGTAATGTAACATTTTCATTTTCCGTTAGGATCTACAAGGGTGAGGTCTAGCTCTTGTGTACAGCAATGACATGAGATAATTGCATAGTTACTAGCGGAAGATGTTGGAGCCCATGGGAGTGAGGGCTTCGGAAGGCGGCTGGGCCGCTCATTATCTCTTTCCCTTCTCCTGTTTCTGTTTTGCTCTGTTTCATCACAAGGCAAACGCAGTGGAATACAAATGAGCCGAGACTTGGCAGAGCCCAGGCCAATCCGGTGGGTGTAATTAATCAGGACAATAATCAAACTCAACCCGTTATAGGCAATTTGTGTGTTGGGGGAGCTTCATGCCCACACCAAAGCCATCTTCTCTTGAATGACAGCTTTATATATTGATGGACAGGATGAAATTATCCTGTTAACCCACCTCACAGTTTTTAATTAGAACAATGCCCCGTTCGTTAAATTTAGGGAGAAAGCAGAAAAATAATTAAATGCCTCCGGCAACCTTGTGCTGTAAACAGAGATCAATAAATCAGTCCACATTAATTTAATGTTTGCCCATTCATATAAGGTTTTTAGGCTTCTCTGGGCCCTACCTCACAGCCATATAACCCAGAATATCAAGGAAGAATAACCCACAATATCTGCTTTGAACTGGGTTATCTGAGTCCACACTGCCAGATATGGTTTCCTCCAAAATAAGACATACCCATAAAATAAGCCGTTGCAGGATTTCACAGCTTTTGCACAATATTAGCCATACCCTGAAAATAAGACATAGTGATAGGTATGGCTATGCAGTGTACAAGGTCAGCTCCCCCGTCAGGTGCCGTGGTTCTGTGCATGCTGCAAGCTGAGGAGGGGGAGACATTGAAAGTGTAAGTCAGGGCTGTCCAACTGGCGCCCCCCCGGGCCGTATATGGCCCCCAGCCCCTTCCCCATGGCCCCCTACCCTCCTGCAAGATATCTGCTTTTTAAGATTTTTTAAAAAAATTAAAATATTTTTTGGAATATTTTTTGGAATATTTTTTGGAATATTTTTTGAATATTTTTTGGAATATTTTTTGAATATTTTTTATTTATTTTTTGTGGTGGGGGGGTGTGAGGGGCAGGGAGGAGGAGGAGCAGGCTCTCTTCCTCCTCCTCCTACTTCCCTCCCTCCCCCTCTCTCTCCCTCCCTCCTTCTTTCTCTCTTTCCCCCTTTCATTCCTTCCCCCTTCCACCGCCTGAAGGAAAGAGGGAAGGAGAGAGAGAGTGCACGAGTGAGAGGGGCGTGGCCAGAGTGAAAAGGGGCGGGGCTGAGTTCAGAGCACGGGGGGTTGCTCATCCATTCCCTTTCCGGCTTCCTCCACTTCTGAGGCTTCGTGCCAAGTTTGGTCCTGATCCATCATTATTTGAGTCCACAGTGCTCTCTGGATGGAGGAGAACTACAACTCCCAAACTCAAGGTTCAGTACTTTCTGTTGCTCTCATGAGAGTTTAGGTTTGATTCAACATGGCTGAGGAATGCTTTGATTGTGTTTTCCCCTTATGGCAGAAGGAGATTGGACTGGATGGCCTTGGAGGTCTCCTATTCTAGGAACCCATTGTAATTAATATTATTATTATTATTATTATCAGAGGCTGAATGGCCATCTGTGAGGAATGCTTTGATTGTGTTTTCCCCTTATGGCAGAAGGAGATTGGACTGGATGGCCCTTGGAGGTCTCCTATTCTAGGAACCCATTGTAATTATTATTATTATTATTATATTATTATTATTATTATCAGAGGCTGAATGGCCATCTGTGAGGAATGCTTTGATTGTGTTTTCCCCTTATGGCAGAAGGAGGTAGGACTCGATGGCCCTTGGAGGTCTCCTATTCTAGGAACCCATTGTAATTAATAATATTATTATTATTATTATTATCATCATCAGAGGCTGAATGGCCATCTGTGAGGAATGCTTTGATTGTGTTTTCCCCTTACGGCACAGATCTTTAAAGTAGTCCGGAGTCTCCTCACGTCCCCACAGAGTGAATCCAACAACTCGGCGATAACTGCAGATGACCTCCAGGAGTACTTCCTCGGAAAATCGCGGCACTTCGGCTTGACCTGCCGCTGCTTCACGAGGTGGGGACACGAAGTCTCAGCATCCCACCTGGACAGATGAACACCGTCTCTCAGAATTCAGCCCACTAACAAAGGAGGAGGTGAGAAGGCTGGTGACCGGGCAAGAGCGACGACCTGCCCAACGGACCCTGCCCATCACACCTAATTAAGTCCAGTATTGACTTCATGTCGGGTGCTCTGAGGGACCTGGTGAATCTCTCCTAGAGACAGGCACCTTTCCGAACTCTCTGAAAGAGGCCAGAGTCAGCCCCTCTTGAAAAAGACGAACCTTGACCCCGATGACCCAGCAAGCTACCGCCCGGTCGCCAACCTACCCTTTCTGGGTAAGCTCTTAGAGCGAGCGGTAGAAAGCCATTACGGGACTTCCTAGATCGTTCCGGGGCCTAGACCCGTCCCAGTCGGGTTTCCGCGCAGGTCACGGAGTGGAATCCGTCCTCGTAGCGATCACAGACGACATCCGCCGTCAACTGGACCGGGAGGCTCGGCAGTCCTAGTCCTTCTGGACCGAACCGCGGCTTTTGACACCGTTGATCACGACTTGCTCCTCGATCGCCTGGCTGCCTCTGGGATCCAAGACAAGGCTCTGACCTGGCTGGAATCGTTCCTGCGAGGCCGCTCGCAGCGGGTCGAATGGCAGGGTCAAGTCTCTAGGAAAGCGGTGGAATGCGGAGTCCCCAGGGCGCCATCCTATCCCCCACCCTCTTCAACATCTACATCCAGCCTCTGGCTAGCATTGCCAGGAGCTATGGGTTCTCCTGCTACCAATATGCGGACGATACACAGCTGCTCCTGAAGCTTGACCCAGGGTCATCGTCGGTGCCAGACAGTTTCAGCCAAGGATTGGGAGCGGTGACGAGCTGGCTCAGAGCTCATAGACTCAAAATCAACCCGGCCAAAACGGAGATCCTCTGGCCTGGCCGACCCGCCCCTCACCCATCACTGCCACCCTTTGAGGCGAGCCCTTATCCCCGGCCCGGCAGTGAAAAGCCTGGGAGTGATCCTGGACGAAAAACTAACGATGGAGGCCCAGATCCAGGCGGCAGCAAAGGCGCCTTTTTCCATCTCCGTAGGGGCCCGACGGCTGGCCCCCTACCTACCATCTGAGGCGCTGAGAACCGTGGTACATGCCACCGTTGTCTCGCGTCTTGATTACTGCAACGCCCTATATGTGGGCCTCCCCTCTCTACAACCAAGAGGCTGAAACTCATCCACAACGCAGCGGCCAGACTCATCTCTGGGTCACCAGTGAGGGACCACATTTCTCCTATTTTAAAAAGATCTCCACTGGCTGCCCCTAGAGTTCAGAGTGCTCCACAAACTTCTGGTGCTCACCTTTAAAGCTCGGCACAACATCGGGCCAGCCTACCTGAGTGACCGGCTGGCGGTCCAACGCAGCGTGAGGCCAGCACGTGCCATAAATGGCGATCGCATGACCATCCCTGGGGTGCGAGAGGCTCGGCTGATGGAAACCCAGCGGAGAGCCTTTTCCGTGGCGGCCCCAGGATCCTGGAACTCACTGCCACCTGCCCTCAGAGCCACTCTGACCCTAACTAGATTCCGGTCAGACTTAAAGACCTGGCTCTTCCGCCTAGCGTTTGGGGCCTGATCGGTACCTCTGAATGTCTGAGCCTTTCCTCAGACATGTATCTGTTTTAAATTGCTGTATATTGTTGTTTTAGGGTTTTTAAATGATGTAAGTCGCCCGGAGCACCACGGGTGGAGGGCGACTCACAAATATTAAAGTATTATTATTATTATGGCAGAAGGAGGTAGGACTGGATGGCCCTTGGAGGTCTCCTATTCTAGGAACCCATTGTAATTAATATTATTATTATTATTATCATCATCAGAGGCTGAATGGTCATCTGTGAGGAATGCTTTGATTGTGTTTTCCCCCTTATGGCAGAAGGAGATTGGACTGGATGGCTCTGGATGGCCCTTGGAGGTCTCCTACTCCAGGAACCTGTTGTTATTGTTATTATTATTATTATTAGCAGAGGCAGAATGAATATTATGCCTTATCATTCAGGGTTATAGGCCTGTGTGGAAGGGCCCTGGCTTCTTATTTGACTTCCTTTCCACACATCTGAATAAAACCCCATGTTATTTGCTTTAAACCAGATTATATGAGTGTGGACTCCGATAATCCAGTTCAAAGCAGGGACTGGGACTTGAGACTGGGATTTTGGTGTTCATCTCTATCTCCAAGTCAAAGCCCCGGTGTCTTCCACAGACACCTCCAAGGCGGGGAGAGGGCGGAGCTGGGGAGGGGGCGGGGCAGGGGTGGAGCCAGGGAGAGGGCAGAGCCTGGGCGGAGCCGGGGAGGGGGCGGAGCTGGGGTGGAGCCAGGGAGGGGGCGGAGCCGGGGCGGAGCCGGGGGCGGAGGCAGACCCTTCGGCCCCCCAGGTCATCAGTAACTGGAATTCCGGCCACAGGTCCGGTAGAAGTTGGACAGCCCTGGTGTAAGTCAAAGTCTCCTCGGTGAAGTGAGAAGCAGGACACTTTAGGTATTGTGTGTCTTCGGGGGGGGGAAGTAAAGCTGTGGTTGCCTTTTTACCAGGGGATAGGAGGAAAGCTTCAGCAAGCAGTCTGCTACTAAGCCCAGAGATATCATCCGATAAATGCAGGTTGTTGTACCATACTTCAGTGTTTTCCAACCAGTGTGCCGCGGCATACTAGTGTGCCATGAGCGATCATCAGGTGTGCCGTGGGAAATTGGAATAATCAAAGCACCCCCAATAGACAGCCCACCAGCATGTTGCTCTGCGGTAGCAGCTCCTGCTGCTCCAAGGCCTGGGCCTCCCCTGGATATAGGTGAACTACAACACCTGTAGAGCCAACATTTGCCCATGCCTCCCATAGACAGTGAGAGACAGAATGAAAAACAGAGACAAAGGTCCAACAGCTAGATGCTAATCTCTGCAGCAATTGTTACAGTTTCTGACTTGCGGCACATACTCCTTCATTGTTTAAGGGCCCCTGAAAACACTTAAACCAGTGTTTTTCAACCTTTTTTGAGCCGCGGCACATTTTTTACGTTTACAAAATCCTGGGTCACACCACCAACCAAAATGACACCAAATGACACTCTAACACAGTAATACATATAGTTAATATGTTTTAAAATGTATTTATACACTCAGTGTGAAACCTGGGCCTGTTTCGATGAACACAACATAGATATCCTGGCAGGAATGGCAGAAAGACACAAACTTCCCACACAGAACTCCCATAACCAAGAGAAAATACTATAAGAGTTTGGTGGGCATTGACCTTGGGTTTTGGAGTTGTAGTTCACCTATATCCAGAGAGCACTGTGGACTCAAACACTGTTGGATCAGGACCAAACTTGGCATGAATACTCAATATGCCCAAATGTGAACACAGATGGAGTTTGGGGAAAATAGACCTTGACATTTGGGAGTTACAGTTTCTGGGATTTATAGTTAACACACAATCAAAGAGCATCCTGAACTCTTGCAACAATGGGATTGAGAGTTCAGGATAAGCTGTTCAAATTTGATATATTGAACTCTCATTACTAACAGAAAGTACTGAAAGGGTTTGCTTTGGAATTGACCATGAGTTTCGAAGTTGTAGTTCACCTACACCCAGTGAGCACTGTGGACTCAAACAATGTTATGCTATGTTGTTGTTTGTTTTCTATCAAGAATCACAATGTTGGGAGGAGGCTCACCACTTTAAGGTCCCTAAAACAGGCATGGGAAAACTTCGGCCCTCTGGGTGCTTTGGACTTCAACTCCCACCATTCCTAACAGCCTGAGGCCCTTTCCTGCTTAAGTGGCTGAGGGGGGGGGGAGGAAAAGGGCCTGAGGCTGCTAGGAATGGTGGGAGTTGGAGTCCAAAACCACCGGAAGGTCCAAGTTTGCCAATGGCAGCTTTTGACAGAGACCTCTTCCTCCCCCTTCCCCTTCGCGCCCTTTCTTCCCCCTCCTGCCGAACACTGACTTTTTCTTCTACAATGCCGCTTCTGCCGCCATTTTGATCCGAGGCGGCAGCGTGAGCGTGTTCAGTAGGGAAGGGGGAGGGAGGAAGGCGTAACCCGTGTGGGCGCTACTGCGCAGACTCGCCCTAGAGCAAAGCGAGGCAAAGCGAGCAGAGCGAGGCTGGGAAGAAGGGAGCCCAAGTGGAGAAGGAAAAGTGTTCGGCAGGAGGGGGAAGAAAGGGGATTGGAGGTTCCAATTTCCCACGGCACACCTGGTGATCATTCAAAGCATACTAGTGTTCCACGGCACACTGGTTGGGAAACACTGGCTTAAACTATTCCTTCTCTCTTTTAAATTTTGGGGTGTTTTGTTTTTTTGGCCCTCTCTTCCTACAAATAAGCAAACTCAAACCAATGCATCATTTATTCAGTGGACACATTGGAACAAAATTCCAGATTGCAACAGATGAGGCATTAAGAAACCCTCGAAATGTCAAGCAAGAATTATCCCCCTCTCAGAGTCATTCCTATTAGCGAATTAAGGCACTTTCCAGTTCAATGAGTCCCGAAAGCGTTGAACACTATTAAAATCATATATATCATTCACACATATTAAGACATTCCATCCAAGAAAAAAAATACAAAATAAATTAGAAGCATTATCGTAACAGCAGGGCAAATCATATAAACTAAATTAAACTCTGTCGCTTTTGGAGGTTGAGCAGATTATTTGGGGGGGAAATGATTTATACTCTGTTTTTTGTTAAATATACATTTGGTCTGTGGTATCTACTGGGGTTTAATTCCAGGACCCCTCTCTCGATACCAAAATCCATGGATACTGAAGTTCCATTATATACACTGGCAAAGTGAAATGGAATCGCTTAATAAGATGCCAAATCAGGATTTGCTCCTGTAAAGGATCTTGCCACCAAATAATGTAAAGGATCTTGTTATTTTCAAACTTGTTGCCACCAAAATATGTGAAGACGCAGCTTACAGCGTGCGTCAAATTGTGAGGATTCGAACTCAAGACAGTGACAGAGTCTTTGCCACCGATCTGTGTGAAGCCTCCTTACTTTATAACTTCAGCCACCAGTGTGTAATTCTTGGCTACCCAATGTTTCTAAAGCTTACACCAAAAGAATTCACAGAGAGAGATTTATGAATAAAGAAGTTTACCTGTTTATTTGTTAACAAGGTTTAAAACATGGAGGTTTTAAAGTACACAGAGCTTAGGTGGTTACAGTATCTTCTTAGAGGCACAGATCTTAAGGTTACTAGGTTTCTAAATACAATGTTTGACTGGATTTCTCCAAACACTGACTCAATAATATTATAGATACTCTGCCCTCAATGGGCCTTTATCTATCTTCTAGGTTAGCTTTCCAGCCTAACCTACAAACAGCGTTTCTTATAGGCTTTCTAAACCTAACTGCCTTTCTGCAGTATCAAAGCACAGCCTTTCCTGTTCTCCTCAGAACAGATAACAGCAGCTTACCAAATCTGCCACCAGCTAGTCTAACCGCTCCTGATTAACTGAAGAATTTCAAACCTGGAAATTCTAAGGCTAGTGTTAGGCTCCACCTCCTGTTGCTATGGCAACGGAACTGCTCAGAGGCCGGGCACTCTAATATCCTTGTTAACCCTTTGTGGTCTGTCTAACATTTAATCATTAAACACAATACAAATGTAATGATACAAACCACACATTTAACAAAGAAAAGAAACTCTACCAAAAAGATGTCGAATTCAAAAAGGACCCCATCTGAACAGACCATACTTAATTTGTGGTGGATTTAGTACACAGACAATCAAGAATGGTTTATATATTGCTAGTGGCAAACGAGGCTGTGAAGGACTCATAATCCACTGGAGAGATCATTATTAGTGGACTTCTGTGACCAGAGAGGTCCAGATAAATGGAGTCAATGGGGATCTGAGGTGTCTGCACCCAATAACTGTGAATCCATAAGGGTGTGCCATTCCCATAACTCAGGTTAATGGTCTCTCTTTGTCTATCTTTGGCAAGACCTCCGCTGGGGTGAAGGACCTTGTGAGGAGAAGTCAAAAAACAAACTTAATTGCGATGCGCTTTGAGACTGAAATTCTAGTTACATTCCAAATTAAGGCATTGTATTATGTTTTTAAATTCACTGCTTTTGTCTGTGCACATCCAGAAAGTAGAGAAATCCCTCTGCTGAAACCTAGTAGCAGTGTTTCCCAACCAGTGTGCCGTGGCACACCAGTGTGCCGTGAGCGATCCTCAGGTGTGCCGTGGGAAACTGGAACCTCCAATCCCCTTCCTTCCCCCTCCTGCCGAACACTTTTTCTTCTCCACTCGGGCTCCCTTCTTCCCAGCCTCGCTCTGCTCGCTTTGCTCTGGGCGAGTCTGCGCAGTAGCGTCTGCACAGGTCACGGCGTCCTCCCTCCCCCCTCCCATCCCGAACACGCTCACGCTGCCCCCTCGGATCAAAATGGCGGCAGAAGCGGCAGTGGAGAAGAAAAAGTAAGTGTTGGGCAGGAGGGGGAAGAAAGGGCGTGAAGGGGGAGGAAGAGGTCTTTGTCGAAAGCTGGCATGGGCAAACTTGTTGGAGTCCAGGTGTTTTGGACTCCAACTCCCACCATTCCTAGCAGCCTCAGGCCCTTTTCCTTTATCCCCCTCAGCCACTTAAGCATGAAAGGGCCTCAGGCTGTGAGGAATGTGGGAGTTGGAGTCCAAAACACCCAGAGGGCTGAAGTTTTCCCATGCCTGTTTTAGGGACCTTAAAGTGGTGAGCCTCCTTCCAACATTGTGATTCTGGATAGAAAACAAACAACAACATAACATAACATTGTTTGAGTTCACAGTGCTCTCTGGGTGTAGGTGAACTACAACTTACAAACTCAAGGTCAGTTCCCAAGCAAACCCTTTCAGTACTTTCTGTTGGTAATGAGAGTTCAATATGCCAAGTTTGGTTCAATTCCATTGTTGCATGAGTTGAGGATGCTCTTTGATGGCGTGTTAACTATAAATCCCAGAAACTGTAACTCCCAAATGTCAAGGTCTATTTCCCCCAAACTGTTCACATTTGGGCATATTGAGTATTCATGCCAAGTTTGGTCCTGATCCAACATTGTTTCAGTCCACAGTGCTCTCTGGATATAGGTGAACTACAACTCCAAAACCCAAGGTTAATGCCCACCAAACTCTTATAGCAGTTTCTCTTGGTTATGGGAGTTCTGTGTGGGAAGTTTGTGTCTTTCTGCCATTCCTGCCAGGATATCTATGTTGAGTTTCGAAACAGGCCCAGGTTTCACACTGAGTGTATAAATACATTTAAAAACATATTCAAATTACAGTGTCATTTGTGTCATTTTGGTTGGTTAAATACATTTAAAAACATATTAACTATATGTATTACTGTGTTAGAGTGTCATTTTTGTGTCATTTTGGTTGGTGGTAAATACATTTAAAACATATTACTGTGTTAGAGTGTCATTTTGTGTCATTTTGGTTGGTGGTAAATACATTTAAAAACATATTAACTATATGTATTACTGTGTTAGAGTGTCATTTTGTGTCATTTTGGTTGGTGGTGTGCCCCAGGATTTTGAAAATGTAAAAAATGTGCCGTGGCTCAAAAAATGTTGAAAAACACTGCCTAGTAGGACATCATTGAAAGGAGATGGGATGTTGGTAAAGGAAATGAGCAATTCTTTTTCAAACACAATATTGTGAAGGTATTTTTTTTCCAGTGGTCATTCAAAGAAAAAGCACGTCTCCGTCGAGAGGCGCCGGTGGTCTTTTGCCTGGGAGATGAAGCCCGCGCTCTCCTTTTCCCACCTCCAGCCCTTCAAGAGAGGCCTCAGGCTGTGAAAGGGAGAGTGGAGAAGCATCATCATTTTTGCCTCGCAGTATTCGTATATTGATTTCTTATGTTCCCTGGCACACTGGTTGCCTGACTCAGTTGACCGAGTGGAAAGGGATTCCATTTCCAATTACTTTAAATGACAATATCATCAAAATGTTATCTACATCAGCAGTTTGGGAGGAAAAATTGTGTGACCCGATCTTTCCCTTTCTATGCATCAAAGCAGAAGAGAGTGAGGAATAAATATAGCACTTGACGATTTGTGCGACTGGGGAGAAATGAAGTTACTCTACCGTTACATCAGCTAAACAGAAAGCCCAGAATTTCAATTCCGCGCACCCCCTCCCGTCTCACATTCTCTACCCTGAAAACTTGAAGGAAGACCGAACCCTGCTTCTCAGTAAGGCAATAAAAAATTGTGGCTGCAGTCCTAGGATGGGGAATCGTTGCGAAAGAGACAGATTTAAAATATGGCTGGCCTAATAAGGTTGGTTTCATTAACTTTTATTAGGCAACTGGCTACCATTCCATACTCTCCGATATTTCACAGAGGAAAGCCTGTATGTGTGCAGCCAAGCAACATCAGAATGCGGTCAAGGAGGCAAAAATTAATAAAAGGAGGAAGCATGCGCAAGCTTGCAAAGGCTTCAGCGGTTTGCTTTTGCCTAAGCGTAGTGGAAAGAGCCAGATTCTGCCCCCTTCCCTCAACTTCCCACTCCTGAGTTAAGTGTTGCAAACTTGTTGAAATAATTTTGTAACAAAGGAAGTATGGGTCTATGTACACCAGTGTTTCCCAACCAGTGTGCCACGGCACACTAGTGAGCCGTGAGCAATTATCAGGTGTGCCATGGGAAATTGGAACCTCTTAAGTCTTTTTTTTAATGTTTCTTTATTAATTTTGATATAGATTTAAAAAGTAAACAACATTGAATCATACAAACAAACATTACACTAGAATAGTAGACAATGGAAATACATAGAGAGCTTGCAGTCTCTCGGAAAGAAAGTGAGAGAGAGTCAAGGGGTTAGGAAATGTCACGATGCACAGACTTGACCGGCCTCTTAATCACACACACAGAGACGGACTGAAGGCTAACTACTTTATTGAATATAGCAACAGTTCAAAAGGAATATTGTCCATAAAAATAGCAAAAGCAATCCAAAGGCTGTAAGCAATCAATTGTCCAAAAGCAGCTTGATGAATAATCCAAAAGGCTTAGCAAAGCTCCGCACAGCAATGCGGATTCAAGAACAAAACAAGGTACAAGATGCGAGGCAAGACTTGGTGGCCACTAGCCAGCTTAGCTCCGTGGACCAACTTCGCTACATGTCTACTCAGAAGAGACGTGGCCGAAGCACTGGGGATTCGTTCCCACGGATCCTATACTTAATCTTTCGGCCGAGGTCCCCGACGCTCTAGGCTTCGTCGTCTCCAATCTCTGCTGACGGACCTCGGCCTGTCTAGGCTGTGGTACCATCCCCTTTTGCTGGTCTCGATGCTTCGTCTCCTATCAAAGGTTCGGCCTTGTCTCCCAGCACCTGGGTCTCTATCTCCATGAGAGCTCTCCTCCCTAGAATCTTCCCAGCCGCTCTCTTCCATGTTTTCACTCACAGGATCCTGTGAACCTCTCCCACCCGGCCGTTCATAACTTTCGCTATCACTGCTTTCCATTTGCACCTGGTTATCATCTATGTCTGCATAAGGGTCAACCCAACCTTCATCCCAAGCCAAGCTTTCAGTGGGAGAAAGAGGCCCAGTGATGGGAAATTCTCCTTCAGGTAACCCTTCCAAGTCCTCTTCAGAATCTATCTCTGCTGGTGCAGGCCCTAATGCTAATGGAACCCCCGGTGCTGTTCCCTGGCCCCCAGGCACAAACGAGAACTGCTGTGCTACAGGAAAGTGTGTGTGAGAAAGAGTGTGAATAAAAGTAGTGCTGCTGGGAGATTAAGATTGCTCTATCTTGTCTTTTTCCCCCTTCACGCCGTTGTTAAGCTTGTCCTGGATCGGAACCTGGCTAAACTGTAGGAAACAAAGGGTGGTAATAAACGGGCACTTCTCTGGGTGGAAAGAGGTGAGAAGTGGCGTACCCCAAGGTTCAGTTTTAGGACCGTTACTTTTTAATTTATTCATTAATGACCTGGATGTAGGAGTGAATTCTGAAGTAGCAAAGTTTGCAGACGACACGAAACTGTTCAGGGTAGTTAAAAATGAAACTGATTGTAAAGAGCTCCAGAAAGATCTCTCGAAATTGAGTGAATGGGCAACAAAGTGGCAAATGCATTTTAACCTAAACAAGTGTAAAGTCATGCACATCGGGGCAAAGAACCCCAACTACACCTACCAATTGATGGGGTCAAAGCTTTCCGAGACAAACCAGGAAAGGGATCTTGGGGTCTTGGTGGACAGCTCAATGAAGATGTCAACCCAGTGCGCAGCAGCAGCGAAGAAAGCAAATTCTATGCTAGGCATGATCAGGAAGGGAATCGAAAATAGGTCGGCAAATGTTGTATTGCCTCTCTACAAATCTATGGTAAGACCACATCTGGAGTACTGTGTACAATTCTGGTCACCGCACCTCAAGAAGGATATAACGGAACTGGAAAAGGTACAGAAAAGGGCAACAAGAATGATCCAAGGGACGGAGCGGCTCCCTTATGAAACCAGGTTGCAACGCCTTGGTCTTTTCAGCCTTGAAAGACGGCGTTTAATAGGTGACTTGATCGAAGTGTATAAAATCATGCATGGGATAGAAAAGGTGAATAAAGAAAAATATTTTCTCTGTCACACAACACTAGGACTAGAGGGCACTCCCTGAAGCTCCAAGTTAGGAAAGTTAGGACTAATAAAGGGAAATATTTCTTCACCCAGAGGGCCATTGGGTTATGGAACTCACTTCCAGAGGAGGTTGTGACAGCTGTCAGCCTGGACAGCTTCAAGGCAGGATTAGACAGATTCATGGATACCAAGGGAATCAGTAGTTACTGAAATGGACATCCAAGCGCCACCTCTGTGTTGATGGAGGCAGGCAGGATTTCCCCGGGTACTGTTTGTGGGGGGTCGGGAGCAGGTCAGGGTTTTGCCCTCCTTTCTGCTAGAGATCCCTGTGTGCAACTGATGGGCCACTGTGTGACACAGAATGTTGGACTAGATGGGCTGAGGCCCGATTCAGCATGGCTCTTCTTATGTTCTTATGTAAACAGGAAAAAAAGATCCAGACCCAAAAACAGAACTCCTAACTTTGAGCTCCCAAGACAGGCAACTTGATACATGAAAATCCAACACTGATCTCCCCATCGAACATTAACTCAAATTCCTTAAGAATTCGCCCTCTTGCCCATTACGTCACACTTTCTCACACTGGGATCCCTTTGTTTATCTTTCAGTCTCTGGAAACACCAGATTTGTCTCTGTTTCACACTATCTCTTCTGATCTGCAAATGCTGGGTTATCTAAAACAGTGTTTCCCAACCAGTGTGCCATGAGCAATCATCAGGTGTGCCGTGGGAAATTGGAACCTCCAATACCCGTTCTTCCCCCAAACTTGGGCAAACTTGGACCTTCCTGGTGTTTTGGACTCCAACTCCCACCATTCCTAGCAGCCTCAGGCCCTTTTCCTTTCCCCCTCAGCCACTGAAGCACGAAAGGGCCTCCGGCAGGAAAGGGCGGAGGTTTTCCATGCCTGTTTCAGGAATAAAGTGGTGAGTTGAGTCAACAACATAACATGACCCAGTGGGACTCCAACCCCCACCATTCCTAGCAGCCTCAGGTTTTCCTTTATCAGCCCGGCATTTTAGGGAGTTGAGTTCAAAAAAGTGGTGAGGGCTTAAAGTGGTCCTCCCAACATTGTGATTCTGGATAGAAACAAACAACAACATAACATAACATTGTTTGAGTCCACAGTGCTCTCTGGGTGTAGGTGAACTACAACTTCCAAACTCAAGGTCAATTCCCAAGCAAACCCTTTTAGTGCTTTCTGTTGGTAATGAGAGTTCAATATGCCAAGTTTGGTTCAATTCCATTGTTGCAAGACTTCAGGATGCTCTTTGATTTTGTGTTAACAATAAATCCCAGAAACTGTAACTCCCAAATGTCAAGGTCTATTCCCAAACTCCATCTGTGTTCACATTTGGGCATATTGAGTATTCATGCCAAGTTTGGTCCTGATCCAACATTGTTTCAGTCCACAGTGCTGTCTGGATATAGGTGAAGCACAACTCCAAAACCCAAGGTCAATGCCCACCAAACTCTTATAGTATTTTCTCTTGGTTATGGGAGTTCAGTGTGGGAAGTTTGTGTCTTTCTGCCATTCCTGCCAGGATATCTATGTTGTGTTCATCGAAACAGGCCCAGGTTTCACACTGAGTGTATAAATACATTCAAAAACATATTAACTATATGTATGACTGTGTTAGAGTGTCATTTTGTGTCATTTTGGTTGGTGGGGTGCCCCAGGATTTTGAAAATGTAAAAAATGTGCCGCGGCTCAAAAAAGGTTGAAAAACACTGCATTAGGTGAACAGCACAAAGATTTTCCAATTAAGAAGATGAGTAAACACTGTACAAGTTTTAGTGTGGAGGGGAAAATGCAATGAGGCAAGGATAGGAAAGATGGCACAACAACGAGAAAGCAAGAGGGATTTGAAGAAACTTCGCAAAAGCAAGACTGGGGGATTTTCACATTGCTAACACAATGTGAGCGTAGTCACTCTGTTCCTTGTGAACCAACAGTACTGAAGGTTTTAATGTATATCTGTAATGTTTGCTTTCTTATACAAATATACAAGCAAAGCGAAAGAGATATTTCTGCTCCCAATAAGTTAGAGAAAAAGTAAAAGTCACGAACAACATGCTTACAGTACAGAACAAAAATATGCCACCTGCTGATCTCTAAATGTTAAGAGCTAGAGTTCTGGAAAATGGATCTGCTGTACGTAAGCGTTCACAACTTCTTCCGACTCTGCCGTCTCATGCGCTCCTTGGGCACATGCTCCGTGATTTCTGTTATGACTCCTGCACCCCACTCCTGCCATCCACAACAAAAGCAGCAAAACCCACTAAATGCTATACGGTTACAATTAAGTAATAGAGAAGGTGTAATTATCTCGTGTCACTCTATAGCTACTTCAAAGGAGAGCTATTATTAGTGTATGCACAGCTTGACACAATTAATGAATTTTGCCTGCAATGACTACCTTTACAGCAAGCTGTGTTAATGATGGCTGCCGCACGTCAGTAATTGAACAAGGGAACTGGAGGAATAATTTCATTTCCGTTTGGTTTGGAGAACAAATTATCCAAATTTACAAATTCCTTCTCAATGTTTACGATAGAAAGACCCGAGGTTCCTAAGAAAGTAGCAGAGAAGGAGTAGCGTCATGTGATAAGACCAAAGTAAACATACCGTTGTCCTGCTGTAATTGCGATTTGCTTGCTTTGCATGATAAATTCCCAAATGTCAATTTCTAGACTTCAAATCCCAGGTTTCTGTAGGAGTTCATTTACTCATCTAATTTTTCATAGATTCACTAGCTGACCCGGCCACGCGTTGCTGTGGGGTTGTTGAAAAGAACAATCTAATGACCTGCAACCCGTAAAAGCCATCCAATTTAGCTGTGTTACTAAGTATGAGTTGTTTCTAAGTGGGATGTTTGTAACTTGGGGACTGCCTGTGTATGTATCTGTGTGTGTGTATATATATATATATATATATATATATATCTGTGTGTGTCTATATGTACATATGTGTGTATATATGTGTGTTTACTTATGTATATGTGTATACAGTATGTATATTGTGTATGTGTGTGTACTTATGTATATTAGGCATGAGAAAAAAGTTATGAAAATTAAATGATTTGGAAGAAATAAGTAAGAAATGCTACTTTTGAGTATTTCCGCACCTGGAACGCCAACCAGGAAGTGGACTTTCTTTATAGAACTTCGGGGGCCAGGATTTTCTTAAGTATCGTTATTAGGTCGTAAGGGGGGGGGCACCCTCATTCTCTCTCACCACCCTCCAGCCTCCCTTGCCAAAAAGTATTATGGCAAGGCAAGCCTAAACTTGCTCCTTCTTTCGGCTGGAAGCCTGGAAAAATATAAACACAGAGTTTACTCAGGTTTGCTCAAGGTTTAAATCCGCAAAGGAGGGCACTTTGGACGAAGTGCCCTCCATTGTGGATTTATTTCTGAGTAAACCTCTCTGTTTACATTTTTCCAGGCTTCCCTGCCCCTCCTGCCTGCCAGGATCTAAAGCATCAAAGAGTACTGGGGTAGTATACCTACATTCCATGCACATACAATAATACAGCAGTAATAACAATGGGTATAAGAAGAGGTAAAATTCAAACCGAAGTATTCTGACTGTGGTCCCTCCTCAAATGGCTCTTCTCTATGAGCCCGGGAGGCAGCCTCTCCCGGGAAAAGCCAAAAGCCCGGGCACAGCGTTTGCTTGCTGCATAATCCCGGGCTCAAAGAGAAGAGCCTTTTGCAGTTTGAGGAGGAGCACAGTCAGATTTCGGTTTGAATTTTACCTCTTCTTATACCCATTGTTATTACTGCTGTATTATTGCATGTGCATGGAATGTAGGTATATGACCAGTTGGATTACTTATAATATTAGGCACTTACAGCAGCATTCATTCTATTACACATTAGGTTGGTTTCTCACCCCAATACTCTTTGATGCTTTAGATCCTGGCAGGGCAGGAGGAGTGGGCGGCTCTCCTGCCCCTTCTGCCTGCCAGGATCTAAAGCCTTGAAGAGGCTTCATGAGGGGCCAACTTCAGCCCTCCAGGTGTTTTGGACTTCAACTCCCACCATTCCTCACAGCCTCAGGCCTCTTCCTTTTCCTCTCAGCCTGGGCAAACTTGGGCCCCTCGCTCCCTCAGGATTGGGGTGAGAGAGAGGGCAGCGAGGAGCGAGGGGGGGCTCCTCCTTTTTTTTGCTGCTTCCAAGAATAGAATACCCCCCTCCCTCCTTTCCTCCCTCCTTCGCTCCCTCCTTCCTATTTGGAGAGTCCCATCTAGAATTCAGTGTGATTTATTCAAGTTTTGGCCTACAACTCCCAGAAATCCCAGCCAATTTACCAGCTGTTAGGATTTCTGGGAGTTGTAGGCCAAAACCATCTGGAATGCGCATGCTCTGGCATACGAACTACTAACGAATTTCGTTAGTAATTACATTACATTTTAGAAATTTTTGGAAATTTTTTTGTAAGTCTTTCTTTTACTAATCAAAAAATTCCCCCATTAGATTTTCGATTCCCTATTTTTGGGTTCTAAACCATGCCTAATGTATATGTGTGTTTGTATATGTATATGCGTGTATATATGTAGATGTGTGTAAGTACAGATGTGTGTATGTATGTGTGCATGTGTATATTTCTGTGCATGTATATATGTGTGTACGTGTGCATGTCTTTGTGTATTTATTTATTTATTTCAGGGTTTTTCCCCGCTCTTCTCAACCCCCGAGGGAGGGGGACTCAGAGCGGCTTACAGTAAGGCGCAATTCGATGCCCACACAGCAACAATACAAGACCCCAGAACCCCTCAACAACCAAAATACAATTAAAATACATCAAAATACAACCATCCAAACATCATACGCATTCATTCCAGATTAAAACAATGTTCTGGCCATAAAAGCATTGGCCCTGATCATCCACTTTCTGTTAAAATCCCATCTAAAGTGCTGCCTTGTGCTGGTGTGCAAACGCCTGGTCCCACAGCCAGGATTTTACTTTTTTCCTGAATGCCAGTGTATATGTGTGTGCTTATGTTTGTGTGTATATGTGTATATGTATGTGGCGAAGACGACGGGCCTCTCTCCTCCTTTTAGGTCTATTACTGTGTTAGAGTGTCATTTTGTGTCATTTTGGTTGGTGGTGTGCACCAACCAAAGGTTGGGAAACACTGGTGTAAAGTACATCAAAATGTACTAATACTAATAAATGGCAATGTATCCACTGGCATCACCCAAACGCAAAAGAAATGGCAGCTACCTTTGCACCAATTCATTTTTTTGAAAAAAAAACACAAAATGCTGTATAAACACAACCGCAATTATCAATTGTGCCTTTCCCACCACATTAAAATTGCCACTCTGTGATATATTCAGACTCAGATTAAAATCATTTGGTGAAACACAGCAGACAAAAAAATTTGCATTGTTTTAGTTAAACTTCATTTGGGACCTTTTGCGCCGTCACATTCCTGGCTCTGGCTGCCTGGATTTGCATTTTTATTAAATCCTTATCAATTCTAATGCTTCCATTTGTCACAGTGCAATTATATGATGATAAGAGATTAGGCCGCTTCCCCAGACACTCTCTTCTCAAATGACCTTTCCAGAGGGAGGGGCCCTCCTCGGTTTTCCAAGAATGGGATTCCAGGCTGGTCGAGCAGGAAGGGTTTGTATAGAAGCTGCCAGAGGGGAGGGGGCTGGGCTTGGCATGGCCTGGCTCCGCCCCCCTGTGGCTTCCGCTCTACCAACAGCTTCTCCAGGCTTGAGGATGGCAATGCCAAGCCAGCCTTGTGCTAGCTATGCCACCACTGGCTTGGCATTGCCATCCTCAAGCCTGGAGAAGCTGCTGGGAGCTCCAAAGCCAGAGGGGAGGGGGCGGGGCTTGGCATGGCCTGGCTCCGCCCCCCTGTGGCTTCCGCTCTACCAACAGCTTCTCCAGGCTTGAGGATGGCAATGCCAAGCCAGCCTTGTGCTAGCTATGCCACCACTGGCTTGGCATTGCCATCCTCAAGCCCGGAGAAGCTGTTGGGAGCTCCAAAGCCAGAGGGAGGGGGAGGGGCTTGGCGGGGCCTGGCTCCACCCCCTCTGGCTTCGCTCTAGCAGCAGCTTCTCCAGGCTTGAGGATGGCAATGCCAAGCCAGCCTTGTGCTAGCTGTGCCACCACTGGCTTGGCATTGCCATCCTCAAGCCTGGAGAAGCTGCTGGGAGCTCCAAAGCCAGAGGGAGGGGCGGGGCTTGGCGGGCCTGGCTCTACCCCCTGTGGCTTTCGCTCTACCAACAGCTTCTCCAGGCTTGAGGATGGCAGTGCCGAGCCAGCCTTGTGCTAGCTATGCCACCACTGGCTTGGCATTGCCATTCTCAAGCCTGGAGAAGCTGCTGGGAGCTCAAAATCCAGAGGGGAGGGGCGGGGCTTGGCGGGGCCTGGCTCCGCCCCCTGTGGCTTCAGCTCTACCAGCAGCTTCTCCAGGCTTGAGGATGGCAATGCCAAGCCAGCCTTGTGCTAGCTGTGCCACCACTGGCTTGGCATTGCCATCCTCAAGCCTGGAGAAGCTGCTGGGAGCTCCAAAGACAGAGGGAGGGGGGCAGGGCTTGGCATGGCCTGGCTCCGCCCCCCTGTGGCTTCCGCTCAACCAACAGCTTCTCCAGGCTTGAGGATGGCAATGCCAAGCCAGCCTTGTGCTAGCTATGCCACCACTGGCTTGGCATTGCCATCTTCAAGCCTGGAGAAGCTGCTGGGAGCTCCAAAGCCAGAGGGGAGGGGGCGGGGCGTGGGGCCGGGGCCTGGCTCCGCCCCCTCTGGCTTCCGCTTAGCAGCAGCTTCTCCAGGCTTGAGGATGGCAATGCCAAGCCAGCCTTGTGCTAGCTGTGCCACCACTGGCTTGGCATTGCAATCCTCAAGCCTGAGAAGCTGCTGGGAGCTCCAAAGCCAGAGGGGAGGGGGCGGGGCTTGGCGGGGCCTGGCTCCGCCCCCTCTGGCTTCCGCTCTACCAGCAGCTTCTCCAGGCTTGAGGATGGCAATGCCAAGCCAGCCTTGTGCTAGCTGTGCCACCACTGGCTTGGCATTGCCATCCTCAAGCCTGGAGAAGCTGCTGGGAGCTCCAAAGCCAGAGGGAGGAGGAGGGGCTTTGCGTGGCCTGGCTCGCCCCCTGTGGCTTCCGCTCTACCAACAGCTTCTCCAGGCTTGAGGATGGCAATGCCAAGCCAGCCATGTGCTAGCTATGCCACCACTGGCTTGGCATTGACATCCTCAAGCCTGGAGAAGCTGCTGGGAGCTCCAAAGCCAGAGGGAGGGGGAGGGGCTTGGTGGGGCCTGGCTCCGCCCCTCTGGCTTCCGCTCTACCAGCAGCTTCTCCAGGCTTGAGGATGGCAATGCCAAGCCAGCCTTGTGCTAGCTGTGCCACCACTAGCTTGGCATTGCCATCCTCAAGCCTGGAGAAGCTGCTGGGAGCTCCAAAGACAGAGGGGAGGGGGCGGGGCTTGGCGTGGCCTGGCTCCGCCCCTGTGGCTTCCGCTCTACCAACAGCTTCTCCAGCCTTGAGGATGGCAATGCCAAGCCAGCCTTGTGCTAGCTGTGCCACCACAGGCTGGGCCTTGCCCTCCTCAAGCCAGGAGAAGCTGCTGGGAGCTCCAAAGACAGAGTGGGGGGAGGGGCTTGGTGTGGCCTGGCTCCGCCCTCCTCTGGCTTCAGCTCTACCAGCAGCTTCTCAGGCTTGAGGATGGCAATGCCAAGCCAGCCTTGTGCTAGCTGTGCCACCACTGGCTTTGCATTGCCATCCTCAAGCCTGGAGAAGCTGCTGGGAGCTCCAAAGCCTGAGGGGGAGGGGGCGGGGCTTGGCGTGGCCTGGCTCCGCCCCCCTGTGGCTTCCGCTCTACCAACAGCTTCTCCAGGCTTGAGGATGGCTATGCCAAGCCAGCCTTGTGCTAGCTATGCCACCACTGGCTTGGCATTGCCATTCTCAAGCCTGGAGAAGCTGCTGGGAGCTCCAAAGCCAGAGAGGGGGGCGGGGCTTGGCATGGCCTGGCTCCGCCCTCCTCTGAGAAGCGCCCCATCCTGGGATCGACCCCCTTCAGTGAGGATGCATTCTTTTTGCAACAAGTCTTGGGAGGCCTATAAACGCTGGCATCGCTGTTAGGGAGTGCTGGCAGCCACACAGAGGACATTGGGATCGATGCCGTCTTGGCTCACGTGGACTGGGTGCAGGGCCGTAGCCAGGATTTTGTTTCGGGGGGGGGGGGGGCTTAGTTTGGTTCGGGGGGGGGCTGAGACTGGGTGGAAGAGGGTCTACCCTAGCAAACCTTTTGTATTGTTATCCCAATAACCCCATTAATGTGGGATATAATGAGCATGGTGATCAGATCATGATATGAATAAACATAACAGTTTAAATAATGTACCAGTAAGGCCTTTTCGCGGACCACCCTGAGAATTTCGGGGGGGGGGGGCTGAGCCCCCTTAGCCCCCCGGCTACATGTCTGACTGGGTGGATGTGATTCCTGGATCCACAAGAAGTAAATTCCAAATATTTTGCCACGGAACTCTCCAATGATACATAGTCACTTAATGCTGCTTTGCGAACAGGATAGATCAGCTGCCATTCTTCCGCGTTCTAACCCATTCTTACAGTAGAAATATTTAGAAATATTTAGCTCCTGGGTTTTTTCCCCCTTTCTTCTTCTTCTTCTTCTTCTTTTTGCAAAAAATTACTAACAATGCAGCTTTGCTTTCTCTGTTGACAGAAGAGATTGAGTTATTTCCCCACTGAACGGATTTTGTTGACAGGATGGATTTGGGCTGTTGACAGAACACATTCTGCCCGCGTGGTGGGCCCGGGCTGCGATGAAACATGTCTTATTGGCAGGATGAATGGAAAGTGTGGGGGACAAAATATAAACAACCTAATCCATTCTGCTGATAAAACACATTTATCAACTTGATCCATCTGCTTGACAAAAGTTTTTCTTGTCGTTGCTTAACACTAAGCAATTTTTGGGGAAACAGAATGATATGGATTCTTGCTGAGCTGCTTGAAGTTCACATATTGAAAAGCGTCAGATAGCGCTGTACGCATCAGGGCCCATCTGATCTTGGAAGATAAGCAAAGCCAGTTCTGTTTAGTTCTTGGGTGGGAGACCACCAGTATGTATGTCATCTATGCAGTTCAACTACGCCGTGCCTTGCTTCAAGTCTTGTGGGGAGATGAGTGAGAAACCACTACCACCCAGGGCCGGATTAACACCTTTTTGCACCCTAGGCTAAACTTTGGAATTACGCCCCCAATATCACTCAGACCAGTGTTTTTCAACTTTTTTGAGCCGTGGCACATTTTTCCATTTACAAAATTCTGGGGCACACCACCAACCAAAATGACATGAAATGACAGTCATACATATAGTTAATATGTTTTTAAATGTATTTATACACTCAGTGTGAAACCTGGACCTGTTTTGATGAACACAACATAGATATCCTGGCAGGAATGGCAGAAATAATTGTGCCACTGCCTCAATTGTGCTATTGTATTACTGTGTTGCTCTGTTTTTAACTGTTTTTATTGTCCTGTATTTTATTGTGCCTTCGGCTCTTGTAAGCCGCCGCGAGCCTCCGGGAGTCGGCGGCATAGAAACCCGAAAAAATAAATAAATAAACAAATAAATAAATAAAATAAATACACAAACTTCCCACACAGAACTCCCATAACCAAGAGACAATTCTATAAGAGTTTGGTGGGCATTGACCTTGGGTTTTGGAGTTGTAGTACACCTATATCCAGAGAGCACTGTGGACTGAAACAATGTTGGATCAGGACCAAACTTGGCATGAATACTCAATATGCCCAAATATAAACACAGATGGAGTTTGGGGAAAATAGAACTTGACATTTGGGAGTTACAGTTTCTGGGATTTATAGTTAACACACAATCAAAGAGCATCATGAACTCTTGCAACAATGGAATTGTACCAAACTTGGCATATTGAACTTTTATTACCAAGAGAAAGTACTGAAAGGGTTTGCTTGGGAATTGACCTTGAGTTTGGAAGTTGTAGTTCACCTACACCCAGAGAGCACTGTGGGCAGGGGGGGAAGAAAGGGTATTGGAGGTTCCAATTTCCCACGGCACACCTGATGATCGCTCACGGCACGCTAGTGTGCCATGGCACATTGGTTGGGAAACACTGACTCAGACCCACACTAAAAATGGAGGGTCGTAGACCATTGAGCTATAAGGCCATTTCAATGCAATATGGGCAATAAAAATAATAGAAATGTATCCCAAAAAGTTCTTTCTTTCAAGTTTAGATAATTCCAGAAATATTGGTGTCAGAGCTGGGAGATCTTAGCCTTGAGGAGGCTCAGACTCCCAGTCTGCCTTGACCTGCTTTGACGCCGGACCTTGGGGAATTCCCTGGGGTGATGTAATCCTTTGGGAGCAGTGCTGAGTCAGGACGGATGTGACGCAACCTCTTCCAGACATTGGACACTGACTGGGAATATGCTGACTCAGCCAGGGTATGACGTAATATCCGCTGGACTGTGGGATTGCTGAGTCAGCAGGACATGATGCAACCTTTCCTGGACATTGCAAGGGAAAGGAGGGAGGGGGGATGGGGTATATAAGGTGTGTTTGGGTGACGGTTCACTGCTTTGACTTTATGGGTGTTGTACCTGCAATAAATCTTGTTGGATCATGAACTGCCTGCGTGTGATCCTTACGGAGAATTGGAGCGTCCTCACAGAAGTCAAAGCCCGTTTCAACTTTCCCAGCAATGGCGAGGTTGGCGTTGGAGGAAGAGGATTATTTAGACACTTGGAACCTTGCTCCGGAAGAGATCCGGAGAACGATGGAGTGGGAATGGACCACTATCGATCATGTGGGGTTCCCAGACGAGTCCAGAGAAGCGATGGCGTCGTGGCACGCATCGGCCCAGGTGGACGAGCCCAGAGAAGCAAGAAGACGGAGGATGTTTTCCACTCAGGTGGGCTCCAGAGGAGTTGGAGGTGAATCCAGAGAAATGGGAGTACAGGGTGCTCCCATTCAGGTGGATTTCGGGAACCGGAGGGACCAGAGAGCGGCGTGGAGCGGCATGCCAGCTCAGGTGGACCCAGTGAGAGGTGAGGAGGCAAAGGTGCCTGCAAGAGGGAGTGAGACCACCGAACCAGAGTCTCCGACGGAGTTGGAGGAGTTGCGTTGTCAAATGGAAGCATTGGAGCATACTTTCCGGAGGATGTCCAGAGCGATGTCAAGGAGAGAGCAAGTAGATTCAGTGTGGAGTGCACCTGGAGGTGGAGATTTTACATACTATTCCTGGATGGATGGTGAGAGGTCCGATGTACTTCCTAGATCTCCTACGGGAGTGTGGACAGATGGTGACCACCCGATGAGGAGACCTGTTGGTCTGAATCCTGTCCGGGAGGCGAGGGAAGCCCAACCTTTCCCTGAGGAGACGATCCTCAGAGCGGCCGCGCAACCAGGGGGCATGGGAAGAGGGATCCGGCTGCCGGAGGAGGGTGCTCAGTGGAGAGAACCTCGGTTCCAGGACCTTGGTGGGAGGCCAAGGAAGGAGCCTCTATGAGTGGAGTTCGAGGGAGAAGCTAGTAAAGTGGCTTTCTTTGTAGCAGCTGTGAGTGATCATATGGAAGATTATGGTCATCTCTACTCGAGTGACAGCAGCCGGGTACGAGCTGTCGGAGCGGTCTTCAAGGGGAGAGCCGCTGAGTGGTATGTCCAGTGCCATGATCGCAGGGATCCCTGTCTGAGGTCAGTGCGTGGATTCCTTCAGGCAGTGAGGAATCGCTCCGGGACCCCTTGGAGAGAGTGAAGGCCAAGAAGGCGTTGAGGAGCTTGACTCAAGGAACCCGGTCCGTGACGGAGTATGCGGAGGAGTTTATGAGCTTGGCGGGAAAAGTAGCGGAGTGGTCCCAGGCAACGCTGCTGGAACTCTTCAAAGATGGCCTTCGGAGGGAGATCCTGGAATGGTGCCTTCATCGTGGTGATCCGAGAAATGTCGATGGTTGGATCCAACTGGCCGGGAATGTTGAGGGGATCCTGGCCCAAGTTCAGCGCCGGAAGTTCCAGACGGCTGCAGTGGCGAGATATCGTGGTCCAGGACGTGGTCGGAGAAGGGGCGAGTGGCTCGAGGAGAGCCCAGGCGTGGTGGTGCCAATGAAGGAAAACCCGGTGTTGTGAGAAAACCAGTGATGGGGAGAGGCCTTTGTTTTGTTTGCTCCCAACCCGGACAGTTTGCATCCCAGTGTCAGCAGAAGAAGCTGCCAGACCCAAAGCGAGTGGCTGTTGTTAGAGCAGCTTTGGGGAAAAAAGTGGAATCGTTGGGTGCTGGGGTGAGTGTTCGTCCCCAGAGTGTTCAGTGCCCTTTGGAACTATGTAAAAAAAGGGAAATATGAGGAACATCAAGCCTTGGTGGATTGTGGGTGTACTGAAAATATCATATCACCAGGTTTAGTGGAAAATTTGAAATGTGATACTAAAAGTCATGCCTACCCGGTACATTTTAAGCAGTTGGATGGGTCGTTTATTGAAGGGCCCCATTTTCCATTAAGCACCAAGGGGTTAAAAGGCCGGGTGGGGCCTTGGGAAGGAGAGATCGATTTTGTGGTAGCTCCCATTAAAGGGCATAAGGTGGTATTGGGAATGCCATGGCTGGAACAAGCTAATCCCAAGATTGACTGGAAGTTGGGATTATTGAAATGTGACCCTAAAAGGGGAAGATGGGAATCGAATTAAGCCGCAAGGGGTGCCCGAAGAATATGGGGATTATGCTGATGTATTTGATCCTGTGTTAGCTAAGTGTCTTCCCCTCTTGAATGTGCAATGCAGGGTTGAGATTAAGGAAGGTGCTTTATTGCCGAAGCCCAAAATCTATGCTATGTCTGTACAGGGAGAAGGTGGCTTTACGGGAGCAGATTGATGATTATTTAAGTAAGGGGGTTTATCGAGAGGTCTGAATCCCCATTGCTGCCCCAGTATTGTTCAGAGAGAAGAAGGATGGGAAATTACGGCTATGTATAGACTACCGGGGTTGAACGCTATAAGTACAACAAACTGTTATCCACTGCCTTTGATTAAGGATTTATTAGGCCAGTTAGGAGGGGTAGGTATTTCACAAAGCTGGATTTAATAGATGTGTTCCATATGGTGAGGGTGAAACTGAGTGATACGTGGAAGACGGCTTTTTCTTGCCCCCTCGGGCTGTATGAATGGACCGTCATGTCTTTTGGTTTGGCCGGAGCCCCTGGTATATTTATGCAATTAATAAATGAGGTGCTGCACCCCTTTTTGTATAAAGGGGTCTTTGTGTATCTGGACGATATTGTTGTTGTGACGCATACGGAGGAGGAGCATGTCATGTTGGTTCGAGAAGTGTTGGAGAGATTGAGGCAGGCGGCTATATGTGAAGTTAAGCAAGTATGAGTTTAGTAAACGACAAATCGACTTCCTGGGATATCTTATCAGTGAAAAGGGGGTGGCCATGGATCCAGCCAAAATTGAAGATGTATTGGCTTGGGAAGCTCCGCAGACCTGGAGGCAGATGCAGGCTTTTTTGGGACTAGCTAATTTTTATCGCACGTTTATTCCCGATTTGTTGCCATCACACTTCCCCTTACAGATCTATTAAAGACAAAGGGGAAGGGGGAGACCAAGAAAGTGAGGTCTCCTGGTGCTAAGTTATGTTGGACGAAGGAGTGCCAGTGGGCGTTTGAGAGGTTAAAGAGGGCGTTTACCAGTGGCCCTTTGTTGGTGCACCCGGATACAGAAAGACCTTTCGTGGTGCAGTGTGATGCTTCTGCGTGGGCGTATGGGGGGAGCATTACTACAGAGGATCGATTACGGCCCTGTGCATATTTCTGCAAGAAGTTTGGGGAACAGGAGAGAAAGTGGCCGGTTTGGGAAAAGGAGGCTTTGCGGTGTGAGTGTGCATTGCAAACATGGCGTCATTTTTTGGAGGGGCAGTCCACCCATTTGTGGTGTTGACGGATCACCAGAATTTGCAATATTTGAAGGCTCCTCCAGAAGCTGTCCCCAAAGTTAGTAAGGTGGGCACAGTACTCGCCCGATTAACTTTTTCGCTACAGCATATTAAGGGGAAAGAGAATGTTGTGGCAAATGCCCTGTCTCGCTATCCTTGGTAGGGTCCAACCCCCTGCTGGGTTGGAGGATATGTTCACTAAAGTCAGTGGGGTCTGGCCGTGCAGACCCGGTCTCAGGTTAAGGTAATCAAGAGTGAAGAAAAAGTTAAAAAGCGGAAGGATGGTGTTTGAGCTGCAAAAGCATTATGAGGAGATGAGTGGTTACGTCATCATAAAGAGGAGTGCAGATGGCTGGAAGGCTTATGGTTTGTGGGGTCCAAAGTATATGTTCCTCAGGGGTTAAGGAGGAAAGTGTTAGAACTAGGGCATGATCATAAAACTGCTGGTCATTGGGGTTTACTAAAACTCTTTTGGCAGTTAAAGCGCGTTGCTATTGGTGGCCTGGTGAGGATGGAAATAAAGGAATATGTCCAAAGTTGTGAGGCTTGTGCTAAAGGAAAGGCTCCTACGGCTAAGCCTCAAGGGCTAATACAGGTAGTAGCTTCTCCAGTTCGGCCGTGGACACATGTGAGTACGGATTTTGTGGGAGAGCTGCCTTCGAGTAGAGGATATAGATATATCTGGACAGTGTTGGATCTGTTCTCCAAACAGGCTCATTTTATTCCTCTGAAGGGTTTGCCTTCGGCTGAGAGGTTGGCGGAGTTGTACATTCACCATATATATAGACTACACGGATGTCCTGAGCAGGTTATCAGTGATCGGGGAGTACAATTCACTGCACGGTTCTGGGAGAAGTTTTTGGAGAGTTTAGGGGCAGAGAGACGGTTTACTACTGCTTATCACCCTTGCTGTAATGGTGGCGTAGAAAGAACGCAGAAGTCTCTGGGTCGCTACTGATGTATTTTTAGTAACAGGGAGCAGAACAATTGGGTAGATTTATTGCCATATGCGGAGATGGCATATAATGGATCAGTTCATTCCTCGACTGGGAGAACCCCATTTTCTGTGGTCTATGGGCAGGACATAGTTCCTTTGCCTCAACCTTTTTTACCTACGGAGGAAGGGGGAAGGAATGGAGAGTACGAGCCCAGGAGGAGTGGAAAGAAGTGACTGAGGCTTTGAGGAAGGCAGAGTTCCTGTAAGAGATTTGGGGACGGCGGAGGCAGGAAGGGGAGGAATATCAGGAAGGAGACTTAGTCTGGTTATCCACTCAAAATATTAAATTGGGGTTGCCTTCCCGGAAACTAAGCCCAAGGTATATTGGTCCTTTTAGGTAGCCCAGGTGGTAAATAAGGTCTCTTATAGATTAATTCTACCAAAAGGGATGAACAAGATTCACCCTACATTCCATTGTAGTTTGTTAAAGCGTTATGTGAGTCCCCTTCCGCCAAAGGATTGAACGATGTCTTCTTCCTGCAGGGGGAGGAGGTGGAGGAAGCCATTCTGTCAGAGCTGGGAGATCTTAGCCTTGAGGAGGCTCAGACTCCCAGTCTGCCTTGACCTGCTTTGACGCGGACCTTGGGAATTCCCTGGGGTGATGTAATCCTTTGGGAGCAGTGCTGAGTCAGGACGGATGTGACGCAACCTCTTCCGGACATTGGACACTGACTGGGAATATGCTGACTCAGCCAGGGTATGACGTAATATCCGCTGGACTGTGGGATTGCTGAGTCAGCAGGACATGATGCAACCTTTCCTGGACATTGCAAGGGAAAGGAGGGAGGGGGGATGGGGTATATAAGGTGTGTTTGGGTGACGGTTCACTGCTTTGACTTTATGGGTGTTGTACCTGCAATAAATCTTGTTGGATCGTGAACAGCCTGCGTGTGATCCTTACGGAGAATTGGAGCGTCCTCACAATTGGGAGGATAAATGGAAGCAGACAGACCTTTGTGCTGCAATTGGTCAAGCAGATGAACTCCTCATAGTACTTGCAGATGCTTTTGGCACAGCTGCTGGCCAAAGCAAGCCTCCTTCTTCTCCTGTTTTGTCTTCCCTCGTGGCTCCTCTTCTCGCGCCGATGCACGCACGCATGCTCCAATGTGTGCGGGGGCGGGCGCACTCGAGGCTCGGCTCCTCCCACCCTCCTTCTCAGACTCAGGCCACGCAGCGCCCATGCCAAGCAACCCTGGGAGGGAGGGAGGAAGGAAGGAAGGCAGGAAGGCAGGAAGGCAGGAAGGAAGGTCCGGAACCCGCGCCCCCTTCTGCTGCACTCCTCCTTGGCTCCTCCCTCCCTCCTCAAGCCACGCTGGGACTCGTCTTGTCCCAGAGGCAGTGGAAGCAGAAGGAAGGTGCACAGCCACAGCGCTGCGTGGATGATGGCCGCGCAGCTGTCGCTGCAGCCTCTGGGAGTCTTAGCGTGGCCTGAGGAGGGAGGGAGGAGCCAAGGTGCAGCAGAGCAAACGGGGGGGGGCACAGGGCAGGCATGGGGGGGCACTCCGCGCACAGGCGCAGAAACGCCCAAAGGTTGACTTTTTTAAACACTTTTTGGGGGGTCCAGATCTGGCACCCCCCCCCCCCCATGACTGCACCCATAGGCCGTGGCCTAGTGTGGCCTTATGGATAATCTGGGCTTCCCCCACCTTCATCATCATCATTTCTGATGAAGGAATTGACAAAATCACCTCTGAGTACTCCTTTTATTAGTTAAAGTAGCATTATTTGTCACAGCACCACACTGCTGGCTTATATTCAATTTATGCTCAAAATATAATTCCGAAGTCCTTTTCTCGTGTAGTATTGTTGCTATGTATTTTTCACCTCTGCTGAGTCCCAACATAATCTTTATTGTTAGAAAGTATATTTCCCAGGAAGTAGAAGGAGGGGGAAGAAAGGGTATTGGAAGTTCCAATTTCCCACGGCACACCTGAGGATCACTCACAGTACACTAGTGTGCCGCAGCACACCGGTTGGGAAACACTGGCATAGACACTGAGAAGTGGGAATCCCTGACCTTGAATGCTCTAACAGGAGGTCAGTTGTGACCAGCAGTGCTGCAGAATTTGAAGAGTCATGAATGGAGGGTGAAAGAAACAAACATGCCAAGAGGAATGTGCATCAAGCTAACCCTGACTGGGACCACCTTCCACCTGGAAACTGATACCCTCACTGCGGGAAAACACACGGATCAAGAATAAGGCTCCACAGCCACCTAGGGACCCACCACCAAGATACTACACTTGAAGGACCATTGTGAGGACTCACCCATTTTATGCTAGGCCAAGACCAGCATGGCAGTTTGGCATCCATGGTAAAACAGGATAGCCAGGAAAAGGGGAGTGGCTTGGATCCTTCTCAGGGAGGGAGAGAGAGCTGCCTGGGAGTGGCTCAGAGCTGAGGGGAGGAGCCGAGCTGCTTGAGAGGGAAGAAGTGTAGCTTATTCAGCAGTCAGTTGTCAGAGCTGTAAGAGAAAGCAGTCTCTTTACAGAGCGAGAGTGAGCAGTCAGGAAAGACAGTGATCTTGTAAAACTGACAGGAAAAGTTCTGTGAGATGCTGACAGGTAGTCAGTCACAGACTTTTGGAATCTCTAGGGTTAGAGAATTAGCTCACATCTCTGGAGAAGCAAGCTATAGGAAAACTCTAGGATAAAGTTAGTAGCTAGGGTGCTTCTGGTATACTGAGTGTTAGCTCAGGGAACTAACTAGGTTAGTTAGTTGAAGACTACTCACGTCTAGTTTTAATATTGGAGTGAGGGAGTTTAGAGAGACAAGTTTTTGAACTGTCTAGTTTTGTAACAAAGTTCTAAGAAACCAATCTTAAGTAACCAATACGCTCTAGAACCATTTTATATAACCGTTACGCATTTGTGCCTCTCAAGATCTGTTTGTTAACTTAATAAACATCATTGTTGTTAACTTTTCAAAAAAGCTTCCAGGGTGCCTCCTTGCATCAGTGTGTGCCAGTTCCAGCCTTCCCACATTCCCAGTCACAGGGGAAAGATTTTTTCTCAGCAAACCTCTCAGTTTATTTGTAGTTTTGGAGCCTAGCTTGACTATTATTTTAAAAGAAATCCTAAAACTCATTTTTAGGTTAAAGCCTCCTAGTTTTATAGCCCAGGTCGTCACAATCATCATCCTCAGGCTGCAAGGGATCACCTAAGTAAAGGCTAAGTAAAGGCCTCAAGCAGACAAGAGTTCCTTCTCCCACCCTGGACATTACTCCACAGATATATAAACTCTACTTGCCTAGTTTCCAACGGACCCTTCAACCTCTGAGGATGCCTGCCATAGATGTGGGCAAAACGTCAGGAGAGAATGCTTCCAAACATGGCCATACAGTCCGGACAACTCTCAGCAACCTAGTGATTCCGGCCATGAAATCATTCGACGACACATTGGCAACTTTTATATTTACTCAGATGATATGTTGTAATGGCAATGGTTTGTTGATATTGCAAACAAAGGATCTGACTGTCCATCTGTCAGATTCAGGCCAAAGGATTATAAACATACATTTCCTCTTCCAGAAATGTGCTTGGAATGGATAGTGCGTAGTCTTCATCTTTGCTCTCCAAAGACATGATGAAAATAACTATGAAGTAAATTTACAGTCTCTGGAACTCTAAATTGGCGCGGCGTCTGCCTTTAGCGTGAAGGGCCAATAATGTCATCGGCTGGAACAGAAATCGAAGGTATGCTTTGGTTGAGAGAAATTTATGATCTGAATGGCAAACTTCACAAGTGCAGCAGAGTTATGCAAGTATATCTCTATATATAATAAAGCGGAATGTTTGTATGTGTGTGTGTATATATTTGTATGTATGTGGCAGTGTTCTGATTGGCTCCCAGCCTCTACACTCTGACAACATGATTGGTTGCCAGTGAGGGAGCAGTTGCATAACGCCTCTATTGGCCAGCCAACACGCACATTCCGACCCTCTAAACTGGCAGAGGAGGATAAGGCAAAGGCCTGAGGCAGTCGCCAACATGAACATTCCGACACTCTAAAGTGGCAGAGGGGGAAAGGAAAAGGCCTGAGGCAGTCAGGCATGGTGGGAGTTTCAGGCCAAAACACTTTGCGACCCCTTTGCGACCCCAAACAATGAGAGAACAAGACCAAACTTGGTACACAGAACCCTCAAGACCCACTCTACATCCTGGTGCAGTTTGAGGGAGGATGGACCATGGATGGCGGGACTTGAAGTACTTTAACTCACTTGCTTAGAGCACTGTGGCCCACACCATAGAAAGATCAGAACCACACTTGGCACACAGATGCCCACTGGCCCACTTTACAACCTGGTGCAGTGTAGGGCAGGATGGGCCACAAATGATGGGATTTGCAGTACCTTCACCCGATTCATTTCCCACAGAACATTGAAGGCCCTAGAAATCACAGACCAGTCGTGGTCCTGCCAACATGCTGTGAGCTTCTGGAAGAAGATCCACATCGCCACGCAAAAGATTCTAGGACTCTCCATGGAACTTAAGCCTGAAGCCTATCTACTTGGGCTAACGTCTGAAGAAGACATACCGAACGAGAATGCGGAAAGACTATTTGCGTACTTGTCAACGACGGCGAGAATAGTCTACGCGAGGAAGTGGAAGAGCGAGGAAGTCCCCGAGTTGGAGGAATGGTTGAACAAACTACGAGACTCCATGGATATGGACAAACTTTCCTTTTACCTATCTGAAACAGGAGGCTACCCTCTCAAGAAGACTGACTGGTCTCCGGTGAAAGCCTACTTGAAATCACGGGGCTCATCTTGATCAATCTGAAACCCAGCCACCCCCACCCCCCCGCTCACCCTCTTACCGAGAGTAGGAGGAATCAACCACGAATTTGCAGTTCAATAGTATTCACGATGGAAGGATTTCCCCCCCACCAGAGACCCAGAGATCCAGGGATTTCTGGCACAAGGAAAGACACTGCCCCCCAGAGACTGCCCTCACCACCCCCACCCCGCCTACTCCCTCACTATCTCAACCCCCACCCCCTCCTCCCCTTCACCTCACCACCCCTACCCCCATTCCCTGACACCACCCCCCTCCTCCCCCTTCCCCCTCTACCCCCCATCACCCCTCTCAGCCTCTCCTTCCTCTATCTTTCCTACTGTCCTTTACCTAAAATTGTTCCCCCACTTTTACTGTCTATGGAAAACCCAAATAAATATATTTCAAAAAAAAAAAAGAAATCACAGACCAGGCCCAAACTTGGCACACAGAGTACCCATGACCCACTCTACATCCTGCTGCAGTTTTGAGTGGGACGGACCACGGCTGATAGGACTTGAAGTACCTTCACTCACTTTCTGAGACCACTGCGACCCTCATCCAATTACCAAAAAAGAACAAACTAGGCACACAGAGCCTCCATGACCCACTTTACACTCTGGTGCAGCTTGGAGGAGGGCAGACCATGCATGATGGGACTTGAAGTACCTTCACTCACTTCCCAAAACTGCTGCAAACCTAATCCAATGACTGATCAAGACCAAACCTGACACATAGAGCCCTCGTGACCCACTCTACATCCTGGTGCCGTTTGAAGGAGGATGGACTTGAAGTACCTTCACTAACTTCCTGAGACCACTGCAAGCCATGTAAACATCTCATAAGGACCACCCTTGGCACACAATGCCTTTCTCAAATAACCCAGGCAGGGCCGGGTACCCAAGCTAGTATCTACTAAAGATGGGAGGTACACCCTTGTCCCGATTCAATTTCTTTCAAAATAAATACCTGTCTGTTCATTGAGTTTGGAAATATATCAGGGGTTTCGCATACGCGAACCAATCAGAAATCAACAACGTCCAAGCAACGTAAATGGGAACTATATCTAGCTCATACTGTAACTGTTATGTTTTGATTTAAATTATCAATCATGTACCATTTTGACATTTCTGTTGATCACATCTGAATGCTTGGACAGAGTGAAAAATGTGTTGCCAAAGGCTTTCATGGCCAGAATCACTGGTTTGTTGTGAGTTTTCCGGACTGTATGGCCATGTTGCAGAACCATTCTCTCCTGATGTTTCACCCACATCTATGGCAGGCATCCTTGATAAGCATTGAATGGCCTCGCAGCTTCAAAAACAGACTACAGCTAAGCACACAGCACAAGCAAAGAGAATAAAATGCATTGTAATGAATAAAGCGATATGAACATCAAAGTCACTCTGGAGTGCAATATAATATATCATACTACAATACCATACAGTATGGGGAAATCGTCCACACCGGGAATGTGGTGCAGCTGGCTAAGTATCAGCTGCATAAGATCTCTCTGACCAATAGGTCATGAGTTCGAGGCCTGCCCGGGTCGAGGTGGGTGCTCGACCTTAAGTATAGCCTGCTGTCGACCTTTGCAGCCCAAAAGACAGTTGCATCTGTCAAGTAGGAGATAAAGGTACCACATTAAGCAGGGAGGCAAATTTTGACTGAATTATGAGGCCATTAAGAACTCCAGGAACACTGAGGAATGCGGAAGGAACAACAAGGGACACTGGGGACGCTGAGAGATGAGGAGTGCGTCAGCTCCCCCTGGTGGCCAGAGTTTGCCTCTGTTCGTCTATATGTGTGTATGTGTATGGAAATGGCAGGTATGTGTGCCTGTAATCCGCTCTGTGTCCCCTTCGTGGTGAGAAGAGCGGAATATAAAGGATATAAATAAAGTGTATTATTATTATTATTATTATTAGTCCAAGATATAGTAGAGCAGGGGTGCTCACACTTTTTCAGCATGCGAGCTACTCTTAAAGCAACCAAGTCCAAAAGATCTACCTGCCCCCGCCGCCATGCGCTCCGCGCTCCCGCCACTCTTGCCTCGCGCGTGCTCCTGCTGCTGTTTTCCGCCCACGCAACGCTTCTTCCGCCTGCGGGGCATTGCAGGAAGGAGAAAGCACAAGGCGGGGTATCCAGAGGGAGCGCTCCACCCTGCCTGTCTTGCTGGCAACGGAGGCTGCGCAGCTGCTCCTGGACGAGTGAGAGGCAGGGCGCTCCCTCCAGAGGCCCCGCCTCGTGCTTCCTTCTTCCTGCAATGCCCCGCAGGCAAAAGAAGCACCGTGAGAGCAGAAGCCAGCAGCAGGAGCGTGCAGGCGTGCAGGGTGTGCATGCACAAGGCAGGAGCGCCCCATCCAGGCCCGGATTACCCATAAGGCCATCCGAGGCCATGGCCTCGGGCAGCAGATTTTGGGGGGTGGCATTTCCGGGCCTGAAGGAAGGGGTGAGGGGAAGTCCCACCGCCCCTAGGGCAATTAACGTAACTTCCCCCGCCGCCCTGCTCGCGCGGGTGGGCGCCACTCCTTCCTTCAGTGAAGGGAGGAGGAGCGCCGGTGCGAGCTGGTAGGCGGCGGGGGAAGCCGCGTGAGTCGCCCTAGGGGTGGGACTTCCAGCGGCACCTCCTTCTCGCCGGCAGCGGCTCCGCCCCTCCTCCCTTCAGTGAAGGGAGGAGGCGGAACCGACGTGAAGGGAGAAGGCACCGCTGGACGTCCCGCCCCTAGGGCGACTCACGCGGCTTCCCCCGCCGCCGCCCCGCCGCCCGTGCCCCAAACACGAGCGGGGCAGCGGCAGCGAGAACCGCGTGAGTCGCCCTAGGGTGGGACTTCCGGCGGCGCCTTCTTCTCGCCCGGCAGCGGCTCCTCCCCTGAAGGGCCCCTCCCTTCACTGAAGGGAGGAGGGGTAGAACCAGCGAGAGGGAGAAGGTGCCGCTAGAAGTCCTGCCCCTAAGGGCGACTCACGTGGTTTTCGCCGCCGCTGCCCCGCTCGTGTTTGGGGCACGGGTGAGCACAGCGGCAGTGGCGAAACCCGCGTGAGTCGCCCTAGGGGCGGGACTTCCAGCGGCACCTTCTCCCCTCATGCCGGTTCCGCCTCCTCCCTTCTGAAGGGAGGAGGGGCGGAGCCGCTGCCGGCGAGAAGAAGGTGCCGCCGGAAGTCTCGCCCCTAGGGCAACTCACGCGGCTTCCCCACCGCCTACCAGCTCGACCCGGCGCCCCTCCTCCTTTCACTGAAGGGAGGAGGGGCACCGGTGCGAGCGCGGCAGCAGCGGGGGAAACCGCGTGAGTCACCCTAGGGGCAGGACTTCCGGCGGCACCTTCTCCTTCTCGCCAGCCCCGCCCCCCGCAAGAGGCCCCGCCCCCAGGGGGGCTTTAGACAGGCAGCCTTGGGCGGCACAGTCCGCTAATCCTGGCCTGGCCCCATCCGGCTGTTGAGGCCCGAAGATCACCTGGAAGAGGACCGAAGATCTACTAGTAGCTCCCGAGCTACCTAATGAGCACCCCTGCTCTATCCATACATACATATATCTATTCTGTGTGTAAATGATGTTGCACCTATTACGACTGCACTTTCAAATGTCATGTCACACCTATTTTTCATTTACCTGACCACCCTCAACATACTCAGGCTAGTGTAACTCAACCTTTTTGGCTGTAGGCCTGGAGCCGTGCTGTCTCGTGAAAAGGCAGCAACTCTATTCACGAGCGTCCTTTGTCTGCTGCAACTGTGTTCAGCCAAAGTGCGAAAGGAAATGGGAAATTTTATGCATTAATTTGCCTTTGCATGAGAATTTTTGAAATCTATAATAAAGTGCAATTTTGAATAAGGCGATGCCTAATGGTATGTTTGTGGCTCATTCCAGCTTGCAAATAGGGCTGTAAAGCGCAGGAAAGGAAAGTGTCATTTTGGCATAGCCTTAAACACTCTTTCCATTTCCCAATACTCATAACCTTCACCAGAGTTCGGGGTTTTTTTTTTCCTAGCTTTTTTTTTTTACTGTTGTTAGATTCGCTTCATTACTCTTATTCAGATTCTGTGTTGGAGGGAAGTGAAAGCGCATGGGGAAGCGTGCTTATTCCGAAAACGTAGTCACCACATCAGGCCCTATTAGCATCACGGTATCCGGCTCCTCGGCTGAATTCCTAGCTGGACTGAATTTTTCCACTAATAATATACTGATGATTATGGAGGAATGGGAGCCAGCCGTGCCATTTCCTTCTGGGGTTTGGTAGATTCCCGTTTTGCTGCATCTCGACACCACATTTTAGACAACTTTTAAAAAACTGATCCACACAGACTATTCTCACGGGAACCAGCGGTTAACTTTGCAACAACAAGACATTCTCTGTATTATTCAGGCTAAAGATGAATTTCATTTCGGCTCATTTTGAATGTGATCTTTCCAGACGCAGCAAATGTCTTCCTATTTGGGAGAGAAACATCTTGAGGTTTTTAAGGAAATGAATGTGGGAGCAAACGAAACCGACACGTAATGCATTCCATCACAGTTGGGTTATTTTTTTTATTATTTTTTAAACCTCTCTTTGGACCCCAGGACATTCAACCCTTCCTACTCAGTACATAAAGCATTGAAGCTTTGGGGAAAAAAACAGTGTGAGTGAGAGCAAAGCTGACTCACTTTGAAACAAAGGAGAGTGTAAATGAGAGAAGGAAGAAAGATACTAGGCATGGGAAAAAAGTTATGAAAATCAAAAGAAATCGTAAGTGATTCGTATGTAATGGGACTTTCTAGTTTATACGCATCACGGCAGCTAACCAGGAAGTAGACTTCCTTTACGGTCCTTGAGGCCAACAATTTGCGTTAGGATCGTAATAAATTCTTAATTATTGTACTACGTACTCACGTCTCCCTGTCTTCTCCCCCTCATTTCCTTCCCGCCTTCATTCAGCTTCTTCTTTTTCCCGCATTTCTATGGGGGGTGGAAGTGACGCTGCTGCTAGGCAATGCATTCTGGAAAGTGTAGTCCTCCACGCTTCTCCCCCCTCCCTTCTCTTCCCCGTTGCTCTGCCTTGCCCCATCGCAGGGGCCAACTTCAGCCCTCCAGGTAGGTGTTTTGGACTTCAACTCCCACCATTCCTCACAGCCTCAGGCCTCTTCCTTTTCCTCTCAGCCTGGGCAAACTTGGGCCCTCGCTCCCTCAGGATCGGGGTGGGAGAGAGGCAGGGAGGAGCGAGGGTCCTCCTTTTTTTGCTGCTTCCAAGAATAGACTACCCTCCTCCCTCCCTCCCTCCTCCTTCCCTCCCTCCTTCCTATTTGGAGAGTCCCATCTAGAATTCAGTGTAATTTATTCAAGTTTTGACCTACAACTCCCAGAAATCCCAGCCAATTTACCAGCTGTTAGGATTTCTGGGAGTTGTAGGCCAAAACCATCTGGAATGTGCATGCTCTGGCATACGAACTACTAACAAATTTTGTTAGTAATTAAGTTACATTTTAGAAATTTTTGGAAAAATTTTTTTGTAAGTCTTTCTTTTACTAATCAACCCCCACCCCCAATTTGATTTTAGAACCGCCATTTTTGGGTTCGAAACCATGCCTAAAAGATACACCCAAAGTGAAGGAGATTGGAAGTCATTTTATACTCCTTTCCCCATCCCCACATTACTCCACTACCCAACCCCATTACTGCATCCAGCCCTTTGGATTTCAATCACTGATGTACCTAGTAGTGCTCACCAGCTCGCCTTGATTTAACTAAGTCAGCGACGCGCTCCGAAAAAGTGCTCGTTCAGGCACGAAAACGGCGAATAATTGCTGGCACCTCTAAGGATTTCCAAGCCGTTCGGCAAGGTCCCGGCTCTCCTTCAACCATTGAATTCGTTTCCTGCTTATTTTCCCTGCGGACCCAGTCGCTGGCTGTTTACATCTACCTCAAGTTTTACAACAATTTATTATTTGCCTTGAGCTTGTTTACGTTTCTTGATGACGCTTCTCACTGCACCGCCAGTCGCTTTCCAGTGACGTGGCTAGTGCGCTACGGAACCAGCACCTCCAGTCGCGCCCTTGTGACGCGTCTCCAGCATTCCGGCCCGGATTCGTCTTTTGTTTACCTTTTGACCACATTCAGCCTACTTTTCATCCCTGGACTTCCCATTCCTGTCGTGAGTAACACAGAACTGCATATTATCCTGGACTTTTGCCCTTGTTGCCCCTGTTTCTATGGACTTGACGCTATTTAATTATTGTGTACTCGAGTAACCAGGCTGTGATATCCTATATCCTGGCTACTATTGCGTGCGTTCTTCATTCTATACTTCTGTCAATATACTGTTGTTTATATATTGAATTGATAAACCCTATTTTGATTCATTGTGACCACCTGTGAGCTTACATTGCGTCATCCCCCTGTGGTTCCACCTTTGTGTTTTTGCTGCTTGTTAGCCTACCCCTCCCTTCTGTGTTTCCAGCAAACGAAACCGACACATAATCCATTCCATCACAGTTGGGTTATTTCCCCCCAAAAAAAACCTCTCTTTGGATCCCAGTGAGAGCCAAACTGACTCATTTTGAAACAAAGGAGAGTGTAAATGACACAAGGAAGAAAGATACACCCAAAGTGAAGGAGATTGGAAGTCATTTTAAACCCCTTTCCACATCCCCACATTACTCCACTACCCAACCCCATTACCCCCAACTTTTACCTTCCATTTTTTCTATTTTTTTCTATTTTCTTTCTACATTCCTTCTTTCCTATACCTTATTTTGTTCCCCCTCTTTTTATTGCTAAATGAAAACCTTAATATAATTTTTAAATAAAAATAAAGGATGAATGCTCTTCCAGATTTTTAAAAGGCTTCATTCTGAGCTGCCTTGGGCAGGCCCGGATTAACCCCTTTGGGCGCCCTAGGCCACACTTTGGAATTACGCCACCAAACAAACCTCTACCGCACCCCTCCCACCTCCTCCTCCTTGCGGCGCCGCGCACCCTCCTTCCTTGAGGCAGCGGCCCCGGGGGAACATGGTGGAGGAAGGCAGAGGCACTTGCGCCCTCCTGCTGCGCATGCCTGGCAGCAGCCCCGGGGGCAGGGCTTCCCTCCGCCTCCTCCTCCTTGCGGCACGCCCTCCTTCTTTGAGTCAAGGAAGGATGGTGCGCCGCGATGAGGAGGGAAGCCCTGCCCCCGGGGCCACTGCCGGACATTCACAGCAGGAGGGCATGAGTGCCTCTGCCTCCTCCGCCATGTTCCTGGGTGCCGCGCATACCCGGCAGTGGCCCCAGGGGCTTCCCGCCGCCTCCTCCTCCTCGCGCCCTCCTTCCTTGACAAAGGGGTGGGAGAAATGGTGAGAAGGGGCACCATTCCCTCCTTCCCCGCCCCCTCGCAGTGCTCCCCCCCACCCTCCCCCAGGAGAGAGAGAGTCATCTCCATGCCGCGCATTGCGGTTTTGTTTCAACTTTTTTTTGGTCTGTGTGAACTGCGCCCCCTTTGGCTTGCGCCCCATGGCCTAGGGTGGCCTTATGGGTAATCCGGGCCTGGCCTTGGGTCTGCTTTCTTGCTTATTGTAGAATCTCTATCATAGAGTTGGAAGAGACTCTGTTGTGAGCCATCCAGTCCAACCCCCTTGGTTGGGTTAATTGCACATACAAGGAGGGGAGGGTGGGGGTGGCATAAAACAACAATAAAAATTGCAAAAGGAAATATCTTCTCCTTCACTGAAAATAATAATAATGTTAATAATAATAATAACAACAACAATAATCTTTATTTGTACCCCGTCACTATCCCCCCAAAGGGGACTCGGGGCAGCTAACATGAGGCCAAGCCCAAAATTACAGTGCAGCAAAATAAAATACAAAGAAGCAGAAAATACCATCAAATACCTCAGGGAGCCAATAATGGAAACCATTATTAAAGAAAAAAATTACTAGGCACATAGAAGAACAGGCATTGCTGAAGGAAAATCAACATGGTTTCTGCAAAGGCAAATCATGTCTTACTAACTTGTTAGAATTCTTTGAGGGTGTAAATAAACACATAGATAAAGGGGACCCAGTCGATATTGTTTACCTTGACTTTCAAAAGGCTTTTGACAAAGTCCCTCACCAAAGGCTCCTAAATAAGCTCTTCAGCCACGGAGTCAGGGGACAGGTCTTGTCCTGGATTGGAACCTGGCTAAACTGTAGGAAACAAAGGGTGGTAATAAACGGACATTTCTCTGGGTGGAAAGAGGTGAGAAGTGGCGTACCCCAAGGTTCAGTTTTGGGTCCGTGACTTTTTAATTTATTCATTAATGATCTGGATGTAGGAGTGAATTCTGAGGTAGCAAAGTTTGCAGACGACACTAAACTGTTCAGGGTAGTTAAAAATGAAACTGATTGTAAAGAGCTCCAGAAAGATCTCTCGAAATTGAGTGAATGGGCAACAAAGTGGCAAATGCATTTTAACCTAAACAAGTGTAAAGTCATGCACATCGGGGCAAAGGACCCCAAATACACCTACCAATTGATGGGGTCAAAGCTTTCCGAGACAAACCAGGAAAGGGATCTTGGGGTTTTGGTGGACAGCTCAATGAAGATGTCAACCCAGTGCGCAGCAGCAGCGAAAAAAGCAAATTCTATGCTTGGCATGATCAGGAAGGGAATCAAAAATAGGTCGGCAAATGTTGTTTTGCCTCTCTACAAATCGATGGTGAGGCCACATTTAGAGTACTGTGTACAATTCTGGTCACCGCACCTCAAGAAGGATATAACGGAACTGGAAAAGGTACAGAAAAGGGCAACAAAAATGATCCAAGGGATGGTGCAGCTCCCTTATGAAACCAGGTTGCAACGCCTTGGTCTTTTCAGCCTTGAAAGACGGCGTTTAAGAGGTGACTTGATCGAATAAAATCATGCATGGGATAGAAAAGGTGAATAAAGAAAAAATATTTTCTCTGTCACACAACACTAGGACTAGGGGCACTCCTGAAGCTCAAGGCAGGAAAGTTAGGACTAATAAAGGGAAATATTTCTTCACCCAGAGGGTCATTGGGTTATGGAACTCACTTCCAGAAGAGGTTGTGACAGCGGTCAGCCTGGACAGCTTCAAGGCAGGATTAGACAGATTCATGGATACCAAGGGAATCAGTAGTTACTGAAAAGGACATCCAAGTGCCACCTCTGTGTTGATGGAGGCAGGCAGGATTTTCCCCGGGCACTGGTTGTGGGGGGTCGGGAGCAGGTGAGGGTTTTGCCCTCCTTTCTGCTAGAGATCCCGTGTACAACTGGGGGCCACTGTGTGACACAGAATGCTGGACTAGATGGGCTGAGGCCCGATTCAGAATGGCTCTTCTTATGTATGTTCTTATGTTCTCTCCCCCTTGTTGTTTAATATCTACATGCGACCACTCACTCAATTCGTACGTAGCTTTGGGCTTGAGTTCCATCAGTACGCCAATGACACCCAGCTCATTCTGAGGATGGAAGGCCAGCCGGACTCTGTACCCAATCATTTCCATCTGTGCCTTGAGGCCGTTACTGGATGGCTGCGAGCCAGAGGGTTGAAGGTGAATCCGGCGAGATGGAGATCCTTTGGCTGGGTCGTCCAGGCAATAGGGAAATCCAACTGCCAACCCTGGATGGCGAGGCCTTATGCCTGTCATCATCTGTAAAATGCCTGGGTGTCCAGTTGTCAGCGTTGCCTGGGCCGTTTGGTCTGCTGCCTAACGACCCAGCCATTGCCGCCATCAGATAAGAGGCTTCCAGGTACCCGACCCGAGAGATGTGACGGTGCGGAAGAAGACGGGGGCAGCCGGCGGGAGAGGATCCTCCGCGGCCGGTGCCCCGAGCCAACCGCGGGCCCAGCTGGAGGAGCAAGTGAGTGCCCTGGCCCAAGCGGTGATGGAGCTGCAGTGGCAGCTGGGAGTGATGCAACGCCGAGCAGACGGGCCGGCGTGGGGTCCCCCCGAAGAGTCACGGCAGAGGGAGAACCCCTGACCCGCATGTCAGAGCGGTCGGGAGGAAGAGCCTCAGGGAGAGTGACTTTCGCCAGTAGTGAAGAGGAGTTCGTCCCGGGGAGAGGGGCGTCCACCTTCAGCCTGGATGCTGCCGAGAGGAGCCAGGATGCGGGAGGCGGCCGGAGAGATTTGAAGGTGAAATTTGATGGCGACCTGCACCAACTCTCCTATTTCCTGACCAACGTCCGAAACTTCATGCAAGATTACGGAGATACCTTCCCATCCGAAGGGGCACGCGTGCGTGCAGTGGGGGCCAACCTGAAGGGCCCAGCGGCGGACTGGCTGGTGCAGATGTTCGAGACAGGAGCCCCAGAGCTGGGGCGGCTGGAGGTGTTCCTAGGAGCCCTGCAGAGAAGGTTCCAAGACCCGTTGGCAAGTGAGAAGGCCAAAACCCAGATCAAGCGCAACTATCAAGGCCAAAAGACTGTCTCCGAATACGCACTGAGTTTCAAAACCATTGCGGGCAAGATCCGGGATTGGTCCGAGGTAACCAAGCTGGAATCCTTCAAGGCAGGCCTGAGGTCCGACATCCTGGAGTGAGCCATGCACCGGGGAAACCCTGAGACGCTGGAGGACTGGATAATCTTTTTTTAAAGGCTTTATTGAGTTTTCAACACAGATAAAACATAGACAAAACAACATCCAACCCCCTGCCCCCTCCCACCCCCACCCCCCACCCCCGACAAGGAGCGTCCTGTAATGATTTCAACTTCCTCCTCCATCCTTCAACCCCTTTATCTAAGAGCTATTAGATAGTTCTATATATATATATACAGATTTTTTATTTTAATTTATTTTATTTTTTTCCCTTTCCAATCTCTTATTCTGCATTTCCACCCGCATTTCTTCAGCTATCAGCCTATATCAATGTTTGTGAGACTTTTCAAGTCTTTTAGTCCTTTCACATATCCTGTTATCAGAGACCAGTCGGTGGAAGTCCTCTGATAGGACATTGCCTTTGTCAAGCAGTCCATATTTTTTACTTCAAGCAGTTTAAGGATCCAGTCTTCTATTTTGGGGGGTGAGTCATCCTTCCATCTTCTGGCTATCACCATCCGCGCTGCAGTAATGCAGTAAACAAAAAAATTTTCCTCATTTTTTCCTAATTCAAAGTCTAAGTCAAATAAGCCCAATAACATGTATCTGGCTTTAAAAGGAAATTCTATACCCAGTGCTTTCTTAATTTCTCTGTAAACTTTTGCCCAGAATTTTTTTATCAATTTACATCCCCACCACATGTGAAAGAAATACCCAACCTCTTTATGGCATCTCCAACATTTATTGCTACTTCTATTGTTGAACTTGGCTATGCTATAGGGAGTAAGGTACCACCTATATAGAATTTTCAGGGCGTTCTCCTTTAGATCATATGCATAGAGAAATCTTAGGTGAACCTTCCAAAGCCTTTCCCAGTATTTCAAATGGATAGTCTGGCCCAGGTCCCTGGCCCACTTAATCATACATTTTTTGATGGTCTCATCTTCCGTTTTCCACTGTAGGAGATACCTATATAGGATAGAGGTTCTTCCTTTCTCTTTAGCTAAGATTTTATCCCACAGGTGGTTATTGCCCTCGAAGCCCATCAACTTATCTTTTTTTATAAATCTCCTGGATCTGCTTATATTGGAACCAATCCAACGAATTGTCCCAGGTTTTTAGCTCCTCTAAGTCCTTCATCCCAGGGCCCAAATTTGGCTTGTGGAGAATATTATCATATCTTAACCAGATATTTTTGTCATATTGCCTCCGGAAATGCGCCTCCTGGGGGGACAGCCACCTTGGGGTCTTCCTAAATATCAGATTCTTATATTTCAGCCATACTTTTAATAACGGTTTCCTAATACAGTGGTTGTTAAAATTCTTCTCGATTTTCGCTTTTTGGTAAGGACTGGATAATCTTGGCCGGTCGGGTAGAGTGTGACAAGGAGCAGATGTCTCGGCGCTTCCGGGAAGGAGGGAGAAGCCGAGCCTCGGGCCCAGCGGGCCGGTCCGGATACATCAGGAGGTCATCCCCGAACCCCTGGTCGTCCAGCCGAGAGACCCCTAAAGGGAAGAGAGGGGCGTGTTATTCCTGCGGCCGAGAAGGGCACCAGAAGGTGCCGCCAGAAGGTGGCCCCGGCCAAAGGGGAGCGGGGCCCAGGGCCAAAGACTCCGGAGGGACCAAAACCCTCCAAGGCCAAGGCCACAACGGCCGCAGAGATGGCGCGCACCCCTCGAGCAGAGGACCCCGAGACTGGGACGGAGGAGAGCGACCCCGAGTGGCCGGCGGGAAACGACAGCGATCTGCTGTAGACGCCCGGCGGCAGATCCAACCCAACCAGGGCGGTGAGTCCGAACCCCTAAGCTGTGGCACCCTTAAGTTTGATGTGAGGATGAGAAACCCCGGGGGTGGCAAGGAAATAGCTACAGAGGCGATGTTGGACAGTGGGTGCACCAGATGCTTAATGTCCCCCCTACTAGCTCAGCAAATAGGGATAATGCCCCGGAAGCTGGCAGCCCAGATCCTCTTTGCCCAACTAGATGGGACTCCGGCTAATGGAAAGCCAGCCACCCAGATGACAGGCAACCTATTGCTGCAGATGGGCACACATAGGGAAACCTTGAACTTTGTCGTGTCACCAATGGCCCACCAACCTGTAATCTTGGGCAGCCCATGGCTGCGGAAGCACAACCCCCAAATCAACTGGGAAACGGTAGTAGTGAGGTTCCGGGACGGAGTGGCCCAGGCCAGAATAGATGACCCCGAGGGGAGCGGAGGCCCCAGCCCTGAAGGAGCAGGAATGGCCACGGGCGAAGACCAGCTGCCCGGCGTGCCAGCCAAGTACTGGGATTTGGCAGGGGCGTTCAGCGAAAGTGAGAGCGACCAACTGCCACCCCACAGAGACTCAGACTGTGCCATTGAGATAGAACCTGGAGCCAAACTCCCCAGCCCAAAGTTATATGCCATGTCCGAACCCGAGAGGAAAACACTGTGAGAATTTATAGACAAGAACCTAGAGAGAGGCTTTATTGAATGCTCGAGTAGCCCCCTGGCCGCACCCGTCCTCTTCCGGCCCAAGGCAGATGGGACCCTGAGACTGTGCGTGGATTACCGGGGGATAAACGCCATAAGCACGGCGAACCCATATCCCTTGCCGCTAATGTCCGAAATCCTAGCGCAGCTGGGGAAGGCCCGTATCTTTACCAAACTGGACATCCGGGAAGCCTTTTACCGGATACGGGTGCGGCTGAAGACTGCTGGAAAACTGCCTTTACTTGCCACCTCGGGCACTATCAATTTCGGGTCATTCCATTCGGACTAAAAGGAGCCCCGAAAATTTTCCAACAGCTAATTAATGAGGTCCTCCGGGACTTGTTATATAAGGGAGTTCTAGTTTACCTAGACGACGTTTTGATCTACACCGAATCCAAGGCCGAGCATGTTAAACTGACCTGGGAGGTGCTACGCCGGCTGGAAGCCATTGCCGCCATCAGATAAGAGCGACATCTGGCAACCCTTTGAACTGTCCCTTGTTCCTGCCCTTTGAAATGCCAGGCACCCAGTTCCTGACCTTTGATATGCTGGACGGACACAGGGGGAGTGGCTCAGCAGGGGGGTTGGACTTGGGAAGTTTGAAGCTGTAGCCCGGCGGGAAAAGGCCAGTTCGGTCTTTGACTGCCTGGATTAAGGACCTATTAAACTACTTTTCCTTCAACTAACCTTGGAGTGAGCATGGCTTGATTTGGCACCCTTACCGGAGCTGACACCAGTTGGACCCTCTACTGTCAATGGAGACCCAAATCTCCACTGTCAGCAGAATCTCATTCTTCCATCTGCGACAGGCGAAGTGTCTGGCCCCCTATCTGTCCCAGAACGATCTAGCCATGGTAATCCAAGCCACGGTCATCTCTAGATTGGACTACTGTAACACTCTTTACATTGGCCTACCTTTTTCTGTGATCTGGAAACTTAAGCTTGTACAGAATGCAGCAGCCCGGCTACTCACGGGGGAGCCGCGAGTATAACTGCCAATCCTGCCGTATAACTCCAATCCTGCATGATCTGCACTGGCTACTGATTGAACGCCGGATCACTTTCAAGGTGTTAGTTCTCACTTTCAAGGCCTTATATGGTCTGGGGCCAGTGTACTTACGGGATCGCCTGGTTCCATATAATCCCCCGAGATCACTACGTTCAGAAGACCTGAACCTCCTAACTATTCCTTCTGTCAAGTCCTTTCGCCTCACCTCAACTAGGCGGCAAGCTTTTACCATCATTGCTCCAACCTTGTGGAATACGCTGCCCCCGGAGACCCGTGCTCTCTGTGATTTGAATGCATTTCGCAGGGTGTGACGACCTGGCCCTTGGGATCTTGGGGCAGGGTGGACCTTGTTATTTTAGATCCCACCCTAAACGCCAAAAGTCACTAAGTGGAGGCTTTAACCACTTAGAACACTGCCACCAACCTAAAAAAAATGTTTTTAGGATTTCTTTTAAAATAATAGCTGAGCTAGGCTCCTAAACTGAAGGTAAACTAAGAGGATTTCTGAGGCGAGATATCTTCTCCCAGACTGGGAATATGGGAAGGCTGGAAATGGCACACTCTGATGTAATGAGGCACACTGAAAGCTTTCTTGTAAAGTTAACAAATAGAATGTTTATTAACGTAACAGACTGATCTTAAAAGCACAGAAGCGTAACGGTTATGCAGAACAGTACTAGAGCGTATTGGTTGCTTAAGGTTGGTTTCTTAGCTTCGTTACAAAACTAGACAGTTCAAAACTTGTCTATCTGAACTTTCTCACTCTAATACCAAAACTAGACATGAGTTCCTTCCACTAACTAACCTAGTTAGTTCCCTGAGCTAACACTCAGTCTTCCAGAAGCACCCTAGCTACTAACTTTTCCTAGTTTTCCTGTAGCTCGCTTCCACAGAGACGTGAGCTAATCTCTAAGCCCTAGAGATTCCAAAAGTCTGTGACTGACTGTCAGCTTCACACAGGACTTTTCCAGTCAGTTTACAAGGCAACTGTCTTCTCTCACTGCTCACTCTCAGCTCTGTCATGACACTCCTCTCTTAGACTCTGATCTTGCTCTGTCAAAGCCTAGTCCCAAACTGAAAAAGCTACACTTTTTCTCCCAAGAAGATCAGCTCCTCCCCTCAGCTCTGAGCCACTCCCAGGCAGCTCTTTCTCTCTCTCTCCCTGAGAAGGATCCAAGCCACTCCCCCTTTCCTGGCTATCCTGTTTTACCTTGGATGCCAAACTGCTATGCTGGTCTCGGCCTAGCATAAAATGGGTGAGTCCTCACACAAATAAATGAAATGACAAAATAAAATAAATTATTATTTACAGTTGTTATCTACCTCCTTTCTCACCCCTGGGGGGACTCAAAGCTGTTAAACACACCGTTTTCCTCACAAAAGAACAGTGCGTGAATTGTGGATGAAGCAAAACTTGATTTCTGAATATTCACATTGGTCCATGTTTTGCAATCATTTTTCTCATATGTTTTGCATTAATGCCAGTTACACCACAGAGGTTACAACTGCATAGCCCTCTGATCTAATATGAGCTGTTTTTCTCTGCTTCCATATTTGGGAGGATTTCAGGTGAAAATATATGATTTCCAGAAGAGCTGAAAAGACCTTGATTTTATAATTTCACACAAACCGTTGGGCTATTAAAAGATGTTTCAATGTTATCCCACCCATTATGCACGATCTGGGTAATTAAGAATGGTTAAATATGGTATCGCTTTAGGCACATCCATTTTATTATTATTATTATTGAGTCAGAGATAAGATTTTTATTGATTCTTGATCACCCGTGTCATTCATCTCGTCAGTAGAGGAAAATTATGTGTGTGTCGAAGCCACGAGGGGTCAACAAGAGAAGATGATTTGTGTAAGGAAGTAAATCTCCCCTTGTCTCATTATGGGCTGTAAGAATGAGATACTGCATTTCGCTCTCCCTGTGAAATATTGTGGCAGTTATGAAAGTTCTTACAGGGTTTCTGTGAGTTTTCCGGGCTGTCTGGCCATGTTCCAGAAGCATTCTCTCCTGATGTTTCACCCACATCTATGGCAGACATCCTCAGAGGTTGTGTGGTCTGTTGGAAATTAAGCAAGTGAGGTTTATATATCTGTGGAATGACCAGGATGGGAGAAAAAAACTCCTGTCTGCTTGAGGCAAGTGTGAATGTTGCAATTGGCCATCTTGATTAGCACTGTATGGCCTTGCAGCTGCAAAGCCTGGCTGCTACTGACCTGGGGGAATCCTTTGTTGGGGGGTGTTAACTGGCCCTGATTGTTTCCTGTCTGGAATTCCCCTAATTTCCTAGTGTTGTGCTTTATTTACTGTCCTGATTTTAATTTTTTAAAAAAAAAATAATACTGGTAGCCAGATTTTGTTCATTTTCATGGTTTCCTTCTTTCTGTTGAGATTGTCCCACATGCTTGTGGATTTCAATGGCTTCCCTGTGTAGTCTGTCATGGTGGTTGTGAGAGTGGTCCAGCATTTCTGTGTTCTCAAATCATATGCTGTGTCCAAGTGCTCTGCTATGGCTGACTTCTCTGGCTGAATTAGTCTGCAGTGCCTTTCATGTTCCTTGGTTCGTGTCTGGGCAATGCTGCGTTTGGTGGTCCCTATGTAGATGTCTCCACAGCTGCACAGTATACTGTAGACTCCTGCAGAGGTGAGAGGATCCCTCTTGTCCTTTGCTGAACGTAGCATTCGTTGGATTTTCTTAGTGGGTCTGTAGATAGTTTAAACTCACAGAAAAAAAGTGATTGTGTGTGCAAGGATGACACACCTCGCGCCAAGGACAATAACACCGACACAAGTGGTTGGATGAAAATGGCCACAATTCGTTTATTGATAAACAGGAACAAAGGGTTGGCGTCCACGCATGGGTCCTGGATCAGGTTCGTACAGCCCCCACGAATGTCCAAAGGCGTTTGCAAGCCTGGGGTGCGAGCGGCCCAATGCCTGTTCACGGAAACTCGGCACCCCAGGGGGCCTGGGCGTTATCCCCCTTACAAACAAAGGGGTAATAAGTCAGCCTGATCCAGGGGCCATGCCACATGCCGAACACGGAGTTTTGACAAAGAACAATATAACGCATGACCATGAGCAATGCAACAATGACATGAAGAAAGACAAAATGGACACCAACAAGCAATGCCATGAGAAGGGAGGGTGGGAGGAAAAACAGAGCTGGCCCCACGTGCAGCCTGGGCAACCCTGGGTGGCCTTAAATAGGCTGCCCAGGCGGAAGTGCAGGCCAGCCGGCACAAAGAGGGGGCGGGGCCGGGCCAGCCCCATCTTTGGCCGGCTGGCGTTGGTGGCGGGAAACCTTCCCACCACCCCAGGGGCTTCTGGGAAGGAGAAACCCCTTCTCTATCTGCAAGATAGCGGCGAGGGCAACCCCGCCCGGCAACCTGCTTGGCCAGTAAGTCGGCCAAGCCCATTCCGGCCATAAAAGACTTCTACAACACAAAAGGGTGTGTAAATTGTGTAGCATAAGGAAAACTACAATAGCAGCTGTTTTGTTGCATGGACTTCTCTAAAATAGAAATATTGGATGGGTAGCTTGCATTTTCCCCTTCTATGCCTTTGCCTCCTATGCTTTTGCATCACAGAGAGAAAAGACAGAAGATGTGTACTTGGTAGACTTTCTACCAAACTTGTGCAAACTTGGGGGCAGAGGTGCATTCTTGCTTTGTTCCCCTGCTGATGGCAAGATCGCTTTCCGTTTATCTTGTTGAGAAAAAAGATGGGGGCCGTTTTCCTATTCCTAGACCATAGCTTTGGTAAACCACACCAATCACAGCAGGGGATTTAGCAGCTACAACAGAAGAGGAAAAACAGGAGTTGGGCAAAAGTAGAGACAGATGGGGAAACAAGACACGACCCATGGGAGTATACATATATCTAGGTCGCCTTGACCCCACGGCAATTCCGATAAAGGTCAGAGCTCACACAAACATCTTCAGACATCTTGGCTCTTTTCATACGGCTATGGGGATGCTGCCCAGCTCTTCAAGAAACTCTTGAGTAAAATCTACAACAGTTTCAAAAGCCTCTACCAGAATCCATTGGCAAGACTGACACAAATAAATACAGCTGTGATTGGAAAATGGGTATATTTAGAGTAGTAGAAATAGTAGGAGAGGGCACACACTGAAGACACTATATTAGAAGTACATTGACGAATCCTTGTTTGAAACAGAATTGCAGTCAGCCTCATATGACTATTAGGGGTGGTTGATCCATAAAAAATTTGATTCTAAACTCATGGGGGAGGGATTTCTTTGCTGGGTCGTTATAGAAATTATTCTGAAAATTTTTTAATAAATTTCGTAATTGAAACTTAATCACTAACGAATTTTCATTTTTATTCGTTACGCCAGCTGGGAGGCTAGAATGGAGGGCTTGCTCTCCTCTCTTCCCTCCCCCCTCCCCCGAGCTCAGAAGCATTGTGCATTATATTTAATGCGCAATGCCTCTCAGCTGGGGGGAAGGGGCAAGGAGGGAAGAAGGGAGAACAAGCACTCCACTCCTCCCTCCCCTCAAGCTCAGAAGCATTGAACATTATATTTAATGCGCGATACCTCTCAGCTGGGGGGGGGGCAAGGAGGGAAGAAGGGAGAGCAAGTACTCCACTCCTCCCTCCCCTCGAGCTCAGAAGCATTACACATGATATTTAATGCATGATGCCTCTCAGCTGCGGGGGCAGGGAGTAAAGAAGGGAGAGCAAGCACTCCACTCCTCCCTCCCTTCCCCCCGAGCTCAAAAGCATTGCGAGCTCAGAAGCATTGCGCATTCGATCCAGGACGAGGAACCGAGTGATTCCCTGAGCCCGTCAGGGACATCCACCGGACCTCCGGAAGAGACGCCGTGCGCGCTCAGCGACGACTATCCCTTCGTGAGACTAGATGGCTGCCCTTGGTCCCGCTATGGCATCCGCTGTTCCTGTGCACCATTCCCGGAGAGCACTGAGAACACACCCGGAGCCGCAGATGCAATGGAGGATGGTTTTTTGCCCCCTTCGCCTCCTCCCTTCAACCCTACACCAAAGGCGGTTCCATTTGACTCTCCGGGCCCTACGACGATGGACAGCCCTGGACCCGACTTCCCTGAGGACCCTGACCTCGACTGGGACATGTCCTGGGACTTTCCAGCGGAGGGCCAGGAACTGACCCTGGAGGACCTGGAGCCCGGGGTGGTCGGCAGACTGGCAGCGACCGAGGATCGCGTGGAGGACCTGACTGGGGAAGCTGCCGTGGGACATGTTGCAGCTGAGAGACTGAAGGGGATGACCGAGTCGCTGCTCCCCTACCTTCCTCCGTCAGATGGAGTGGACTCGAGCTTGGGTCGGCCACCAAAGATGGCAGCCGACCTTGAAGACGCCGAGCTGCCTAGGATGTCTTCTTCCCGAGAGGAGGTGGGAACTGGAACTGGTTCTCACTGGAAGTCCCCGCCCCTGGAGGACCGAAGAACCGGAAGTGGCTCGGATCAGAGGTTGCGCAACCATAGGAGAGGGCGGAGGCGGCACCGCAGGGCGAGGAGGCACCAGCACACACCAGCTGACCCCCCTGCGGGCCGCCGGGAGAAGCCGGCGCCCCGTCCCAGTAGTGGAGCCCCAGTCGCCGGCGGGTCTCCAGCCATCCTATCTGAAGGAAAAAGACCCAGATCCCTCAGGTCCAGGACTTGGAGGACTTCTCAGTCCAGGACCATTTGGAACTCGAGCTTTCGGCTGGAGCCCTCCCGGGCTTGCCCTAGGCTAAAGAGGGAAGCAACACCAACCAGCAGGAATCTTCTTTGGGGGCCTTTGCGTGGTAGGAGAGCTACTCCCCCCCCCCCATAGGCAAGCAGCCTCGAGGCATTTGTCTGGGAACTCCCAGACTGCCTCCCTTTGACAGCATAACGATCCCGCTTGGCCTGACCTAGCAATGATGTGACTTGTCCCTATACCCCTTCCCTGTCCCCTTCTCTGTTGTATTGCATATTGTGTTCTTGTATGTTTGTTTTATGCCTTCTGTAAGTCGCCCCGAGCCACCCGGGAGTGGCGACGCACAAATTTGAACTTAATAATATTTAATAATAATTATGTTTAATGCGTGATGCCTCTCAGCTGGGGAGGGGGCAGGGAGGGAAGAAGGGAGAGCAAGCACTCCACCCCTCCCTCCCCCGAGCTCAGAAGCATTGCACATTATATTTCATGCGTGATGCCTTTCAGCTGTGGGGGGCAGGGAGGGAAGAAGGGAGAGCAAGCACTCCACTCCTTCCCCCCACCCCGAGCTCAGAAGCATTGCGCATTATATTTCATGCGCAATGCCTTTCAGCTGGGGGGGGGGCAGGAAGAAGGGAGAGCAAGCACTCCACTCCCCCCTCCTTCCTCCCGAACTCAGAAGCATCGCGCATTATATTTAATGTGTGGGGGGGGGGGGGGGAAAGAGGGAGAGCAAGGAAAGAGCAGTAAATATCTACAGATCGCTCTGAGCTTTCTTGCCAGGTCATTTTTTAACACTGCAAGGATATTGCATTGTAAGTCAAATTCAGTTTTCTCCAAACTTTCAAAAAATAAGAAACTTTCATCCCACTAGTTCATTCTTTGCAATACACCTTCTTATGAAGCTGTTAGCGCAACCCCATTAAATGTCAATTAGTAGCCCAAATTAACACGGCAACGATCAGACATTAACGTTGTCATTAATTAACATAGTGATTTCGAAAACACTTGGGTACTTTACAACTTGACTGATTCTTTTCCTATTAGAAAGGTGTTTGCCTGTTTATAAAGTCTCTGAAATGCCAGCGTCTCTAAAATGCGTAACACAACTAAAATAAAGTGAGTTGTTCGACGTTTACACGGATTTCATGTTTTTTGCTTTGGGCAAACGCTTCGTATATGTTTTAAATAAAAGTAAAAATATGAATCTTATAATTCTGCTTTTTCTAAAAATGGTTTTTCCATCATGTTTTATGAATAAATAAGATAAACAACACTGCACAAGCCAAGTTCAATACATAGATACAGTGATTCCCAGCGGGAACAGGTATGCGCCTGCCACATAACCACTAAAAAAGAGAGATCTTTTTTATATATAAAAAAAATAATAAAAATAAAGGTGACAAGTTTCATTCATCATCCCAAACATGGCTGAATGCACCGGGATTCAAAACCAGGCTTTCGAGAATTCATCACTCAGCTCCTTGAAAGGCTTATTTGTCAGTTCTGCCTTCACCCGGTCCCCCGTACGTTTTCTTCAAGACTTACTTCCGCCCTGTTTGTGAAAAAAATTGCAAACGTCAGCGAAATTTTAGATTAAAAGGAAGCAGGAAAACAATCAGAAGATAATAAGGGTGGATATCTCCAATTTAAATACTTTGAAACCCGTTCATATTTCGTATTCAAAATTATTTTGACCCTATATCGACCCTCGGCGTCCAACCCGGAAGTGAAGTTTCAAAACCGAACCCGGGATCGCCATTTTTTGTTAAGGTCACGTTATTAGGCCGTTCTTTCCCCTCCTCAGTTCGCAACTCGCGAGAGGAGACTGGAGGGCAGCAGCACTGGGGATGTCCTCCGCACCTCCTTCCCTGCTGTGCTGAGAACTAACGCGCGTCAAGCCTTAATGCGGTTTAGGTCTTGCGTAAATAATCACATCAGAACCATATATCAAAACGTTATATTAGAACAGGGGTGCCCACACTTTTTCAGCATGCGAGCTACTTCTAATAAAACCAAGTCTGAAAGATCTACCAGGGTGGAGCAGGGGAAACGGGGCGGGGCTTCGTGTGGCCTGGCTCCGCCCCCTCCCCCAGCTTTAGGACTTCCGCAGCTTCTGGAGGCAAGAGGGGGAGGGGGCGGGGCTTCACGTGGCCTGACTCCGCCTCTTCCCCTCTGGCTTTAGCATTTCCACAGCTTCTGGAGGCAAGGGGGGGGAATGCCAAGGCAGTAGTGGCTATGCAACTACTGCCTTGGCATTCCCCCCCTCTTGCCTCCAGAACCTGCGGAAGCACTAAAGCCGGGGGAGGGGTTCGTGCAGCCTGGCTCCGCCCCCTCAGAGGTGCCCCATCCAGCTGGGATCGACCTCCTTCAGTCCTGGGATCGACCAGTCGATCGCGATCTACCTAATGAGCACCCCTGTATTAGAATATTCTAGCCACATGGGAAGTGCCTCTATGGTCCCCTGTGTTGGTCATCTCAATATATAGAGATAATTCCACCGATATACTGTAAGTTACAATATGAATCACAGTACAATACAAATAACAATCGTTCAGCACAAGCAGTCCTTCCGTGAGTCCTAAAGTGTGCTCCTACACACAAAAGGCACACACTGGTAGTCCAGAGGTAGTTCAATAGTTCATATATGAAGTATTGGATGAACGCATCCACATTGTACTCACGGAAATCCCTAGACAAGCCATGGACGGGAACCTGAAAACCAGGAACCACTGCGGAACTACATTACCCAGAAGCAATAGAGTTAGCGTTCCAAATCTCGCGGGTATATCCCTGTTAGCAGAGCAGCTCCCGGGATGCAGGCATGCCACACGTGTAATCGTGGGATGATTACAAAGATCCTTAAAAGATTACACGTGTGGCGTGCCTGCATCCCAGGAGCTGCTCTGCTATTGGCTGGATATACCCGTGAGATTTGGAACGCTAACGCTATTGCTTCTGGGTAATGTAGTTCCGCGGCGGTTCCTGGTTGATCCTACTTGCAAGCAGATTGACTTCTGTTGTTCGAGACTAGCCCCCATCACCGAGCAACAATCGACATAATGCCGATAGCAGATTGCAACCTTGCAGAATGGACAAGAACGTTTCACGTACAATGCAACCCTCTAACATTTAGATGTTTGCTATCTGCAACAAGAGCTCTGCTGAATTAATAAAATGTACGTAAGGGTACTCTGTGCTTTATCTCTGTGTACGTTAGCAAAAAATGAGCAAACGGATCTGGAGAAATCAAAATATACACTGAGAAAGATGACAGGTGAAGCCAAAGTGTAACTGGGAAGACTTCCATCCCTGGTAGTTACTAGGGGTGGTTGATCCATAAAAAATTTGATTCTAAAATCGTGGGAGGGCGGGGGATCTCTGTTGCTGGGTCGTTATAGAAATTAATCCAAAAAAAATTCAATAAATTTTGTAACTGAAACATAATTAATAATGAAAATTCGTTATTATTTCCTGTTAGTTCTCAGCAGGGAAGGAGGTGCCCACACCTCTTTCCCTGCGAAGAACTAACGCGAATCAAGCCTTGAGTTCGCTCCTCCTCCCCTGCCAGGTTCTAAACTGCATCAAGCCTTGACGCGCTTTAGATCCTGGCACGGGAGGAGGGGCAGGGAGGGCCCCGTCCGCTCCTGCCCCCCCAGGATCTAAAGCGCGTCAAGGCTTGATTCGCATTAGTTCTTGGCAGGGAAAGAGGTGCGTCCACCTCCTTCCCTGCCGAGAACTAACGCGACTCAAGGCGCCCACCTCAGCTCTCAGCTGGCGAGAGGAGAAAGGCGGGTGCTGCTGTCCTCCAGTCTACTCTCGCGAGTTGAGAACTGAGAGGGGGAAAAATGACCTCATAACATGACCTTTACAAAAATGGTGGCGCCCAGGTTCGGTATAGAAATTACACTTCCGGGTTGGGCCCCGAGGGTCAAAAAACTTTGAAATTAATTTTAAATGTGAAAACTAACAGATTTCAAAGTATTTAAAACCGGAGGTATCCACCTCTAGTAGTTACCTGAGCAAATGAAGTGCTTGTGGAAGTCTCTTTTAGAACGTGAAGTGCCACCAGCACAGAAGTCTCCCCCATCAAAGAAGTGTGCACTTTGGAAGCTGGTATAACTGGATGAACTCAGCAACTTACATGGCATATTTATGAGAGAGACCAAAACCCTATTTCCCTCAAGGAGTTTTTCTTTGCACCGCATTGTCACCACAGACATATTTACAACGAGCCTTTTATTTTATTTTATTTTTTATTGTTGGAACCCTTCAGGCAGACCAGTCAAAAACCTGGATTCGGTGCCAAAGGGAGACAGTACATTCAGGCTGGGGAATTAGCCTCTCAAATTGAACACCTAGTTCTCTCCCCTTATTTTCTGGGCCCGTGACACAGGACCATCAATTTCACACTCTCGGACGAATATTTCACAGCTGCTCAAGCTCAACATCGTGCGATCTCCACCTTGGCCCTGAGTGCCAAGTTCAGAAACAGAAAAGGTTCTCCTATTGAGGTGATTGCACAAGCCTGCCATTTCAAAATTAGCATTGATAATGGATACATAGAGTATTACAAGTAATTAGGTGTTACGACACTGTTACATGCAAAGGGACCTTGCAGCACCTGAGAGCAGTGTTTTTCAACCTTTTTTGAGCCGCGGCACATTTTTTACATTTACCAAATCCTGGGGCACACCACCAACCAAAATGACACAAAATGACACTCTAACACAGTAATACATATAGTTAATATGTTTCTAAATGTATTTATACACTCAGTGTGAAACCTGGGCCTACTTCGATGAACACAACATATATATGACTTCCTCTCACATACTTATACATGGCTATCATGTCTTCTCTCAGCCTTCTCTTCTTCAGGCTAAACATGCCCAGCTCTTCAAACCGCTCCTCATAGAGCTTGTTCTCCAGACCCTTGTGAAATTTCACCCTGAGTGAAACTTGCTTCCAGTTAACTATGGATGTCATGAAGCTGTTATAAACCAGGGCTGTCCAACTTCTACGGGCCCGCAGGGGAAGGCAGCACAACAAGGGGGGAGGGGGCGCGGAGGAGGGGAAGGAAGCGTTGCCAAGGAAACCGCCGTTGAGGACCCCCTCACCCAACGTCCCACTGTTTTTAGATTGATTGATTCGAGCCAGGCCCTTCCCTACCCATACTTCGGGAGCCCCACCACAGGGCCAAAGCGCCAACACCGCCGCCCTCCCCGAAGAGCCCCGCTGGAGCCGAGGCCAAGCTCAGGCCGGGCGCAGCGGCTCTCCCATCCGCGGGGCGGGAAGCGAGGCCCTCCACAGGAAAGAGGACGGAGCCAGGAGGGCTTTCCTGCCTCTCCCTCCTCCCTCTCTCTGAGGAATGGGGGCTGGCCTGGAAGCAGCCGCGAGGGGGAGGCACGCGCCCAGGCCGGCCGCAAATCCCCGCGGGACCCGAGATTTCGGCAGCTATCGCGAGACTACGCAGCCACAGATGGGATTTCAACCTCCCTCGAAATCCCGTCTGTGGCTGGCGTAGTCTCGTGATGCTTGCCTAAACCCGGAAGTAGGTTTGGTTTTTTTAAATTTGTATTTTATTAAAACAAGTTGGGGGGCGGAGGAAGGAGCTCGGGGGCCGTGTACGGCCCCGGGGCCGCCTGTTGAACAGCCCTGTTATAAACAGGTCCTTGGGGGGGGGGGGGGGGATATCAAAAAATCCAGTAAAATAGTAAAAAAAAATCCAAGCGGAGAGGCTCAATTTGTTTCTTGGAAACCCGTGAATGCTTCAGCCTCCCGATGCTCTCAGGTCCACTTACTGCCCAAATAGAGTCTTATACGTTTCATAGATCTGTGTGGCCTCTTTCGCTGTCTCCCTCCGCAAAAGCAGAGCACTGGGCGGAAGTGAATGAGTCGGCGTTTTCGCGTTGGCTTGGATTTCTCGCGAGAACAGCCAAAGCTGGAAGCTCACGTTGGTGGTGGGCAGTGGCGAACCTGGGAGCATCGGGAGGCTGAAGCAGCCCTGAGCGGGAGCTGGAGCCATGCGGAGTCGAGGCTCCTCAAGGCTTCCTCAAGGCGGGCCTGGCCCTGGCATTCGGCGGAGCCCTTCCTTTGCGTCAGGGAGGGTCTTTGGGGAGGGGAAGAGGGAGAAAGAGCTGCTAGGAGGGGAAAGAGTGCCAATTTCCCACGGCACAGCTGATGATCGCTCATGGCACACTGGTTGGGAAACACTGTGCTAGATTAACAGCTGTGTGCTACCCTGCTGCTGAAAATCTAGTTTTAGATTTGCAGGTGCATCCACTTTATATGGCCCCTGTCAATTGTAGACCCAACCTAGTGCAACTTTCGTCGGTGTCATAAGTTTCTAAGGCGCTACAATATCTCTATGTACATGCCCATGTCTTCAAATTCGGCTTCTGCACAGTTTGGAAATGGCAGCATGAAGCAATGGGTTTTGGGTGAGACATGAAATAGAAATCACCTTGTTCCAGATTGTGTTATTACAGCAACAGTCATGCTAAGTGCAGCAGAGGCAGAGTAATTCAGGCTGGATTAGTGTTAGAGTTAGTGCTGCTAGCAGTACTCAATTCACCGAACTGTTTTAAAGGTTGTAAAATCAATCGGTAGTAAGTTAATGTGAAGGTGACGTGAAATCAATTTAATAAAATAAGTTCATCTCAAGGGGGAGACCAGTTACTCTCTCACACACACACACACACACTACACTCCTCTAGGCTTCAATTTTCCTATTAATTCGAGGAAGGAAGGAGATGGTGGGCAACAGGGTAAGGCAATGCAGAGCAGAGGCAAACCGAAAGCAGCAATAGGTGCATAAGATACACTGAAAAGTGATATACAAATACAGTAGAGCAGTGGTTCCCAAACTTTTTTGGCCTACCGCCCCCGTTCCAGAAAAAAAGTTGCTCACCGCCCCCCTAGAAATTAATTTAATTTTTTTTTAATAGCAATTAAACAGAAAGATCTATGGAAACAGATCACTATATGACCCAATATTTTGACCCAAGTAGTGGATGGACTGAAACATTGATGAGTTTGGTCTGCGTGGAGTCACTTTACTTGAGTGTGATCTTGCCAGTTTGAGTCATCAACTGCAATACTGGTGCCAATACAAAGTAATGGGGGAATACTCCATATACAAAAGAAGACTCATGGCAGCTCCAGGTAATAAGAGAGAGCGGACACTGCGAGTGTCTCTGCAAGTCGGAATACCCGGGCAGGCGTTGCCTGGAAACCACAGCAGCCGCCCCCTTGCTCTCCTCAACTCCACCCATGGCACACAAGACTGGGTGGGGTTGAGGAGAGCAAGGGGTCAGACACTGTGGTTTCCAGGCAACGCTTGCCCGGGTATTAAATGGGTGGCCTCCTTTCTCCAAGATTGGGGACAATGGGTAGAGAGGGGAGGGATGGTCTCGGAAAGGGTCCCCCTTAATTGTGAGGTCCCCCAAGTGACTATCCTCTCCCCTCTATTATTTAACATCTACATGCGTCAACTGGCCCAACTGGTGCGTAGCTTTGGTCTGGAGTGTCATCAGTACGTTGATGACACCCAGCTGGTGCTGAGGATGGAAGGCCGGCCGGACTCTGTACCTGATTATTTCCATCAGTGCCTTGACACCGTGACTGGGTGGCTACGGGCCAGCAGGTTGAAGGCGAACCCATCGAAGGCTGAGGTCCTGTGGCTGGGTCACCCTGGGGGGGGGGGAGCTCCAGCTGCCAATAATGGACGGCGAGGTGGTTAGCCCATCGGCCCTGGTTAAAAGCCTGGGGGTCCAACTGGACCCTCTGCTGACGATGGAGGCTCAGGTTTCCACTGTGAGCAGAGCAGCATTTTTCCATCTGTGCCAGGCAAGGCGGCTGGCACCCTACCTTTCCGGTGACGACCTAGCCACCGTAATCCAGGCCACGGTCATCTCGAGACTGGGCTAATGTAATGCCCTTTACATTGGCCTTCCTCTGTCGGTAATCCGAAAACTTAAGATGGCACAAAATGCTGCGGCTCGACTACTGGTTGGTGCAGCACTATCGTGCCATATCACACCAGTTCTACAGCGCTTGCACTGGCTCCCCATTGAGAACCGGATTGCCTTCAAAGTGCTGGTGTTAACCTTTAAGGCCTTGCATGGCCTGGGGCCAGTGTACCTGAGGGACCGCCTCTCCCTGCACATTCCCCAGAGACCACTACGGTCCATGGACCAAAACCTATTGGAGGTTCCATCACTTAAGATCTGCCGCCTGTCCTCAACGCGGCAGCGTACTTTCTCTGTAGTAGCGCCTACCCTTTGGAACGCCCTCCCGGAGGAGGCATGAGCAATAACTGACCTCCAGGCCTTCCGGAGGGCCTGCAAGACCCATCTCTTCAGACAGGCGTTTGACCTTTCAGGCTGTTAAATTCCACTCTTGCCTCAATCTGTTTCATTATGTTTTTAACTATGTTGTGATTATGTTGTTCACTGGTGGGAACCACCCTGAGCCTCTTCGGGAAGGGGGGGTATATAAATCAGAATAATAAATAAATAATAAATAAATAAATATCCCACAAAAAGTACTTCTGAAGTGGCTCCATGGCGGAACCGCTACCAAAACCCTGCCGCTACTGAAAAATTGCGGGTGGTGCATGTTGGAAAGATGGTTTGAGCTGCCTTAAAGAGACTTCCCCCTGTGTGACGGAGTAGAGGGGAAGCTGGGGACAGTGTGGGGCATGGGGTGACAGGTTCCCACACCCCCGGGGCAGGCACCACCAAAATCACCGCAATCTGCTGCAATTTGCAATTTGATACTGGTGGCGCATGTAAGAAGGATCCTATTAATTAAGAAGACAAACTTTCCACTCTTGTCCCAAAATTGGTCCAACGTTAATATGATTGCAAAACTCATGCAACCTCATCTCCTTCCAAATTCAGGCTCTTGATGCATGCGTGCAATTTCTATTTTAAAACTTGCTTTTCGACGGTTCTAGTTGTTCAGAGCTATCAATCAAAAGTAGAGTTGGCATAAATCAAATTCTGTAAAGCTGTGATTAACTTTTGTGGGGGGGGGGGGAAGAGGGAGACATACTTTTTCAACGACTATATTACATACCTGGCCTGCTGCTCCAAAATGGCATGCGCTCGGTAGAAGCAGAATGGCAATCTTTCTTCATAGCTGGAGGAGTGGGTTGAGTAAATCAATCCAGAGGCGACCAGAGTTGCCAGTGATTGTGCGCCATGTTGTCGTAGGGCTGTGTCACTTGGCTGCAATGAGTTATGAGTCCAGATACTAAAACTGGCAGGCCCTCTTCTGCTTATTGATCCCGAACTTAACTAGTCTGTGCTTTTAATTCAGTTGAAGATGGAGGTGTTCTGGACCATCCTTTGGGATCAGTAACAAACTATAAACATGTCAATAAACAGAAATTCAAGCCACGCAAATTGTTGGTACTTTTGGTGGACGGCTTGTCAAATTTCAGAGGTGGCATTCCAGGCTCTCCAACCAGATTATCTGACTTCCCAACAGAGAAACGAAAGGTTGTTTGAAATAAGAGTTAATCGATTTCAAAAATGGATGAAACAGTTACAAGAAAAATGGGGGGAAGGCCAAACATGCAAGACGAAGGAAAGTAAGAATATTGTGCCCGCACGTCTCCATAGGAAATATTGTTGGCCTTAAAACAGAAAAAAAAGAATACTTCTGATGCAAAAACAACAACAACCCCACAGTGTTTTCTGGCAAGAAATATAGAAAGTGAAAAAAAAGTGTTGACCTTTTCAGTCTTAGGGCAGTTCACTTTCTCCCCCAGTGCGGCTTCGTGACACGACAAGACACTGTTTCACTCAAGATAAGAAATTCTGTGATTATTCTCAGAAGACATTCGGTCCCGCTCTAAAAGGAAGGCAGCATACTAATGCAACAAACAAAAAATAAATGGGTAGTTGTGAGTTTTCTAGGCCAGTGATTTTCAACCAGTGTGCCGTGGAACACTAGTGTGCCACGAGAGATCATCAGGTGTGCCGTGGGAAATTATTTCCAAACTTTGTTCATATGTAAACTACTAGCTGTACCCGGCACGCGTTGCTGTGCCCTATTTAAGAGATGCGAGAAAGTCTGAGTATGTAAGGGTTGGAATTGTTGTTAGTTATGGTGTTGTTGGGGCCATGGCTGTGTCGTTGTGGGTTGTTCTGGTGGGTGGGTGGGATGTTGAAGTCCTGGGGAGTTATTGGTGTGTGGTGTTGCTGGTGTTCTGCATTGCTTGTGGATATACAATGTTTTTTGTCTTTCCGTCTGCTGTGTTGATGTAGAGGTTGATGCTTGTGTGGGTGGGGTACTTTGGAAGTGAGTGGAGGTACTTGAAATCCCATTATCCATGGTGTGTCCTCCTCTGAACTGCAGTCGGATGGAGTGTGGGTCATGGGGGGCATTGTGTGCCAAGTTTGGTCTTTATCGGTCTTGGTTCTGTGCCACAGTGGTCTGTGGGGAATGATGGGTTTTGAAGTACTACAAATCCCATTATCCATTCAGGTACTTCAAGTCCCATAATCCATGGTCCACCCTCCTCCAAACTGTAATAGAATGTAGCGTGGGTCATAGGTGCTCTGTGTGCCAAGGTAGGTTACTGTAAATTCAGGCCATACACAATGTCCCATGAGCTGAGGCCTAGTCAGGAACAGCAAGTTAATGAAGCCTTACTGTCAATTCAGGCCATACACAATGTCCAATGAGCTGAGGCCTAGTCGGGAGAATCAAGTTAATGAAGCCTTACTGTCAATTCAGAGCGTAAACAGCATTCCGTTAAGTGAGGCCTAGTCAGGGAAATTAAGTTAATGAAGCCTTACTGTCAATTTTGGGCGTGGTATGTGATTTGTAGGGGTGTAAATTTTCTGTGGGAAGTGAATTGGGTGTTTGTGTTTGTGCCTCAGCCCTTTGCCTTATCCTCCTCTGACAGTTTATTATGGGTCGGAATGTTCATGTTGGCTGGCCAGTACAGGAGTTATGCAAATCCAGCCTTATTGGCAGCCAATCATGTTGTCAGAATGTAGAGGCTGGGAGAGTCGTTGGCAGCCCCAGAGGATGCTGGGAAATGTAGTTTTTTACTCATTGTTTTGGGGGCCTTTTAGGTTTTGGGGGGAAAGTTTCTTTGCTACAAACCTACCTTGTTTGAGGCCTATTTCTGTTGGCAAGTTTGGTGTTTCTGCGTTGTAAGGTTTCTCTGTTTGGGACGGTCGTTCCATGACGGGAACCCCTTTATATACTAGATAAGGCACATCTGTCCCTTTAAGAAATGGAACCATAGCACTCTCGCGTCACCTAACAAGTGACGCGAGAGTGCTATGGTCACGCCATCTTGGATTTGCTCAGACGCGGCTAAGTAAACAAAGTTAGAGTTAGTGCTGCAGCTGCGCCTCAAGTGACAGAGGCAATTTGGGATCGCAGCAAGACAAGCGAGTGACAGTGAGGGAGAAGTTTTTGAGAAGGGAAAATGCAAATGCTAAATGGCCCTGGACAAAATTATGACACAGATAAAGGCCCTAATATGAGTGGGGGACAAAAGACAAAAGAAAAGACGGTGAGCTCGAGGCAATGCAGCGAAAGCTATCTTTCATTTGGATTCACTTTCACCGGGGATACGACGACACCGACTTCGCTGTGCTTGGTGTGTGGTGAGAAGCTGTCCAATAGCGCCATGGTGCCAAGCATATCTGTGTGAGATGAGCTTCTCAAGCTTGACTGCGATAAAAACTAAATACAGAGAGAGACTGACAGCTGTTGAGCAAGAGCTTCGAGTGTGTCTTTCTGCCACTCCTGTCAGGATATCTATGTTGTGTTCATTGAAACAGGCCCAGGTTTCACACTGAGTGAGTGTATAAATACATTTAAGAACATATTAACTATATGTATGACTGTGTTAGAGTGTCATTTTGTGTCATTTTGGTTGGTGGTGTGCCCCAGGATTTCGTAAATGTAAAAAATGTGCCACGGCTCAAAAAAGGTTGAAAATCACTGTTCTAGGCTGTCTGGCCATGTTCTCTCCTGAGGTTTCACCTGCATCTATGGCAGCCATCCCCAGAGGTTGTGAGGTCTGTTGGAAACCTGGAAAATGGGGTTTATATATCTGTGGAATGTCCAGGATGGGAGAAAAAACTCTTGTATGTTGGAGATAGGTGTGGATGTTGCAATTAGCCACCTTGGTTAGCATTTAATGGCCTAGCAGTTTCAAGGTCTGGCTTCTTGCTGCCTGAGAGAATCCTTTATTGGGAGGCTATTAGCTGGACCTGATTGCTTCTTGTCTGGAATTCCCCTGTTTTTGAGTGTTGTTCTTATGATTCTAGAGTTTTTTAAAATACTGATAACCAGATTTAGTTCCTTTTCATGCTTTCTTCTTTCCTGTTGATACTGTCCACATGCTTGTCAATTTCAGTGGCTTCTCTGTGTAGCCTGGCATGGTGGTTGTTAGAGTGGTCCACCAATTCTTTGTTCTCAAGTCCTAACAGCAAATAAAGAACAACACTCAAAAAGAGGGGAATTCCAGACAAGAAACAATCTGGGCTGGCTAATCACCTCCCAACAATAGATGCAGGTGAAACATCAGGAGAGAATGCTTCTGGAACGTGGGCTGGAAAACTCACAACAACCCAATGATTCCAGCCATGAAAGCCTTTGACAATATATAAGTAAGTAAATAAAACTAGATTTTCATTACATGAAAGACCACTCAAGTTATGAGTCTGACGGTGATAACGTTTCAAGCCATCACCATTAAATAGGTCGGCATAATTTGTTGTCTCCATACCCAGAAATATTTTTTTTCCAAACTGGGATTAAACGAATGTAAGAGCGGTAAAATCTCATCCTTCCCAATTGTCTCAGGCTGATCTCCATTTCTAAGTCAAAGAGCTGGCATTGTCCATAGCAGGGGCGGTCTAAGGTAATTTTAAATGGTAGGCGAACATTATTTTGGTGCCCCCATGTAAAACAAATATACAATTATAATATCACAATACCATTAGTAGTATTATATTGTATCAATGTATATACAATATATTATACCATACTCATACTATATTATATCATAATTATATTATACTACAGGGCTGTCCAACTTCTACCGGGTCCAGGGCCGGAATAGAGGTCACTGATGACCTCGGGGGCCACTCGGCCCCGCCCCAGTCCCCGCCCCCAGCCCAGGCCCCGCCCTCTCCTAAAGCTATCATTCTCCCTCCTCCTCCTCCTCCTTTTTCCCGGGCACCGTGGCTGTCCCGGCGCCACGGCGCCCGGAAAGGCACGGCGCCCGGGAAAAGGAGGAGGAGGGAGCAGAAGGCGGCGCCAAGGGGCTGCGTGTCACAGGCCTGGTGTGACGCGCTGCCCTTGGCGCTGCCTACTCCTCCTTTTAAGGCGCCCCCGCCCTTCCTAGGGCGGGAGCATGAAAAGAGGCAGAAAGCAGGCGGCGCCAGGGCAGCGCGTCACAGGCCTGGCGTGACGCTGCTGCCCTGGCGCCGCCTCCTCCTTTTGGCGGCCCCCGCCCTTCCTAGGGCGGGTGAGCCGAAAAAGGCAGAAAGGTGGCGCCAGGGCAGCGCGTCACAGGCCTGGCGTGAGCGCTGCCCTTGGCGCCGCCTACTCCTTCTTTCGGCGCGGAGAGAGAGGGACGGAGGGGCAGTGCAGGGAGGAGGAGCTAGCTCTCTTTCTCCTCCCTGCCCCGCCTCCCCCCCTCCCCCACCGCCATTTTTAAAAAAAATTACAATTTTTTTTAAAATTTAAAAATGGCGGGGGGCATAGCTGGGGACCGTGCCCAACAGGCTGGGGCCGGATCCGGCCCCAGGGCCTCCAGTTGCACAGCCCTGTTATACTACATTACAATATAATTATATTATAATAGATTGACATAATATAATGTAACATTCTATTATATTATTATTATAAAATAATAAAATTATTTATTTAAGTAAAATTATCCTCTACTAAATATTTTCATGACTCTATAAAACTCAAATAACCCAAAATAAAGTAAAATAAAATATTATATATTACTATTTTGTACAATACCACTATACTGCAATATTGTTTGTAATATTACATGTAATATAAAATATATCATTATTCTATTGTTATATTGTATTTGTATTATATTGTATGGCAATATTAAGCAGAACTGTATAATAATCAACAAGAAATGCAATGTAAATGCATCAAAATCAGAATATATTACCTACCACCCGTCTCATAATTCATAGGAGTCTCCCATAAGTCCAAAATTAGGATCCCAATGTAAATGTAAATAGAAAAACAGCCAAAATGTTCAGATGAGGTCGAATACAGGCAGTGTGGCCTGGGCAAACTTGGCCCCTCCCTCCCTCCTTCTAAGTGTTTTGGCCTCCAACTCCCACAACTCCTCATAGCCTCAGGCCCCTCAGGTCTAGGCAGAAATAGAGCCGAAGAAAGGAAGGAGGGAGAGAAGAGGTCACAGAGGAGGAGGAGGAGGAGGAGGACAGCCCTTCATTCATTCCTTCACTTACACTTCCTTCACTGATTCTTTTCTCCTTCCCTGCAAACGTGTGCGCGCGGCGGAGACAAAGGGAGAGGGGAAGCACTCCCTGCCTGCCCGATAGGGAGTGCTTTGCTTACAGGCTTCTGCGCAAGGGCTACTGGGCATGCGCGGAGGTTTTCGCGCATGTGCAGTTGCTTCTGCGCTCAACTTCAGCTCCAGAGCAACTGCGCCTGCGTGAAAACCTCCGTGCGTGCCCAGAAGCGGCGTCGGAGCGCACAAGGCCAGGGTCAAAAAGCAGGCAGCTGCAGCACTGTCTGAGGAACATCGGCAGGGCCAGGATGGCGCCCCATGCGGCCAGGATGGCGCCCCCTTCCCAGATGGCGCCCTAGGCGGCCGCCTACTTCGCCTATCTTGTAGGACCGCCCCTGGTCCATAGACACCTCCAAGGTCATGTGGTCAAAATTGATCTACTCACACTTGCATGTTTTCAAACTGCTTGGATGGCAGAAGCTGGGGCTAACAGCAAGAGCTAGTAAACGCACTGAGTAGTAGATAAGTACTATCTACACAGAAAAACCAAACAGTCAGTCATATACAAAATATATATTATCCATTCAAAGGTGTAACATCCTGGGAAAGTCCCAATGCAGCCAGGATGATAAGAGTAGCAATAGTTTAAGCATATATATGCAATCACAGTAAGGCAAAGGAGTGTCACATAGAATTACAAACAGTCATATTAGTAGTCAATAAAAATGCATATACATAATACAGAGTTCAATACACAGAAGTAAAAACATCAATATATAACTTGCACACCAATTCCATGAGATAATGCAGGAGGGTCTGGTATGTGTGTGGTGGATTCTTGGATCACGAATCCCATACATACAGTTCCAGTAGTGCCAGGGCCTATGGTTGGTATATTCCGCTCAGTGTGTAGTCCAAATACCCAGGGGGCAAAAATAATGAGAGAATATGAATATTAACTCACGCTACAGTGCAGTCATGTAGAGTTCAGTAGAAGGATGCGGGGTGGAGAGCGGGGTGGGGGTATGTCTGATCCTCCTAGCATATGACGTCAACACGTTGGTGCTGATAGCGCCAGCCTATATTACGTATCCACCGTTCAAAATCTAGTCCAGAATATCAACAGTAGCACAAGAGGCAGTATAAATATACAAAAGAGTCAATAATGGGGTATGGGGTAGAGAGCGGGGTGGTGGGTGTATACCAGGCGTCTGACGTTGGCACGTATGTTCAAATACTGTATCCAAATACTGGCGAACCCGGAACTGAGTGTAAAGAGGTGGTGTGTATAGCACTCCACCTCCTATCCGCTAACAGCAAGAGCTCACCCCACTCCCCGGATTTAAACCGCCAATGTGGCGCCCCCACGGGGCTGATATTATATCTGTATAAGAATCAGTATCAGATTTGCAATTTACCCTGGATGTTTACTCTCAATGTGAGTTTTTATCCGTCTGATCTGGCACAGTTAACAGGAGACCTCACCAGGCACTACCTGTGTTTGCAACTTCGTCAGGATGCAGCTTCTGGCCGTCTGTCATGTTCCTTTGTGGTTCATGCTCGCCTTGGTTCGTACACCCTGCAAGCTGAATTGGGTGACTATGATGTAGATGGGCACATCAGTGATTGCATAGGGAACTTCCAGCCTGCACCAAATCAGACAAAAGAGATGGGAGAGAAAGTGCTAGAGATACACAAATCTCACAGAGGCCTGACTCCAGCACAGGCAGAGTCCCAGTTTTCAGGAAACGCCAAGAGGCTTTCCATGTATGGAGTGAAATTACACCGTGTCAAGGATTTGAAAAGCATAGGATAGATTCTCAACCAAAGGCAAAGTTACCCTTATAGATAGACCCGTTCCGGGAGTTATAGTTTAGTTAGAGTATGCTAAAGTGTTTGCATTTCTGCAATGTTTGCTGGTTATGCATATTGTTATTTGTTATGTTTATTTGATATTCCTACGTTTGGGAATCTGGCGGGGAGTGTGGCGCCCCCACGGGGCTGATATTATATCTGTATTTGTATTTTGCTGCCCTCACCTGCAAGGCCTTTGTTCTATTGTTGTGGCCATGTGGGCATTTGGGGTGGAGCTGCGCCTGGCTCCAAACCTGGCATCACCACCCTGAACTCTTCCCCTTCCTGAGTTCACTTGGGGGGCTGGACTTCCTTTCTGCCCCCATTCCAAGGATAGCTTACGGACGAAGCAGACGGAAATCTTAAGCTCGCTTAGACAACGCATCTTTGTCCAACTATAGTTTTCTCCCTACGCTCTCAAGCCAGGACTACAGTGATAGGAAGGCTAGCCCTTCACTCAAAGACTGTAATTTCTGGGGACCTCAGAACTTCGTGTGTTGGAGGACCATTTGGAGCAACAAATGACACCTGGAATCGAAGAAAGGCGCCTTCACTCTGCAACAGAGGCAAGTGAACGTATTTCCTTTGTTTAAAGCAGTGTTTTCCAACCTTTTTTGAGCCGCGGCACACTTTTTACATTTGCAACATCCTGGGGCACACCACCAACCAAAATGACACAAAATGACACTCTAACACAGTCATACATATAGTTAATATGTTTTTAAATGTATTTATACAGTCAGTGTGAAACCTGGGCCTGTTTTGATGAATTCAACATAGATATCCTGGCAGGAATGGCAGAAAGTCACAAACTTCCCACACAGAATTCCCATAACCAAGAGAAAATGCTGTAAGAGTTTGTTGGGCATTAACCTTGAGTTTTGGAGTTGTAGTTCACCTACATCCAGAGAGCACTGTGGACTTAAACAATGTTGGATCAGGACCAAACTTGGCAAGAATACTCAATATGCCCAAATGTGAACACAGATGGAGTTTGGTAAAAATAGACCTTGACATTTGGGAGTTACAGTTTCTGGGGTTTATAGTTAACACACAAACAAAGAGCATCCTGAACTCTTGCAAAAAATGGAATTGAACCAAACTTCCCACACAGAACTCCCATAACCAAGAGAAAATGCTGTAAGAGTTTGGTGGGCATTGACCTTGAGTTTTGGAGTTGTAGTTCACCTATATCCAGAGAGCACTGTGGACTCAAACAATATTGGATCAGGACCAAACTTGGCATGAATATTCAATATGCCCAAATATGAATGCGGATGGAGTTCAGGGGAAATAGACCTTGACATTTGGGAGTTGTAGTTGCTGGGATTTATAGTTCCCCTACAATCAAAGAGCATTCTGAACCCCACCAATGATAGAACTGGACCAAACTTCCCACACAGAACCCCCAAGAGGCAAGAAGAGGTCTCTACTTGGGGAAAGAGAGGTGGGCCTTCCCAATGCATGGAGAGGGAGAGGCCAAGTAGACAACGGGTGGGGAGGGGGTGTGTGTCAATGTTGTGCCTTCATTGAGGTGGGCCTCCCTTCCTGGAGGTTCCAATTTCCCACAGCACACCTGATGATCGCTCACGGCACACTGGTTGGGAAACTCTGGTTTAAAGGACGCTTTTTGCAACCCACTTCAAGCTTTTTGGACCATCGGTGTTACTGATAGTAAGCAAATAAAGCATTGTTTTGAGTTCACCTTTTCTGGGTCGTGAACTCATTTCTTAAGGACTCCAGGTTATCCTTTTATGGGAAAGCTAGAACGCTACCCCCAGAGTCCTATAGAAGCTCGTCCATTTCCTAAAGCCCTTTCCAGGCCCTGGGCAGGACGCCACAGCCAACCTTTTGGTCAGCAACTTCAGCAGCTCAGCGGTTTAATAAAGAAACCCAGAGTTTTGATAAATTACTTTGTTTAGTCATAACTTCCACAATCTCAAGAAAAAATGCAGAGGGACTATGGAAACTGCATTTTCCAAGTTCTGTTGGTCCTGCCCAAATAAGTCCAGGGATGTCTTGGTGAGTTTTCCACTCACAGCTCCATTTCCACAGGAGCCCTGACATGAGAGAAATTGTAATAAGGCGGGTACATATAATCCCATTTGTATCAGAAGTGAAGGAAATGTTGGGGACACGAAGATGCCTCATCCGAAGGGAGCTTGGGGGGATTTCCAGTTGGGATGGGAAGGGCTGGCCTCCAGCTTTGATGCTGGCAACGCTTCGGCTGAGTTCAGGGGAGGGGGTTTTTTCCTCCCCTTTGTAAAGATTGCATGCGGGTGGCCTCTTTATGCTCCAAATACAATTTCACAGTTTATTGCTTCTTGTAATGGATTCTTATGGCTTAAACATGTCGATGGCAAAGCAGAGAGGCAGCCTGGGCCAAGTGACGCCACAGAGGAAGGGCAAACCATGCAACCCATCAGCACAGAAAACAAGCTTCAGGGGCCTAAGTGTTTGCCTGTGAGGATCCAGGGTTCAAGAAGTGACATTTACAAGAGGGATCCAAAAGGCACCAACACTCAGTGTTTTAACTCAAAATGCATCATGTCCAAACAATACCATTGCAAAAATCAGATAGATAGATAGTAGGGGTGGTTGATCAATAAAAAAGTTTGATTCTAAACCCATGGGGGGGGGATTTCCCTTGCTGGGTCGTTATAGAAATTATTCTGAAAAATTTAAATAAATTTCGTAATTGAAATGTAATTAATAACAAATTTTCGTTTTTATTCATTACGCCAGCTGGGAGGTAGTTTTGGTCTGGAGTGTCATCAGTATGCTGATGACACCCAGCTGGTGCTGAGGATGGAAGGCCGGCCGGACTCTGTACCCGATTATTTCCATCAGTGCCTGGAAGCCGTGACTGGGTGGCTAAGGGTCAGCAGGTTGAAGGTGAACCCGTCGAAGACGGAGGTCCTGTGCCTGGGTCACCCTGGGGGGGGGGGCAGCTCCAGCTGCCAATAATGGACGACGAGGGGTTAGCCTGTCGGCCCTGGTTAAAAACCTGGGGGTCCAACTGGACCCTCTGCTGACGATGAAGGCTCAGGTGTCCACCGTGAGCAGAGCGGCGTTTTTCCACCTGCGCCAGGCAAGGCGGCTGGCACCCTACCTAACCGGTGGTGACCTAGCCACAGTAATCATTGTAATGATAGTAGTATTATTGTAGTAATAGTAGTATTTTTAGATTAATTCTGTAGTTTTATTACCCTGTCTGTATTTTATATTGCTGTAAACTGCTCCGAGCTTCTAGAAGGAGCGGTCTAGAAGCTGAAATAATAAATAAATAAATAAATAATCCAGGCCACGGTCATCTCGAGACTGGACAACTGTAGCGCCCTTTATATTGACCTTCCTCAGTCGGTAATCCGGAAACTTAAGCTGGCGCAAAACACTGCGGCTCGACTACTGGTTGGAGCGACACTATCATGCCACATCACTCCAGTCCTCCAGCGATTGCACTGGCTCCCCATCGAGGACCGGATTGCCTTCAAAGTGCTGGTGTTAGCCTTTAAGGCCTTGCATGGTCTGGGGCCAGTGTACTTGAAGGACCGCCTCTCCCTGCGCATTCCCCAGAGACCACTACGGTCCATGGATCAAAACCTACTGGAGGTTCCATCACTCAAGATCTGCCGCCTGTCCTCGACACGGCAGCGTACTTTCTCTGTAGTAGCACCTACCCTTTGGAACGCCCTCCCGGAAGAGGCTCGAGCAATAACTGATCTACAGGCCTTCCGGAGGGCCTGCAAGAGCAACCTCTTCAGACAGGCGTTTGACCTTTAAGGCTATTAAATTCCACTCTTGCCTCAATCTGTTTTATTATGTTTTTAACTATGTTGCGATTATGTTGTTCACTAGTGTGAACCACCCTGAGCCTCTTTGGGAAGAGAAGGGGGTATATACATCGAAATAATAATGTTGGACCTCTTCCAATCTGCTGGGACTTCTCCCGTTCTCCAAGAACTCTCAAAGATGGTTGCCAATGGTTCCAAGATGACTTCCTTCCGCTAGTTCCTTCAATATTCTTGGGTGTAGTTCATTGTTTCTCAACCTGGGGGTCGGGACCCCTGGGGTGGTCGTGATTGGTTGTCAGAGGGGTCGCCAATGACCATCAGAAAACATAGTATTTTTGTTGGTCATGGCGGTTCTGTGTGGGAAGTTTGACCCAATTCTATCATTGGTGGGGTTCAGAGTGCTCTTTGATTGTAGGGGAACTATAAATCCCAGCAATTAGAGCTCCCAAATGTCAAGGCCTATTTTCCCCAAATTCCACCAGTGTTCACATTTGGGCATATTTAATATTCATGCCAAGTTTGGTCCAGATCCATCATTGTTTGAGTCCACAGTGCTCTCTGTATGTAAGTGAACTACAACTCCAAAAACTCAAGGTGAATGCCCACCAAACCCTTCCAGTATTTTCTGTTGGTCATGTGTGCCAAGATTGGTTCAATTCCCCCATTGGTGGAGTTCAGAATGTTCTCTGATTGTAGGTGAACTATAACTCCCAGCAACTACAACTCCCAAATGACAATATCAATCCCCTTGCCCGCACCTCACCAGTATTCAAATTTGGGTGTATCAGGTATTTGTGCCAAATTTGGTCCAGTGAATGAAAATATGTACATCCCGCATATCACATATTTACATTACGATTCATAACAATAGCAAAATTACAGCTATGAAGTAGCAACAAAAAGTAATTGTATGGTTGGGGGGTCACCACAACATGAGGAACTGTGTTAAGGGGTCGCGGCATTAGGAAGGTTGAGAAACACTGGTGTTGTTGATCTGGCCCTGAAAGGGGACTTGAACTCGTTTAGAGCGGCCAGGTATTCCTGGATGACTTGTTTCCCAATTTGGGGTTGGATGTCCTCTAATCCCTCATCCTCTCCATCTTGCTGAGGTTGAAGACGATTCTCTTTCTGTGAGAAGACCGAGGCAAATAAGTCATGATTAGGCTGCATCAGTAACGAGAAACAAGAATATGAATATTTTAAAAATACATCAGTTACAACACATTAAAATGTTCCAGATCATTGTGAATGTGAATGTCAGTAGCAATGAATTGCTATGCTATTAAACCGGAGGCATCGATTTTATTTGGCTTGTCTACACATAGAGAGGAGAGAGAGTAGTCAGGGTGGGAGTTTGTCTCTGGTGGAAACACTTTGTCAAGCACCTAGGAAGTGTGGAAGGCACCACCAAGGAGATTAATCCATTCATTCTCATTATTTAAACTTCATTCCTTGTGTGTGTGTATTTCCAAGAGCATTCATTCTCATTAGTTTTCTTCCTTCTCCCAGCCCTTTTCTTCCTCCTCCCTCTTTCTCATTAAGTAAATAAGGGAATCGTGGCAAAGAACAGAAACTGCAAGATGGCATCAAGGTAAGGAAGACTGCATGCACACGGCTAGCCCTATGAGTCCCAATTTAAGGGGGGGAAGTAGGACTGAAATCATAACCATAGCAATATGTTCCCCATCCCTATGTGGCTGCCTCCAGATATTTACTTACTTAGGCAATCCCTCGTAGCCCGAGGATGATGGTCCTCCAAGTGTAGTGTCTTGGCGGTGGGTCCGTAGGTGTCTGTGGATGTAGCACACCAGTTCTCATTTGTGCCTGGAAGGCAGGGGGCAGCACCGGGGGTCCCACTCGCATTGGAGCCAGTTGATTCTGAAGAGGATTTGGAGGGGCTAGAAGAAGGGGATTTTGAGGTGGCTGGGCCTTCTTCCCCACAGAAAGCCTGGCCTGGGATGACGGCTGGCCTGATCCTTACGAGAGGCAGGAAGGCCAGTCGGGTCGAAAGCAGTGATAGTGAAGATTATGAGCGGCCGGGGGCGAGGCTCGAATGAAAGAATGTGGGAAACAACCAAGGGAGAGGCCCGGGAAGCAGATGGGGAGTTCGACTCTCACGAAGATAGGGAACCAGGTGCTGGGAGGCAAGGTCGAACCTTTGATAGGAGACGGAGCATTGAGGCTAGCAGGAGGGGTTGGTTCCACAGCCTAGACCGACCGAGGGCTCGCAGCACAGATTGGAGGAGGAGAAGCCTAGAGTGTCGGGGGCCTCGCCAAGGGGATTAAGTATAGGATCCGTGGGAACGGATCCTCAGTACTTCGGCCTCGTCTATCCTATACAGATGTGTAGCGAAGCCAAGACCATGTAGCTAAGTTGGGGCTAGTGGCCTGCCAAGAAGAGTTGGTATCTTGTAACCTTGTTTTGTCCTTTGATCCGCTAGTTAAGCGGAGCCTTGTCAAGTCTTTGGATTTTTCTGCCAAGTTTGCTTTTGGACTATACCTTTTACTTTTTGGATTACTTTTGATATTTTTATGGACAATTACCCTTTTCAACTGTTTCTTATTATTCAATAAAGTAGTTAGCTGATTTTCGTCTCTGTGTGTGTGATTAAGGGGCCGGCCTAGGTCTTGCATCGTGACAGTGGAGCCCTATTCTTGATCCGCATGTTCTCCTGCAGTGAGGACATCGGTTTACAGGTGGAAGGTGGTCTGGGTAGGCATGACATGGCATGTTTATCCCTTTCATCCTCCATTCGTGCCTCTACATATTCTGCAGCACTGCTGGTCACAGCTGACCTGTTAGAGCACCCAAGGGCCAGGGCTTCCCTGTTTTCAGTGTCTATGTCGTAGCACAGAGACCAAGTAAGCGAAGCCCGGATGTAAAAGGGGGTAACAAAAAGTTTATTGAACAATCAAATGGAAAGGGGACAAACAAAAAAGCAGCCAACTCGGCTAAAAACCCTCAAAAATCCCAGGAAACCTACTCCAGAAGAGTAGTCGAAAGCCGGTCCAAAGGTCAAGGGCAGGAGAATGACGGATGAAAGGAGGAGACAGTCCAAGGTAATCAGGAGCCGAGTATACAGGAATAACATAAATCATAGTCCCCATAAAACATAGTGTCAGCCTCCCTCCGTGTCATACAATACCAAACTCTGTGGCTGTCACAATGCTGGGTCTAGGCCCGGCCCCTTAATCACACACACAGAGACGATAATCAATTAACTATTTATTAAGCAATTAAGAACAGGTGAAAAGGGTAAATGTCCAAATAGTCCAAAGTAAAAAGCAAGTAGAATTCAAAAAGCCAAAAGCGTGGATTATCAAAAGCAAAGGTCCATAACATCCAAGCGAAATCAATCAAGGCAAGGGAATCCGTAGGAACACAGCAAGGCAAAGTCCATGAAAATACAAGGTCCAAGGCAAGGTACTTGGCAAGGCAGCCAAACTATGGCTTCAGGGAACTCGTTCGCTTCACTCCCTTCAGATCAGAAGTGGCCGACCAACTGAGGAACTGTTCCCAGGGAACGTATACTTAATCCCCCCTCCCTTTGTGAGACCAGCGCCGCTCTATTCTTCGTCTCCATTCCTTACGGTTGGACTCGATGCTTTTCCTGCGATCAAAACACCTTCCAGGCCGAGCCGCAGCTGGCTCGCTATCTTCCTGAGAAGCTTCCTCCCCTTCGGTTTCTATCAACTCAGCCCCCGCGGGTTCCCAGATACGTTCCTGGGAACCATGCCCTCCCGGCCGTTCAAATGCGTTATCAGAATCTGAGTCATCCTGACCTTCTCCGTCCGAATAAGCCTCAGGCCAGGTGTCATCCCACTGCAAACTGTCTGTAGGAGATGCAGGCCCGTCCGCCCCTCCATCAGCTCCACCTGTATCCACGGCAATCGGGTCTAAGGCAATTGGGACCCCCGGGGCGGCACCGGACCCCCCCGGCTGAACTGGAGGCTGGGTTGCTACAGTAGCAGGAACTCACAGCAGGTTCAGCGGAGATCAAGCCCCGCCACAGGAAAACGCGACAGCAACTAAACAGGAAAACAACATTGAATCCCAACCCCCCCCCCCCACCTTTCCCCAGACAGTAGCAAGAGCAGCCATAGCAACTCATCCCAAAAAGGTGGAGAAGTAGCCCATAACTCAGGAGTAACTGGAACCAGGAACAAGACACACGATACCAGGATGCCAGATACAAGAATCTGGTAGCAACTCTTTGACCGCTGCGAAGGCAGCCTCATAAACCCATTCATTATATAGCCCCTTAGATGTCGGACTCGCCCAACGACTCCCCTTGATCAGGATCAACAGCTGTTTCATTTCCTACAGCTGCTGTGTCTTGTGCAGTCCTCCAATTTTGCCAACGTTCCTGGAAACTTAAAGTATCCCAATCTGTCCCTAAAGCCTCAGAAGGCCAGTTTGAATCACTGTTGAAGCCCAGGAAGGTATCAGAATTAGACTCTTCATTACACACATCCCTTACTTCCTGAACCAACGTTGATTCTTGAGCAGTATCACTTTCCTATGACCCCATTTCTTCTTCCCCAGGAAAACCTTCAAAGGTTTCTGAATCAGAAGGAGCTCTAAGTCTCTGCCGGATCTTTTTTCTCTGTTCCAGCCCTTCAAGACTAGAATCACTAGCAGCCCTTTTTCTCCCAGCTGCAGAGTCTTGATTACACAGAGCCTCACCCCATTCCATACTACTGCTTGATGCTATTGACCCAGCGTCTTCCCTATCACTACTAGCAGTAGAAGTCGAAGACTCAATTACAACTGTCTATACCACAGTTTTTAAGGTTGGCTTTAAGCACATCTTTAAATCTCTTTTCTTGTCCACCAACATTCTGTTTCCCATTCTTGAGCTGGGAGTAGAGTAACTGCTTTGGGAGACAGTGATCGGGCATTCGGACAATGTGGCATGATGGCGTCGTAGCATCACTTCAATGCTGGTGGTCTTTGCTTCTTCCAGCACATTTCTGACATTTGTCTGCCTGTCTTCCCAACAGATTTGCAGGAGGTTTCAGAGGCATAGCTGATGGAATCGATCCAGTAGTTGAGTGCGACGTCGGTAGACAGTCCACATCTCGCAGGCGTATAGCAGGGTAGGGAGGACAATAGCTGTAGAAGCAAGCCCCTTGGTCTCCCTGTGACTGTCCCAGTCCTCAGGCACTCTCTGCTCCACTGCCTCCAGGCACACTGTCCCATGGCCAACTGAAGAAAGTCCAGCCAGGTTTCCGATGGAATGTCACAATATTCTTCTTCATCTCAACAAATGTACTTGTATATTATTGTCTGCATGTGGCACTTGGAATGCTTCTATGAGCCTCCCAGAGTCCCTTTGGTGAGATGGTGGTAGGGTACAAATAAAAAAAAACATTTATTTATATAAACCACTAGCTTGGGGACCCAGCCCTGCCCGGGATATTTTAGAAAGGCATTGTGTGCCAAGGTTGGTCCTTATCATTTGTTTATTTGGCTCGCAGTGGTCTCAGGAAGTGAGTGAAGGTAATTCAAGTCCCATCATCTGTGGTCCACCCTCCTCCGACTTGCACCAGGATTTAGAGTGGGTCATGGGGGCTCTGTGTGCCAAGTTTGGACTTCATCAGTCATTCGATGAGGTTGGCAGCAGTCTTTTGAGGTGAGTGGAGGTACTTCAAGTCCCATCATCCATGGTCCATCCTCCTCCAAACTGCACCAGGATATGGTCATGGGGGCTCTGTGTGCCAAGTTTGGTCTTGATCAGTCATTGGATTAGGTTTGCAGCAGTCTTGGAATATGAGTGAAGGTACTTCAAGTCCCATCATCCATGGTCTGCCCTCCTCCAAACTGCACCAGGATGTAAAGTGGGTCATGGGGGCTTTGTGTGCCAAGTGTGGTCTAGATCAGTCAGTGGATGAGGGTTGCAGCAGTCTCGGGAGGTGAGTGGAGGTACTGCAAGTCCTGTCAACCATGGTCCATCCTCCCTCAAACTGCACCAGGATGTAGAGTGGGTCTTGGGGGTTCTGTGTGCCAAGTTTGGTCTTGTTCTGTCATTGTTAGGGGTCTCAAAGTGTTTTGGTCTTAAACTCCCACCATGCCTGACTGCCTCAGGCCTTTCCCTTTCCCCCTCTGCCACTTTAGAGTGTTGGAATGTTGGTGGTGCTGGCCAATCAGAGTCCTTTATGCACTGGCTTCCCATTGAATACCGGATTGCCTTCAAGGTGCTGGTTTTAACCTTTAAGGCCTTGCACGGCTTAGGGCCTGCGTACCTGAAGGACCGCCTTGCCCCGTATATTCCCCCGAGATCACTACGTTCAGAGGAACAGAATCTGTTACTGGTACCATCAATCCGCTCCTGCCATCTGTCTACAACTAGGCAGAGAGCCTTCTTTGTGGCAGCTCCGGTGTTATGGAACTCCCTCCCAGAGGACACCCGAGCCATCCCAGAGCTCATCCCCTTTCGGAGGGCTGTTAAGACCACATTTTTTATTTTTTTTTAAAATAAAGTCTTTATTAAATTTGATACAATACATTAAACGAACAAAACAGACAACACATCACATCACATAAAGGGGGTATATAAGAAAAGTATGAAAATTAGAAAAGGGTGGGAATGCTGACAGCATCCCTACATGTACAAGTAAAGAGTGTCGGGAAAAGGGGGTTAAAACATTATTAAAGTTCTGGGTGGGTGGATTTTCCTTATTCCACTGCCTCGGTTTCGGACAACCCTACATTTTCCTCTTGAAACTTCCTAGAGTGCCTGTGGTGCAAAAGGGAAAGAGAAGGCATAACTATTTTAACTCTATATCATTATTATTAATCACTTATTCTTATATACATTATCAATCTCGGTCTAGTAATAGGGTGGTGCTAAGCTCCCTTTGATAATATTCAGAATGCATTTCCAATCCTGTTTTTATTTGTCCCTGCTTCATTCTTTTTTTTCTTTAATTGATTCTGATAGCCATTCCATTTGTATAACTTCAATTATGTTTAAGACCCATTCATCTTTTGTTGGGGATTTATTTGATTTCCAGTACTTTGCATACAATATCTTTCGCCGCGGTGGTTAAAATCAAATATATTTTTTTTTCATTTTCGGTAAGCTTTGACGTGGGGTCAAATATGCCTAATAATAGATTACTCGGTGTCTTGTCCATCTGTATTTTAAAGATTTTCTCTAATTCTGTGTTCACCATACTCCAAAACTTCCTGGCTTTCCGGCACAGCCACCACATATGGAAAAAGGTGCCATTTTTTCCCGCATAATACCAGCAATTTGGTTTAGATGTTTTATACATCTTTGCTAATTTTGCCGGGTCTAGGTACCATCTATATACCATTTTAACCCAGTTTTCCTTATATTTGGTGCATCTCGAAGCACTTATATTCCTTTTCCAAATTCCTTTCCATGTATCCTTATTGATTTTAAACCCAATATTTCTGGACCACTGCTTCATATAGTCTTTTATCCTACTATCTTCTCCCATTTTATCAATTATCTTTTTATAGATTCTGCCCACCATATTTTTATTTTTACCTAGGAGGATTTCCCCAATCTCGCTTTCCTCCCCGTTGAATCCCCTTTTCTGGTCTTCCTTGAATTTTTGTGTGAGCTGTAAATATGCAAACCAATTTATTTGTTTATTTTCCATTAATAGTTGTTGTCTAGATTTCAATATATAATCTCGTCCGTCCCATACCAGAACTTCCTTATATGTTAGCCAATTATTATTATCTAGTTGTCTAATACTGAATGCCTCCAGTGGTGATGTCCATAACTTGGCGTTGTTGTATATAGTAGCTTATAATATTTCTGCCAGATTTTGATAAGCGCACTCCTAAGAAAATGATCTTTAAACCCCGGTCGGCTCTCACTTTATCATAACACATATACCCGTGGAAACCAAATCTAAGATCATGTCCTTCCAAATTTAGTATCTTCTCATTCTCTAATTTGCACCATTCCCCCACCCACGCTAAGCAGTTTGCCTCATAATATATCCTCAAATTTGGTACAGCCAATCCCCCTTTCTTTGGAATCTTGAAGTATCTTCATTTTAATTCTTGGCTTTTTGCCTCCCCAGATGAATTTAGAAATATCAGCCATCCATTTTTAAATATATCACTCTCTTGATGATCGGCAGGACAGAGAATAAAAATTAATTTTGGAAGGACCATCATTTTTATAGTTGCTACTCTACCGAGCATTGATAGGTGGAGTTTTGACCAATTGTCCAGCTCCTTAACTATTTCCTTCCATTTTTAACATAATTATTTTTAAACAATTGTGCATTATTGGTGGTTAGATGCACCCCTAGGTATTTCACCATCGATGTACTCCGCACACCTGTTACTTTTTGTAATTCAACTCGTTCGCTATCTTTCATATTCATTGTCAACATTTGAGTTTTAGCTATATTAATTTTGAGTCCCGCTATCTCCCGTATTTCTCAAACTTCTCCGACCATTTTGTCCAGTTTTCCTCTGGGTTTTCTACAATTATGGCTAAATCATCTGCGAACGCCTGTACTTTATAAATTTCATTTTTAATTTTTGGTCCCACTAAGGCCGTATCATTCCTGATCTCATCTAACAAAATCTCAAGTGACCATATATATAGAAGAGGGGATAGGGGACATCCCTGCCTCACCCCTTTCTCTATATGTATCTTGTCCGATTTATTTTGGTTTACAATAATCCTAGCAGTTTGGGAATCATATATGGCCTGTATAACATTTTGAAATTTAAAGCCCAAATCCACTTCACTTGCTAAAATTTTTAAATATTGCCAATTCACGTTATCAAAAGCCTTTTCGGCATCTAAAAAAATGAGTGCCACTTTTTTATTTATATTTTTTTTATAATATTCAACCAAATTAATCATTGTCCTTATACTGTTTTTTAGATATCGTCTTGGTAGGAAACCATTTTGATCCGCCTTTATTTTGGTGTTTAAGAATGGTTTTAATCTTTCGGCCAATATACTCGCAAATATTTTATAATCTGCGTTTAAGAGCGCTATTGGCCTGTAATTTGCCGGATCCAACAGATCTCTGTCTGGCTTTCCTATCAGTATTATATTTGATTCGGACCAAGTACCCGGGGTTCGGCCTGTCTCTAGAATGTCATTAAAGACCTTTTCCATGATGTCTCCGATCACCTCCTCATGTTCCTTATAGTACTCGGCAGTATACCCGTCAGGGCCTGCTGCTTTGGCTACTTTTGCTTTTTTTATTGCCATTTGTATCTCAGCCCTTGTTATTTTTCTATTTAATTCTTCTCTCTCATCGTCATTAATTTTCTCTAGTTTTCTATCTCCAATATATTTCTGGACTTTTTCTGCATCAATCTTATCCTTCTGATATATATTAGTAAAGAAATTTTCGAATGTTCATCTTATCTCCTCTTCTGCAGTTATTTCCTTCTGTCCTATCTTTAATTTTGGGATCACATTTCTTTTCCTTTTCTCTTTTAATTGCCAGGCCAGGTATCTTCCTGGCTTATTAGCTTGTTCGAAAAATTTTTGTTTTGCTGTCCGTATTTTCCTTTGCATTTCTTCTAATTCAAAGAAGTCCAACTGCTTCAACAGAATATTCATTTCCTGTCTTTTATCAGCTCTTTTGGGATCTTTCTTTAATTCTTTCTCAACACCGGCTAACCTATTTTGTACATCCTGCAGTTCCTTACGTCTATTTTTCCTCCATATGGCCTGTCTTTTTCATATAGAATCCCCGCATGTAGGCTTTACTGGTGTCCCAGATAGTCCTCCAATTCTCATTATCCTTACAATTTATTTCGAGAAATTCTTTTAAAGTATCTCTGCTTTCGTCTAACAAGGGTTTTTTTTTAATAAGCCAGTCAGGGTATTTCCAGCAATATTCTGTTTTTTTAGCATAAAGTTCAATTATCACCGGACAATGGTCAGAGATATGTTTGGAAAGTATTTTTGATTGTTGTACTCTAGGCAGTATGTTTTTGGACACCAAGATACAGTCTATTCTTGACCAGGTACGGTGTCTATTCGAATAGAAAGTATAGTCTCTCTCCCTGGGGTGCATCTCCCTCCATACATCACTCATATCCATACTTTCTTTTAAGTCAAAGAAGTTTTTGGGTAATTTTCCCCCCCTGAATTTACACGTTCCGTTTCCAGTTCCACTTTTGTCAATTTTTGGGTCAATTACCCCATTTAAATCTCCCATGACCACTAAATTATCAAATGTTTGATCTAATATTTTTTCCTCCAATTCCCAAAAGAATTTTGACTTAGAGTCGTTAGGTGCATACACATTGCAAATTAATGTAGTCTCTTTCTCGTATTCAATTAAAATTGCGACATATCTTCCTTCCTTGTCCTGAAATGCCAATTTCGGGCCAAATTTTGGGTCAGCGTATATGACTACCCCCCTTTTCTTTTTGTTTGCTGAGGCCGCAAAGGCCTCGCCAATCGCATCGTATTTCAGATATTTCTCCTCCGTTTTTTTAATATGTGTTTCCTGTAGGGCTATTATTTTGGCCCTGCAGTTCTTAATTCTTTGAAAAATTCTCCCCCTCTTCACCCCACTGTTTAGCCCGTTGACATTCCAGGACAGGTATTTTAAGGACATTTACAAGTCTTTGTCGTTCTCTTCTTCCTGAGTTTTTTCCTCTTCCGGTTCCTCTCCCTCCTCCTCCTCTCCCGAATCCTCGTCATTGTTCTTGTTAGGCACGGCCGTCTTATTTTTTGTAGGTGATAACTGAGCCTTGAGGCCAGAGCTATATTGTCCTTCTTTATCTTCTTTCAAATTGTCGCCAAACTTTCGCAAGAACTCTTTCGCTTTGTCAACTGAAGTAAGCCAGTACTTCCTTCCTCTAAATGTGGTCATCACCCCCTCTATCTTCTCCCATCGATATCTGATATTATTTCTTTTGAGGATATCTGTTAAGAAGTAATAGTCCTTCCTCCTCTCCATTAAGTCTTTCGGGATTTCTTTGAGAATTGTTACTCTCTTCCCCTTATACGCTCCATGTCTCTTAAATTGCCACGATAAGATGTCATCACGGATCGATTTAAGGGAATAATTCACAATCACATCCCTAGGTAAGTTGTTCCTTCTCGTATATCCAGAGGTCACCCGATACACTCTATCAATAGTACTGGCCATCCACAATTCTGGTTTTTCGACGATGCTGGCAGAGATTGCTGTTATTATGTCCTTAATTTTTTCGCCATCCTCCTCTTCAATTCCTCGAAATCTAAGTTGATGTTCCTTCAGGGCTATCTCCATATGGGTTTGTCTTTCCTCCAAAGCTATATTCTTCATTTCCAGTTCCTTTATTCTTTCCAGGTTAATTCTTTGTTTTGCTTTTATTTCTGTATTTTCTTTTTTCAAAACTTTCACCTCCTCCTTTACCTCGGTCATCCCTTTATTTAGGACAGTCATCTCTCTTTTCATCACCTTAAATTCTTCTTTAATTTCACCTTTCATGTCTTGAAGATCACCCTTTAGGTCATCCCTTAAGTCTCCCAGGTCCTCCTTCATTTTCCTTCTATCATCCTCTCCTCTCTCTAGCAGTCTTCTGATATCATGCATCTCTGCCATCAGCTCTCGGAAACCTAGCTCTCCTGCATTGGAGGCTCTTCTCTGGGCCTCTCCTTTCTTCTCCCCTTTATCAGGTTTAGCTCTTGTTGTCATGATTGTCAGCTGATGCATCAACTTGGTCCTTAGCCCTTTAATCCTTTTGGCTTTTTGGTTGTTCTATTATTTTTGGGGTTGACTAGCTCTAGAGTCTCTGCAATCTCTATTATCCCGGAATGGCTGGGATTGACTCCACCTCCACTTCTCTGTAGCTTATAGTTCTATAGTTCTCCCTTCTCTAATTTGATTCGCTCTAGTCTCTTCTGGTCCCGCCTCCTCCACGACCTCACTTCCGTCTTCTTCAGTCTGTGATCTTATCTTCTCATCAGGTCCTCGGCGTTACTCCCGTCCTCCCCCTCACGGAGCCATGTTGGCCGGCTACTCGGTAAGGGCAGTAGACTTTTTTACTTCCTTTTTCCTTACCGACGCTTGCTGATCTGGGTCTTTCTCCTCCCTCCTCCACACGTCTCCACCTCCGCACCACCAATCGTTCCAAGCACTCCTTCACCGCCTCACGCTTCCTCTCCTTCTCTCTCGGTTTCACGGTCACCTTATTTCTTCCCTTATTGCTCCGCTTTATGTCCGCTGTTCCGCCTCCCGTCTCACGTCTGGCCTTTCGCCCTTTTGGGTGTCTTTCTTTTTCCACCCACCCGAAGTGATGGCTGGCTCGCGGGGGGGTTTGAACCGCTGTCGCGGCCCTAGCTCAGCGGGGATCCCTCGGGTATCTTCAGCCCGATCGAGCTTGTCCGGGTCCTTGGGGGGCCCGAAGCTTGCTCAACCGGACACACACTCACCCTGGACCTGACACCTTTAGGGCTCGGTGTCGGCGGGCTTCTGTCTGGGCCCGATCCCACGCTTGCCTCGTCTCTGGGGAGCAGCTCCCTAGGACGCGTCCCTCCTCGCCATTAGCCAAACCGGAAGTCAAGACCACATTTTTTAGACTAGCCTTCGACTAGGCGCATTGGCCTAGGGCAGTGTTTCTCAACCTGGGGGTCGGGACCCCCAGGGGGGTCGCGAGAGGGTTTCTGAGGGGTCACCAAAGACCATCAGATGACCATCATATTTCTGATGGTCTTAGGATGCCCTTTGGCAGAGAAGGTTGAAGATCTCTCTGCTTGTCCTTCTCTTTCTTTTTGGAAACAGACTGTGAATTTTCCTACCTAAAGCTCTCCTCTGCTGTGATTGGCAGGCTTCCCTGCCAAGGGGAGGGCTGTTTCTGAGACTCCAAGTGGGGAGGAGAGAGCAGGCGTGCTCAGCGCATGGCAGCATGATGCGCATGTGTGGGTGAGGGAGTGTGTGTGAGGTGGGATGGAGGCTCACGCCAGCTAGCCCCTTCAAGGCATGAGGGTTCTGTGTAGGAAGATTGACCCAATTCTATCATTGGTGGGGTGCAAGGGGCTCTTTGATTGTAGGTGAACTATAAATCCCAGCAACTACAACTCCCAAATGTCAAGATCTATTTTCCCCAAACTCCACCAGTGTTCACATTTGGGTATATTGAGGATTTGTGTCAAGTGTGGTCCAGATCCATCATTGTTGAGCCTATAGTGCTCTTTGGATGTAGGTGAACTACAACTCCCAAACTGAAGGTCAATGCCCACCAAACCCTTCCAGTATTTGCTGTTGGTCATGGGAGTTTCGTGTACCAAGTTTGGTTCAATTCAATTGTTGGTGAATTCAGAATGCTCTTTGATTGTAGGTGAACTATACATCCCAGCAACTACAATTTCCAAATGACAAAATCAACCCCCCTCTAATAGTTATGAAGTAGCAATGAAAATAATGTTATGGTTAGGGGTCTCCACAACATGAGGAACTGTATTAAGGGGTCGCAGCATTAGAAAGGTTGAGAAACACTGGCCTAGGGTGATTGTTTAATACAATTGCCTAATATATCTGTGCCTCGGGTTCAAGGAAATGCTTTGTGTTTTCTTTCCAACACCTCGTGATGTGACATGTAAATTTTAATGTTTTAATGTTTTATTGTAAGGCTGCATGGCCATCACATGCTGCCTGTTTTATATGCTGTAACCCGCCCCGAGCCTGCAGGGAGGAGTGGAATACAAAACCAAATAATAAATAAATAATCCCACAGTGGGAGCCAATCAGAATGCTGCCACATATCCTTCCACCCTCCGCACACATACATACAAACATTCTCTTATGTTATATATACAGATGTGGTCTTTATTTCAATTCTATGAATCCATGAATCTAGTTAAAATAAAGGAACCATAAGTAAAACATTTCTTTGTGGGAGTCAGAAAACATGATTATCTGGAGCATGACAGAAGAACGCAATTCAGGCGGCCTGAACAACGAGAACTGGTAATTCTCGGAGGAATTTGATGTGTTTTGGGCTTCTGAAAGGAAAGGCTGTAAAATGAATGTTTGGGGGGTGCACATTTCTGAAAATTAAACGTTTCTTTTCTGTAAGCGAAATCAATGTTCTTTCCCACAGGAGAAATCAAAGCCATTTCCTCGGTTCGAGAGAATAGAAAGCAGGCGGTTCACTTCTCTCCTCAAAGCCTCACCTCCGAAAGAGAATGCGCTCCCGTCATTAAAGACGACACATTTCCTGCGCAGACCCGTCCTGATTCGAAAGCGATGCCCCACTTTGTAATGGCCATTAAAGCCGGAATCCTCCCTGGGCTTCGTAAGCGCCAACTTATGAGAATGCCTTTTTCCTCCCCAGTTAGCGCACTTTTGCTGGCGAACAGGTGCCTGTCCCTCTCTCTATATTTTTGAAGATGAGAAGTCTTTCTTCACGGGCGCATTTACCAGCCGCAAGACCTCCGAGTGGCAGTTTTCGCTTTGCTAAAGGTAGGAATCAAAGCAAAGTGGCGCCAGCTAGTTAAGAGGCATAGGTTGGTGGCGCAAACATGTATGTATCCATGCCCTGTTGACTACATCTCTTATTGTATTACCCTGGGAGAACGTCATGCTTCCCTTTGACTGCGCAAGCTAAACCGGCTAACACGCTTGCTATTAAATGCCTCCTTACATCTTTCAGCGCAATCCATCATTGTGTAAACCTCGGATGTAGTCAAACGCAATCTCGAGTGAGCGCATCTGAAACCAACCGAGTGTGCAAAATGATGGATACAATGCAAATGTGCCCCCCAAATTGGTTCTGGAAAAGAGGACCGGCAACAGCATCTCCTGGCTGGGCCTTCCGTCCCATTCGCGCATCCGCATATGAGCCAAACGCATTCCTAATTTCCCTTTGGAAACAGCGAGGCTGGTTGTGAACTCAGGTGTGCTCCCAGTGCAGCCGCTCAAGGGTTCCGGCTGAATTATTCATAACGCAATCTAAACAATAGGAGCCGAAGAGGCATGGCGGGGAAGCGCATTCCCTCTTCTGAAGGCGCTTGTAATTGTTTCAAGTGCCAATGGGATTCCAATTATGTTTTTCAATACTGATTTAGCATATCAAACTGGGGGGAGGTGAGGGAATGAAATGCAAAGCCACCAATCAATCCAAACAAAGACCCTCCCCTCCTCCCAGGTCTTATCTTTGAGTGACATTCCTCCCTTTCTTATCCCTCTAACTTTTTATGTTGGCTCTTAAACAGAGGGATTAGGAGCACAATAGCACAGTCGCTGCAATAATGACTGTTTTGTTGCTGAAGCGATGCTATCATGTTTACCACTCTGTAATTATTATTATTTTTGTCCTATCAGGAGTGACTTGAGAAACTGCAAGTCGCCTTGGTGCCGAGCTAATTAAGATCCGGCAGCAGGCAGTTCCGCAGTTCCCTGATGTCCTTTTTGTCTCTTTGTTTGGCCCAGTCGCAGGGGCGGTCCCACATGTAAGCCAAGTATGCCGCCGCATGGGGCGCCACTGGGAAGGGGCGAATTCCCCCGCCCGCCGGGCGCCAGTGGCAGAAAGCATCCTGACCCTGCCCATTCCCTCCGAAGGTGACCTCTGCCTCCCGTTCTCCTGGTTCTCAGGTGGCCGGCTCAGCGCTTCCTCCCTCCACAGCATCTGCCGCTTCTATTTCTCTGCCCTGTCATCCCTCGCACGCGCACACGCGCCCCGTCACGTGGCTCTGGGCACCTGGCGGAGAGGCCGAGGCACAAACAGGTGCCACTCCACGCCCCCTCCCCTCCAGGTGCCAATGGGCTTCGCAGAAGGAAGGGAGGAAGGAAGGAGGGGGCGCCACGGGGTCGGCAAGGGCACCGTGCTGGGATCCTAGGAAAATAATAATAATAGTTTATTAGCCAACTTTCCCCTCTAATGATAATAATAATAATGTATTATCCCCCCACTAATAATAATAACTATAGCCTCTCCCCTCTAATAATAATAATAATAATTTATTATCCCCCGCCCACTAATAATAATAATAGCCTCTCCCCTCTAATAATAATAATAATAATATATTAGCCAACTGTCCCCTCTAATAATAATTTATTATCCTTTACCTCTAATAATAAAATTATTCGTCTCTCCCCTCTAATAATAACAACAATAACAATCATAGTTTATTGCTCGCCTCTCCCAATATAATAATAATATAGTTTGTTACCTGCCTCTCCCCTCTAATAATAGTAATAATAATAATAAATTACCTCTCTCCCTCTATAATAAGTATTATAATAAGCATTATTCACCTCTCTCTTCTAATAATAATAATAATAATAATAATTTATTACTCGTCTCTCCCAAACTAATAATAGTAATATAGTTTGTTACCTGCCTCTCCCTCTAAAAATGACCATAATATAAGGTATTGTTCCCTAATAATAATGATAATAATAAAAATAAATTATCCCTCTCCCTCTAATGATAATATTATTCGCCTCTCCCCTCTAATAATAATGATAGTTTATTACTTGCCCCTCCCAATCTAATAATAATAATGTATTACTCCCTCCAATAATAATAATATAATATATTAACTGATTCTCCCCTCTAATAATAATAATAATAAATTATCCCTGTCCCTTTAATAATAATAATATTCACCTCTCCCATCTAATAATAATGATAGTTTATTGCTTGCCCCTCCCAACCTAATAATAATAATTTATTACTCCCTCCAATAATAATAATATAATATATTAACTGATTCTCCCCTCTCATAATAATAAAAATAATAAATTATCCATGTCCCTTTAATAATAATAATATTCGCCTCTTGGTAGTTGGAGAAAAAAAAATAAGACTTGAAGTGGAGATTTGGCATATCTGCATTCATGCGAAACAATTTTACCATCACTTGCAATGAAGCTGTATACTTTGCTTTCATTCCTGATTTTTCACCTCTTTCTCCTCCTCCAGATGAGGGGGGCGGGTCCAGGAAACCCCCAAAAAGGGGAGTAAGGTGGACTATGATAGCGAACAGAAATTTTGGGGGTCTTGCCTTGAAGGCAGACCAGTTAGACTCACCAAAGAGGTCTAAAATGGCCTGGTGAGGAAGGAAGCCAACCAATCAATCCCCTTTCCCCTAAATTTCCCAATAAAGACCTCACCAGGTTGAAGAAAAGCCACTGAGTTTTTAATTCATCCAGCTGGAAATGAGGTACTAACCGCGATCCTTCGGCCATGCTAGTACAAAGCATACATGTAATACATACGTTTTTATACCTTTCCCAAAACAGAACAGTTTTCAAAACTCCTGCCTGCTTGCCTCAATTGGCTGTGGGTCTAAGCCAATGGGATGAAAGAGGGGGAATGAATGGAATATTGAGTCATGGGTTTGAAGATTAAGATGTGTTAATGAAGTTTCATTGATAAGGTGGAAATCCTAAATCTGGTGATGTTTGGCTATCTTTGTGTGGTGATGAAAAACAATTGGTTGCTGGCAGTAGCATGTTCTTCTGACAGTTTTTTCTTTGTTTTAGTAATGTGAGAGATTGTGGGATTTCCTTCCTAGTAAGATCAGATTTGGTCTTGTGAAATGACCCTTCCTGTTACACAATGAAGTGGCTGGGACATCCTGGGGTGAAGTTAATGGATTTCAACTCACAGGAATCAGAGTCCCACAAACTCCTTTGAAATAACTAACTACCTGGGAGGAAGTCAATTTTCCATTGCAGTTTGCAGGATTTTCCAGATTGCCCTATGTCTGAATCATGTTACATTTCATAGGAAAAAAAGGCAAAAACATTCAGAAGTTACAATTTAAAATACAAGGATAGAAGGAAAAGGAAATAATAATAATACTCTTATACAGTTTCCAGGCATTTCATGAAGCTGCATAGGCAATAAACTCAGAGAGATACATTCATCATTTCATGGGGGAAATATTGCAGGATCCCCCTAGAAGAGATCTGGGTAAATACTTTAATAAGGCAGAGAGCAGCCTTTGAGACCTAGGCAGCTCTTGCAGTCCAAACTTAGTCCTGAGGTTTATATTTCATGAAAAAAAGGGGGAAAGTCCAAGTTGGGGGTTTTCCTGCAAATGTCCTTTATTCTGAAGAGGATGGAAATATCAGTCCATATGTGGGTATATGTACTGGGGGAGAGTTCATATGTTCTTGGAAAGAGTCTTTGATGCTCTGGGATTAGGAAAAGTTCATGAAGACGAGTCCTTTGAGGTAGAAATGTACTACAGATCCTGAGCTGTCCTGGGCCAGGCGAGGCCATCTTGCCTTTGTGGGGTTCCTTGGAATTTGCACAAGGTGAACCCACGTGAGGCACAGGCAGCTAGAATCTGGTGTCCTTGGGTTTTTAACTATCTTACACAGAGTCCAGAAAGGGGGGGTCACCTCCGATATCAACTATACCATGGGCAAAGCAGGATCCATTTGGTACAGATGTGACCCCTCCTCTTCCTCCTCCTTCCTTTCTATTCCCTGCTTTGCCCAGGAAACTATAATGCCCTGTATCAATGTATAAGATCTCAGCCATGATTTCCTTATCTACAGAATTCATACCCTTCCTTTCCTGCATACGTGCCTACAAGATGGCTTACAACAAATCAACGGAATACATTATAAGCCACTGCAAACAAGTCCCGCTTAAAGATTTGCGACAATACACTCAGTGGGCAACAGATTAGGAAACCTTAAGTAGCTTTATGAGCAGGAGAGAATATTACAAAGGCCAATATTTCTTTCATAGACTTCCGTTCTATGGACACTTACGGGGAGTAATCCTCATTGATTGCTGCCAGATGGACATCTGTGTGAACATCCATTAGAAGACACTATAGACTGAGCATGAAGTTTATGGGAAGGCATGTGTTCAGAGCCAAGAGTGACAATTTTCTACAGTGCTACGGATTTTTTTGAAAAAGATACAACATAGGTCAGGGTGAATAAAAATAGATTGTTGCTCTAGCAACAAGTCCTCTGCTGTTGTTTCGGATGCTTGGGACTGTTACTAGCCTGGACAATCCTGCCTAGGTAGGAAGGAATGCCTTCAAGTAAGCAAGTGGCACATATCCCTACACACTCCTATTTTTACATTTACAAAATCCTGGGGTACACCACCAACCAAAATGACACAAAACGACACTCTAACACAGTAATACATATAGTTAATAGGCATGAGAAAAAAGTAATGGAAATTAAAAGAAGTAGTAAGTGATTCGTATGTAATGGGACTTTTGAGCTTTTACGGATCGCAAGGCCAATCCCGGAAGTGGACTTTCTTTTTCGAACCCCCTGGGCCCAAAATTTCGTTAGAATTCTAAATATTTCGGAAGGCTCCCTATTACCCCCTCCAAAATCCAAAATCCAAAATCCCAGACATTACTCACAGTCAGATGGGGCCTTTCCATGCTCGAGGCCTACTTTAACTGAAAGGCCTTGCCTCCAGGAAGAGAAAAACCAGCCAGAACCATAGAGAGATCGAAACCGGAAGTCCTAGGGCGGCTGGAGGACTCAGGAAAAAAGCGCTTTAAACTGCAGGAAAGGAGCCTGGAAAGGGCTGCCGTGCGGGCGGCCCCTTTCCTGCGAAGATATAACCCGACCCAGGCTTGGGTCGACTTATATCTTAGCGGGGAAAGGGCTGCCGTGCGGGCGGCCCCTTTCCTGCTAAGATATAACCCGACCCAGGCCAGTTGGACGGCCCTGTTCTAGTTTACCAAGAGCACGTTCCTCATACCCTCCAGGTCACTATCACCCTTACTACATTCTTACTATTAGAATTTATTATTTAATTCTAATAAATGCTCTGGAGAAGCAAGCCATGACTATTTTATTTAATACTACTACTACTACTAATAATAATAATAATAATATATTAATGCTTTATATCTCCCTGCAAGAAAACCAAGGGAAATGTTGCCCCTTGATTTGCCTGTGCTTAAAACAGTGTCAGTCCTGTTTCCCTGCTTTTCAGACTTTAGAACTACTAACGAATTTCGTTAGTAATTACGTTACATTTTAGAACTTTTTGGAAAATTTTTTGTAAGTCTTTCTTTTACTAATCAAAAAAAATTCCCCCCCCCCTGTTCTCCTGACTGGGAGGCACCTTCCTGGCTGATTTAGAAATCAGCAACCCTCTATCACTTTCCTTCTAGCACTTTTCTACTCTCTATTCTCTCTTCCCCTTTTTTTTTCCGTTTCCCCTTTCTCTTTTTCCTTTTCTTCTTTCCCCCTTTCCCATTCCTTCCCCTTCCCCCTGTTATCTACACTTTTAATTAACGACTGTAAATTCAACTCAATAAAAATGATTTATCAAAAAAAACCCCCCCCCAATTTGATTTTAGAATCGCCATTTTTGGGTTCTAAACCATGCCTAATAGTTAATATGTTTTTAAATGTATTTATACACTCAGTTGGAAACCTGGGCCTGTTTGGATGAACGCAACATAGATATCCTGGCAGGAATGGCAGAAAGACACAAACTTCCCACACAGAACTCCCATAACCAAGAGAAAATGCTATAAGAGTTTGGTGGGCACTGACCTTGGGTTTTGGAGTTGTAGTTCACCTATATCCAGAGAGCACTGTGGACTGAAACAATGTTGGATCAGGACCAAACTTGGCATGAATACTCAATATGCCCAAATGTGAACACAGATGGCGTTTGGGGGAAATAAACATTTGGGAGTCACAGTTTCTGGGATTTATAGTTAACACATAATCAAAGAGCATCCTGAACTCTTGCAACAATGGAATTGAACCAAACTTGGCATATTGAACTCTCATTATCAACAGAAGAACATAAGAACATAAGAAGAGCCATGCTGAATCGGACCTCAGCCCATCTAGTCCAGCATTCTGTATCACACAGTGGCCCACCAGTTGAGGGATCTTGACCTGCTCCCGACCCCCCCAGAAAGTACTGAAAGGGTTTGCTTGGGAATTGACCTTGAGTTTGGAAGTTGTAGTTCACCTACACCCAGAGAGCACTGTGGGCAGGAGGGGGAAGAAAGGGTATTGGAGGTTCCAATTTCCCACGGCACATCTGATGATCTCTCACGGCACACTAGTGTGCCACGGCACACTGGTTGGGAAACACTGTGCTAATGAATCAAGATTACATCTCAGGGAGGAGAACTCTGACGGTCTATGTCACAAAGCTTTGCAATCAAAGCCAAACAATTAAGAGAGTTATTTTCCACGGGCTGTAAGAAATCTCAGCCAAAGTGCATGCTGGGGAGAAAGAAAAGATTGCACAGTATTATCGAAGGCTTTCATGGCCGGAATCACTGAGTTCTTGTGAGTTTTCAGGCTGTCTGGTCATGTTCCAGAAGCATTCTCTCCTGACATTTCACCTGCATCTATGGCAGCCGTCCTCAGAGATTGCGAGGTCTGTTGGAAACGAGGAAAATGGGGTTTATCTATCTCTGGAATGTCCAAAATGGGAGACAGACCTCTTGTCAGTAGGCCATGAGTTCGAGGCCTGCCCGGGTCGAGGTGGGTGCTCGACCTTTAAGTGTAGCCTGCTGTCGACCTTTGCAGCCCAAAAGACGGTATAGTCCAGATTAAATGTCCTTGAGGGTTAAACCATTGAATGTTTCGCAGGGAGTCCCAAAGCTTCCTCAGAGGCAATCCGTGGGAGTATTGTATTCAATTTTACAAATTGCAGGCATAATCTTATCATAGCATTTCATACATTTTGAAGCATAGAGAGATGCAGGCTCTATTGACCCGAAGGTGAGGAAGCTTTGGAACTACCTGCGAAATGGTTGAGCTCCATATAATACCGTCAGGCGTCCACACGTAACTACTGTACAACTTTGGTATATAAAGCTACTTGCACAAATATACCACGGAGTTTTGGAGTTCCTGATACCATTTCAAGGATGTTGAACTTTGATTACAACTACCTATTGGAAATCCGCTTGTGTCATTTTGACAGGGGCGGTCTAAGGTAATTTCATATGGTAAGCGAACATTATTTTGGTGTCCCCCCATGTAAAACAAATATACAATTATAATATCACAATACCATTAGTAGTATTATATTGTATCAATGTATATACAATATATTATACCATACTCATAATATATTATATCATAATTATATTATACTACATTACAATATAATTATATTATAATATATTGACATTATAATATAATATAACATCCTATTAAATTATTTATTTAAATAAAATTATCCCCTACTAAATATTTTCATTACTCCTATAAAACTCAAATAACCCAAAATAAAGTAAAATAAAATATTATATATTACTGTTTGCCTGCGCAGTTGCGCCTGTCTCTCCTTGATGCTCCGGGCGAGCGCGCACGCGCGTGGTGAGCTAGCTGGGTGTGGTAGGGTTCACACGTGATTGTGCCTGGTGAGGGAGTTCGCCTCAGCACGCGGCGGCTACTTCCGGTGGCGGCTGTCAGGAGGCAATATGCCGCCAATACCCCTTTGCTTTCCCTCTCCCTTTGTCTCTCCCCCCTGCCTGCCGAATTGGTTCGCCGTATTCGGCGGCAGGGCGGAGACAGTGGTAGAGGGGAAGCACTCCCTGCCTGCCCGATAGGGAGTGCTTTGCTTACAGGCTTCTGCGCACAGGAGCTACTGGGCATGCACGGAGGTTTTCGCGCATGCACATTTGCTCCTGTGCTCAACTTCAGGTCCGGAGCAACTGCGCCTGCGCAAAAACCTCCGCGCATGCCCAGAAGCGGCGTCGGAGCGCACAAGGCCGGGGCCCAAAAGCAGGCAGCAGCCTGAGGAACATCGGCAGGGCCAGGACGCTGTCTGGCGCCGGCGCCCGCCCGGCGGGGGAATTCGCCCCTTTCCAGATGGCGCCCCATGCGGCCGCTTCCTTGGCCTACCTGTAGGACCGCCGCTGCATTTTGAACATTCAATGGTTTAACCCTCAAGGACATTTATTCCGGACTATACAGTCTACGAACTCAGTTTTCTCCTTGCGGACTTCCTGATGTGCCAAACTCCTATATGCTAAGTATTTTTGCACTTTATCTGCACAATTCTTTGTATATATTATAGATTACATGCTTTATAAACTTATTAATGAAATTGCAGTGGTTCTTCTTGTATTTAGAGCACTAATATTTCTTTTCCTTGTGTGTGGTGGTCAACCAGTCGTGCCAGCACACGGGTTTAACCCATTGTGCCACCGGTGGCACCGCCAGTGAAGCTGAACAACAACCCAAAGAATCTTGTGTGAGGGAGGAAAGCAAAATGCTTGAATGGCGCAATAAGGCAAAAAAAATTAATGTATTAATAAAATAATGTTCAGGAGCAGAGCAGGAAGGCGGGGTTTTGAGAATATGTAGAATTATGATTGCACGACCATAAATTGCTGAATTGGCACAACTGCTCATAATAATAATAATAATAATAATAATAATTTATTTATATTCCACCATTTCTTCCTGGAGAAACTCAGGGCGGATTCCAAACATAAAAGGCAAACATTCAATGCCCGAACACAACAACAATACACCCATAGAAACGAAATTTGGCAACCCAACATATAAACACAAATTATGACTTTACGACTAAAATTAAATTAAAAAAACGCAGCCTGTTATATCAGACATAAGACAAAACATCAAACATTGAACAGAAGCATCAATGTCCCAGTTCCTTGGGGGCAAATAGAGGGTATGTAGCCATTATCAACAAAAATGTATCTGTTATGGCAGTGTTTCCCAACCAGTGTGCTGTGGCACACTAGTGTGCCGTGAGCGATCATCAGGTGTGCCGTGGGAAATTGGGACCTCCAATCCCCTTTCTTCCCCCTCCTGCCAAACACTTTTCCTTCTCCACTCGGGCTCCCTTCTTCCCAGCCTCGCTCTGCTCGCTTTGGTCTGGGGCGAGTCTGCGTAGTAGCGCCCGCACGGGTCACGTCTTCCTCCCTCCCCCTCCCCTCCTGAACACGCTCACGCTGCCCCCTCGGATCAAAATGGCGACAGAAGCGGCAGTGTAGAAGAAAAAGTAAGTGTTGGGCAGGAGGGGGAAGAAAGGGCGCGAACGGGGAGGTCTCTGTCGAAAGCTGGCATGGGCAAACTTGGACCTTCCAGGTGTTTTGGACTCCAACTCCCACCATTCCTAGCAGCTTCAGGCCCTTTTGCCCCCCCCAGCCGCTTAAGCAGGAAAGGGCCTCAGGCTGTGAGGAATGGTGGGAGTTGGAGTCCAAAGCACCCAGAGGGCCGAAGTTTTCCCATGCCTGTTTTAGGGACCTTAGAATGGTGAGCCTCCTTCCAACATTGTGATTCTGGATAGAAAACAAACAACAACATAAGGTAACATTGTTTGAGTCCACAGTGCTCTCAAGGTGTTGGTGAACTTCAACTTCCAAACTCAAGCTCAATTCCCAAGCAAACCCTTTCAGTACTTTCTGTTGGTAATGAGAGTTCAATATGCCAAGTTTGGTTCAATTCCATTGTTGCAAGAGTTCAGGATGCTCTTTGATTGTGTGTTAACTATAAATACCAGAAACTGTAACTCCCAAATGTCAAGGTCTATTTACCCCAAACTCCATCTGTGTTCACATTTGGGCATATTGAGTATTCATGCCAAGTTTGGTCCTGATCCAACATTGTTTCAGTCCACAGTGCTCTCTGGATATAGGTGAACTAAAGCTCCAAAACCCAAGGTCAATGCCCACCAAACTCTTGTAGTATTTTCTCTTGGTTATGGGAGTTCTGTGTGGGAAGTTTGTGTCTTCCTGCCATTCCTGCCAGGATATCTATGTTGTGTTCATCGAAACAGGCCTAGGTTTCACACTGAGTGTATAAATACATTTAAAAACACATTAACTATATGTATTACTGTGTTAGAGTGTCATTTTATGTCATTTTGGCTGGTGGTGTGCCCCAGGATTTTGTCAATGTAAAAAATGTGCTGCGCCTCAAAAAAGGTTGAAAAAACACTGTTCTACAGAGCCCAAGAGAGGGGGGGGGGGTCACCTCCGATATCACTACCACAGCTCCTTCACAGAATGGCAGATTCACAAATGGCAGATTTGCAGGGAAGCAATGTCCAGCTTTCTTCTCCGGGAGACAGAAGAAGGGGAGGCAATGAAGGCCTGATGCAACGTGAACGTGTATGTGTGTGAACGCTGAGTGAAATGTAATATCCCCTTTGTTTGTGTACCCAATGTAGCTGCTATATATGTGCCACCTTTTTTCTTCTCTGTATTGCTCTATGATATCGCCTGCCTCACCAGAAACGGAATAAAAGAACCCTTTAAAATGCTTTTTAAAGTATTCGTGACATTTGTTCAGCGCATTAACGTTTCCTTGGCCATTGCGCCTACTCCTTTTTGAAGGGATCCCTAGTGTATTCCCTTTGCCAACCACAGTTCGGAGCCCAACATTTGCCTCACCGTGTGATTTGTCTAATAAAGAGAGTAAATTCAACTTTTTAATTTTTTATTCATCAGAAGCGAACCAAGGGTACAGTTGTAATGTATTTAAAAAACACAAAGTTTCAAAACTTGGCATTATACTAAATGTCCTTTGACCAGAAGCTGGCCACGTGGCGTGCCTCTGGTGTTGCTATAAGGAGGTCCTCCATTGGGCATGTGGCAGGGCTCAGGTTGCATCATAGTTGGTGGTCTGTGGTTTGCTCTTCTCCACACTCGCATGTGGTGGACTCCACTTTGTGGCCCCATTTCTTCAGGTTGTGTCACGATGCAAGGACTCGGCCGGCCCCTTAATCACACACACAGAGACGGTAATCAACTAACTGTTTTATTGAAGAATAAAAACATATAAAAGAGGCAATTGTCCATGAGATGAAAGTATGGTCCAAAAGTAAAGAGTCTGTAGTAAAATCCAAAGGCAAAGGTCTTGGCAAAAGACTTGGCAAAAGCTCCGCAAATCCAAGCGGATCAAGGAACAAGGTAAAGTTCAAACAAGGCCCCAAGAAGCTTCTTGGCAAGGTACAAGCCGCAACTTGGCTCCGTGGTCCTTTGCTCGCTACACTTCGCTAGGTTAGAAGTGGCCGAGCTACTGAGGATCCGTACTTAAACCTCACGGCGGGACCCCCGACGCTCTAGGCTTCGGCGGTTGCCTGTGCTACAGGATCTCGCGCTTCTCTGGCGCTCTAGGCTGCGGTGCCAATCCCTCCTGCTGGAGTCGATGCTCCGTCTCCTATCAAAGCTCCGACCTTGCCTCCCAGCACCTGGGTCGCTATCTTCATGAGAGTCTAACTCCCCTTCGTCTTCCATGGCCTCCTCGCCCATGTTTTCCCAAATTCGCTCCTGTGATCCGTACCCACCCGGTTTCTCATAACAATCATCGCTATCAGCACTTTCAGGATCATCCTGACCTTCCCAGTCCTCATAGGCATCCGGCCATCCTTCATCCCAGGCCAAGCTCTCTGTGGGAGGGGAAGGTCCAGCTAGCTCATTAACCCCTTCCTCCATTTCTTCCTCAGCTGCGGCTGGTTCTAATGCAAGTGGGACCCCCGGTGCTGCCCCCTGCCCCCCAGGCACAAAAGAGAACGGGGTTGCTACAGGTTGGCTCTGCATCTCATGGTGCCAGAGGACAGTCTGTTCAGCGCCTTCCAAGTCACCCAGTCTTCTGTGTGCCCAGGGTGGAGTCTCTCATTCAGTATTAGCTATGGCTACAGGTTCCTGGTTTTAGCCTGTCACTTTTGGACTCTCACCTGAGAGTATCTCACCTGAGAGTATCTCTGGGGTTACACTCCCCCTGAAGACGCAGGTTCGCAGCTTGGGAGTGATCCTGGATTCATCGCTGAGCCTGGAACCCCAGGTCTCAGCGATGGCCAGGGGAGCTTTTGCACAGTTAAGACTCGTGAGCCAGCTGCGCCCGTACCTTGGGAAGTCTGATCTGGCTACGGTCATCCACGCTCTGGTCACATCCCGAATAGATTACTGCAACGCACTCTACGTGGGGCTGCCTTTGAAGACAGTTCGGAAATTACAACCAGTCCAACGGGCGGCAGCCAGACTACTAACCGGAGCTACATACAGGGAGCATACCACCCCCCTGTTGTGTCAGCTCCACTGGCTGCCTGTCCACTTCCCAGCTCAATTCAAAGTGCTGGTTTTGACCTTTAAAGCTCTATATGGTTCTGGCCCATCTTACTTGTCCGAACGCATCTGCCGCTACATCCCACCTCGTAATTTAAGATCATCCGGGGAGGCCCTGCTCTTGCTCCCGCCGACTTCTCAAATGCGGCTGGTGGGGGCGAGGGAGACGGCCTTTTCGGTGGTGGCTCCCCATCTGTGGAATGCGCTTCCTAGTGACATACGGTCAATTCCATCCCTCCTGACATTCAGGAAAAAAGTAAAAGCCTGGCTATGGGACCAGGCGTTTGCACACTAGCACAAGGCAGCACTTTTTAAAAAAACTTAAATGAATGTGTATGATATGTTGATGTAATTGTATTTTAATGTGTAATGTTTGGGGGAGGGGGTTATACTGTGTTTTATGTGTTTTAGTGTGTTGGCATCGAATTGTGCCTTTTTGGAAGCCGCTCTGAGTCCCCCCTCGGGGGTTGAGAAGAGCGGGGTAAAATGCCGGAAATAAATAATAAATAAATAAATAAATAAATAGATCTTTAAAAGCTGTTTCTTGATTTAAGGCATTGGCGGGCTGGTTGATATCCGAACAGGGGATGTACCAGAGTTGTCACTGCCTTGGTCTTTCCCTTACTGGCTGCTACTTTCCGACAGATGTCAGGTGGTGCAATATTGGCTAAACCAGTGTTTCCCAACCAATGTGCCGTGGCACACTCGTGTGCCGTGAGCAATCATCAGGTGTGCCATGGGAAATTGGAACCTCCAATACCCTTTCTCTTGGTTATGGGAGTTCTGTGTGGAAAGTTTGTGTCTTTCTGCCATTCCTGCCGGGATATCTTTGTTGTGTCCAAACAGGCCTGGAAGTTAAAAATGAAACTGATTGCAAAGAGCTCCAGAAAGATCTCTCGAAATTGAGTGAATGGGCAACAAAGTGGCAAATGCATTTTAACCTAAACAAGTGTAAAGTCATGCACATCGGGGCAAAGAACCCCAACTACACCTACCAATTGATGGGGTCAAAGCTTTCCGAGACAAACCAGGAAAGGGATCTTGGGGTCTTGGTGGACAGCTCAATGAAGATGTCAACCCAGTGCGCAGCAGCAGTGAAAAAAGCAAATTCTATGCTTGGCATGATCAGGAAAGGAATCGAAAATAGGACGGCAAATGTTGTATTGCCTCTCTACAAATCTATGGTGAGGCCACATTTGGAGTACTGTGTACAATTCTGGTCTCCGCACCTCAAGAAGGATATAACGGAACTGGAAAAGGTACAGAAAAGGGCAACAAGAATGATCCAAGGGATGGAGCGGCTCCCTTATGAAACCAGGTTGCAACGCCTTGGTCTTTTCAGCCTTGAAAGACGGCGTCTAAGAGGTGACTTGATCGAAGTGTATAAAATCATGCATGGGATAGAAAAGGTGAATAAAGAAAAATTATTTTCTTTGTCACAAAACACTAGGACTAGAGGGCACTCCCTGAAGCTCCAAGGCAGGAAAGTCAGGACTAATAAAGGGAAATATTTCTTCACCCAGAGGGTCATTGGGTTATGGAACTCACTTCCAGAGGAGGTTGTGACAGCGGTCAGCCTGGACAGCTTCAAGGCAGGATTAGACAGATTCATGGATACCAAGTGTATCGGTAGTTACTGAAAAGGACATTCAAGTGCCACCTCGGGTTGGTTGAGGTAGGCAGGATTTCCCCTGGGTACTGGTTGTGGGAGGTCGGGAGCAGGTCAGGGTTTTGCCCTCCCTTCTGCTCGAGATCCCCGTGTACAACTGGTGGGCCACTGTGTGACACAGAATGCTGGACTAGATGGGCTGAGGTCCGATTCAGCATGGCTCTTCTTATGTTCTTAGGCCTAGGTTTCACACTGAGTGTATAAATACATTTAAAAACATATTAACTATATGTATTACTGTGTTAGAGCGTCATTTTGTGTCATTTTGGTTGGTGGTGTGCCCCAGGATTTTGTCAATGTAAAAAATGTGCCGCGGCTCATAAGAACATAAGAACATAAGAAGAGCCATGCTGAATCGGACCTCAGCCCATCTAGTCCAGCATTCTGTATCACACAGTGGCCCACCAGTTGTACACGGGGATCTCGAGCAGAAGGGAGGGCAAAACCCTGACCTGCTCCCGACCCCCCACAACCAGTACCCGGGGAAATCCTGCCTGCCTCAACCAACTCCGAGGTGGCACTTGAATGTCCTTCAAAAAGGTTGGGAAACACTGTGTTGTGGTAAAGTCCTGAATCATGAAGCAATGTGCACAATGCATCATTGTGTCCCTCAACTGGCATGTGTAAATGGTGTTGACCAGGCAGCACCCAAGTTGATTTCACACATGAATTGCAGAGCTCCACGGCCAACCCTACCTAGGTGAGTTGCACCATCCCTTCCTCAAACGAAGCTAAGGAAGGAAGACATAATCATAGCCTGTTTGTTACCATGTAACTCTCCTAAGACTTTGATGTTATCCACCTAAATCAATTGATTCAAGGCAACTGCATACTAACACAATCCATTAGCATTCCCATAGGGTACATGAAGACTAACATTTTAATTGCTGCTGGCTAAAGTATCTTCTAGCATCGATGGAAACATGTCAGACCGAATTAAGACGTAACTACTCCCTACCAGCTACCGCTCATAGCTCTTTTAGTTAAAAAATAATAATAAAATGTGGTTTTCAGTGGGGTAGTTTTCATTATTAATGATATAATCCTTTCTAAATGCACAATTGAAATTTCCGTGACACTAAAATCTAGTATTTACTGGCCATAAATGTAATGTCCCATCAGAGTCCTTTGTCAATTTCTTTGATGACCCTTTATTGCCATTATCAATACGTCTATTTTCTGGAGAATTGCTCAATAATACTAGTTGCGCCACGAACTGCTTTGCACGGAGCCACGACACCCCCTAAAGTCCAAAAAGAGAATGCACGGCCTCTTTGGGATGGCATTTTCCATGCTGAAATAGAAGCCTTCGCCCTTCGTGTCTGTCAATAGCTTCTACAAGAGTGCTTCTCAACCTTCCTAATGCTGAGACCCCTTCGTACAGTTCCGTGTTGTTATGGTGACCCCCCAACCATAAAATTATTTTCGTTGCTGCTTCATAACTGTAATTTTTCTGCTGTAATGTAATGTAAATAATCACATATGCAGGATATATTTTCAATATACTGGACCAAATTTGGCACAGATACCAATACACTTAAATTTGAATACTGGTGGGGTTGGAGGGATTGATTTTGTCATTTGGGAGATGTAGTTGCTGGGATTTATAGTTCACCTACAATCAAAGAGCATTCTGAACTCAATCAACAATGGAATTGAACCAAATTTGGCACACAGAACTCCCATGACCAACAGAAAATACTGGAAGGATTTGGTTGGCATTGACTTTGAGTTTGGGAGCATGGTTTTAATCTGGAATGAATGTGTGTGATGCTAAGGCAACCGTTTTAATGTATTTTAATGTATCTTAACTGTTGAAGGGGTTTTGGGGGTTTTTTATATTGTTATTATGTAGGCATCAGTTTGTGCCGTACTGTAAGCCGCACTGAGTCCCCCCTCGGGGGTTGAGAAGAGCGGGGTAAACTCCTGAAATAATAATAATAATAATAATAATAGTTCACCTACATCCAGAGAGTACTGTGGACTCATACAATGATGGATCTGGCCCAAGCTTGGCACAATTACTCAATATGCTGAAATGTAAACACTGGTGGAGTATGGGGAAAATATATCTTGACATTTGGGAGTTGTAGTTGCTGGGATTTATAGTTCACCTGCAATCAAAGGAAATTCAGAACCCCATTGTAAAGAGGCTATTCAAATGAACCGGCTGGACAGGGTGGACCCTCTTTTACTGATCCCACCGCTGCCACAAATTTGTAACGATGAGGTCACTACGTATCTGACCTAATGTAAAAGGGTGTTGTATAACTTTAATTTAAGGATCCCTTAAATATGAAGAGATTAGCCACCAGATTGTGAGAACTGTTGTTGTTATCAGTTATCTAGGAGGGTCTGTCACCAATTATTGTGGGACTTCAAACTGTGTAACAAGACAGGTTAAAAACACTTTCCTGTCTTGCTTTACTCTGAGGCTGGACTTTTAAAATACGGAACAGAGAGAGATTGTTGATGAAAAGAACAATAACAGTTTATTTATAGCTTGGCACAAAAGCGTGATGGATACGTTATAACTTCTTAGAGGCTCAACTCATCATGGTTACGTTGGTATTGTAGAAGATACAAAGTTTAAAATGTTTGACTGTTACTATTACTCAGTTAGATCAGTATGTAACTATCTCACACACAGACCCTCTTTCCTCCTATAGGCACCTTGCCTATCTCTAGCCCTCAGGCTCTATACAAACAGACTGGCTCGCAAGCTCAGCCTACTAGAACTGTCTCTCTACAGCTCCAAAACCAGACTCCCTCAGAACCCGCTCTCTCCTAGAGCTGGGCTGACAGTTAAACTGTCAAAATTCAAACTTCCCCAGAATTCTATTCTTGGCTGTGGCAGAAAGCTGTTGACTCCTCCCACCTCTGCCTTACAGCCATGTTGCTATGACAACTCTTCCCCAAGGTGGGCCTTCACTGAAGAAGTGCACCTTCCCTAAACATCAGGGCCGTAGCCAGGATTTTGGTTCCGGGGGGGCTGAGTTTGGTTTGGGGGCTGAGACTGGGTGGAAGAGGGTTTACCCTAGCAAACCTTTTGTATTGTTATCCCAATAACCCCATGAATGTGGGATATAATGATCATGGTGATCAGATCATGATATGAATAAACATAACAGTTTAAATAATGTACCAGTAAGGCCTTCTCGCAGACCAACCTGATAATTTTCGGGGCTGAAGCCCCTTAGCCCCCGGCTACATGCCTGCTAAACATCTAAACATCTCAATACATATTCAATCCTCAATCCTATAATAAAAAATAAACACTTCTGCACACCCATCAACAATAAAATTGAGAACTGCCAATCTCTTTGACATTATCCTGCCCTCTCTGATGTTATTTGTATTTTACGTCTGTTGTTTCTTAACCCTAATGGTTTTAATTGCAGTTGTGAATGTTGTTATTATGGTTGTTTTTATTCTTTATTGTTGTTTTATTGCCTGTAAGTCGCCCCGAGCTGAATGGGAATGGCAACTGATACATTCAAATAAATAAAAAAAATTAAAAAATAGTTTGTTCCCCAGACCCTTGTGAAATTTCAAGTATTTCTACACTCAGTGTGAAACCTGGGCCTGTTTTGATGAACACAACAGAGATATCCTGGCAGGAATGGCAGAAAGACACAAACTTCCCACACAGAACTCCCATAACCAAGAGAAAATGCTATAAGAGTTTGGTGGGCATTGACCTTGGGTTTTGGAGTTGTAGTTCACCTATATCCAGAGAGCACTGTGGACTCAAACAATGTTGGATCAGGACCAAACTTGGCATGAATACTCAATATGACCAAATATGAACACGGATGGAGTTTGGGGGAAATAAACCTTGACATTTGGGAGTTGTAGTTGCTGGGATTTATAGTCAAAGAGCATTCTGAACCCCATTAATGATAGAACTGGGCCAAACTTCCCACACAGAACCCCCAGGGGGCAAGAGGAGGTCTCTACTTGGGGAAAGGGAGGCGGGCCTTCCCAATGCATGGAAAGGGAGGGACCAAGTAGACAACGGGTGGGGAGGGGGGGTGTTTGTAATTTTGTGCCTTTGTCGAGGTAGGTTTCTTAGGGTTTTTATACTTCAACACTCTAGACTCTCCCCCCTCCCTTCCTGGAGCTTCCAATTTCCCACAGCACACCTGATGTTCGCTCACGGCACACTAGTGTGCCCCGGCACACTGGTTGAGAAACACTGGTCTAGGACAGTGGTATTCAACCTATTTTGAGCCGCGGCACATTTTTTACATTTACAAAATCCTGGGGCACGCCACCAACCAAAATGACACAAAATCTAACACAGTCATACATGTAGTTAGTATGTTTTTAAATGGATTTATACACTCAGTGTGAAACCTGGGCCTGTTTCGATGAATACAACATATATATGACTTCCTCTCACATACTTATACATGGCTATCATGTCTTCTCTCAGCCTTCTCTTCTTCAGGCTAAACATGCCCAGCTCTTCAAGCTGCTCCTCATAGGGTTTGTTCTCAAGACCCTTGTGAAATTTCACCCTGAGTGAAACTTGCTTCCAGTTAGCTATGGATGTCATGAAGCTGTTATACACAGTTCCTTGGGGGAGGCAACTCTTGAAAATCTAGTAAAATAGTTTTTTAAAAAAAAAAACCATTTCCAAGTGGAGAGGCTCAATTTGTTTCTTGGAAACTTGTGAGGGGCCTGCTAGGAGGGAGGAGAGTGCCAATTTCCCACGGCACACCTGATGATCGCTCGTGGCACACTAGTGTGCCACGGCTCACTGGTTGGGAAACACTGACTTAGAAGATGAACTGGCTGTGCAGGGAACAGATCAGAGGCTATGTAGCTGAATCAAACCAGAATTTATTAAATGACAAGAATTTTAGACGTTCTCTCCTCCTGAGTCTCACTACAAAGTCTTTATGAGGAGAGGTAAAGTCTTTGAGAGATAGTCACAGTTAGGGTTGCCATATGTCCCTTATTCTAAGGGACGTCCCTTATTTTGGCCCTAAAATTTGTGTCCCTTATTTTTTTTGACTAGCAGGACAGGACTGGGCGGGGCCTGATTCCCAGAGGAAGCTGAAGGCGCTGCGGTTTCCACGGCAATGCCTGCCCAAGGGGATTGTTGGATCATGTTGCAGGGCAGCCTGGTTGCTTGAGAGTTCCCCGTAAAAAGGAAGAGGCGATACTAGGACTTTTTCAAAGTACAGTAGACTAATTAACCGTTACCGCCCCAGCCTGGGAATGTTGGATCATGTTGGATAAAGATAGTTTCTGGTTGCTTGAGAGTTACTCTTAAAATAGGCCTAGCTGTGCATCCCAATACTATACAATGCTGTGTATCCCATATTATACTATACCATTAACTATTGACCTAATAATCATGAAGGTGTACTGTCTTATAAAATTTATTTTATTTTAATGTTTAGACAGTAAAATTTATTTTAAGTCAGCACTTTTAAAGTCAAAGGACTAAATACAGATGGAGAAAATAAGGTAGTTCTAATAATGGGTTTTTTTTGCATGACAAAGCATGCAGAAACATACCATAAGAGGGAATAAGTCAGTTTCTTTTGTGAGTTTCAATCGTTATCTTATTCTGTTAATAAAACTATTTCTACCTAATGTTTGAGTTTCAAGTTTTTAATGAAGTGTCCCTTATTTTTGTGGAAAAAATCCCTTATTTCTTATATCAAAAATGTCCCTAGACTAATCTTATTTCTTATATCTTTATAAAGTGGAAAAGTGGAAGGATAACCCTAGTCACAGTTCTGACCAAACTGAGGCTCTTGAATCTTTCGTTCTTCTTATTGTCTTTTTCTCAGTGTTTCACAACTGCTGTGACGCGGCATAGTAGTGTGCCATGACTGACCTCCTGCTGTGCCACGAGAAAAGCTCTCTGCCCCCCTTCCTTCCCCGCTCCTTCCGCTGAACTCCAGCTGCTTGGGGGGGGGGGAGGAAGGGCCGGGCGGCGGCGAAGGAAAAGAAGAAGGGGCCGCCTTCGGCCGTTTCCCCAGCCATCCTCCAATCCGCCATGACTCCCGCCCCTCACTCGCTGAAGCCACGTGAGCCCCGCCCACTGAAGCCCGTCCACCGCTCATGCTCCTCCTCCACGCGGCTTCAGCTTCAGCTGTGGGAGAGCTGAAGCTGAGGGGAGGGGCATGGCATGGCCTGGCTCCTCCCCCTCCCCCGGCTTTGGCACTCCCAGCAGGCCACCATCCCCCAGTCGTTCTTTATTATTTATTATTTATTTATGGCATTTTACCCCGCTCTTCTCAACCCCCGAGGGAGGGGGGACTCAGAGCGGCTTCCAAAAGGCACAATTTGATGCCTACATCACAATCGCAGTATAAAAACACAATATAAAACCCTCCAGCATTCGACACTAAAATACATTAAAATACAATTATATTCACACATCCTATGCATTCACCTATGTTAGAAACAGTGTTCCGTCCATAAAAGCATTGAGCCCTATTCACCAACTTTCCATTAAACTACTAAAGTGCTGTCCGTGCTACTATGCGAATGCCTGGTCCCACATCCAGGCTTTCACTTTTGTCCTAAATGTCAGGAGGGATGGAATTGATCGTATGTCGCTAGGGAGCGCATTCCACAGACGGGGAGCCACCACCGAGAAGGCCCTCTCCTTCGTCCCCACCAGCTGCGCCTAGGAAGCCGGCGGGAGCGAGAGCAGGGCCTCCCCGGATGATCTTAAAGTACGAGGTGGGACGTAGCGTTAGAGTGTGTCATCTTGTGTCATTTTGGTTGGTGTGTTTTAATGTTAAAAATGTGCTCAAAAAGGTTGGGAAAGCTTTTAGAATGGGAGACCGAAACTGAAGAAGTAAAAAACTGTATGGTAATTTGGGCGAAAAATATTGGCAGACAGATAAAGGAATGGCAAAAATTATGGAACAAAAAGGTTAAATATACATATGCCTCCGATTTAAAGGAAAATTGGTTTAAAATGTTCCATCGATGGTACATAACACCGAAAAGATAGGATAATGTATAATAAAAGCCAATCACTCTGTTGGAAATGTAACTCTCATATTGGAAGTTACTTCCACGTGTGGTGGTCTTGCCCAAAAACCAACAAATATTGGAAAAGGATTCATAAGGAGACACAGTTGATCCTTCAAGTTAAATTCCCTTGAAGCCTGAATATTACCTACTGGGATTGAATGATGATGAATTAAAATTAGATGAAAATAAAGATAAACTTTTTTGTATATGTGACAACTGCAGCGCATGGTTTTTGCCAAAGAATGGAAGACAGATCTAATACCCAACAAGGACCTATGGATACACAAAATCTATAATATAAAGGACATGGACAAATTAATTTACCTCCTGAGGAAAAATACGGGAAACCCAAGAAAACAAACAGACTGGACAATGTTTGAAGAATATATGAGAAAGAAGGAACTTAAGAACAAATAGAGAACAACCTACTTGGAGAAGAATGGAAGTCATATGTATATATTAGGCATGGTTTAGAACCCAAAAATAGCAAATCGCATGGTTTAAATCTAAAATGGGGGTTGATAGTAATAGGAAGACTTACAAAAAAATTTCCAAAAGTTCTAAAATGTAACTTAATTACTAACGAAATTGTTAGTAGTTCGTATGCCAGCGCATGTGCATTCAGATGAGTTTTTGGCCTACAACTCCCAGAAATCCTAACAGCTGGTAAATTGGCTGGGATTTCTGGGAGTTGTAGGTCAAAACTTGAATAAATCACACTGAATTCTAGATGGGACTCTCCAAATAGGAAGGAGGAGGGAAGGAGGGAGGGAGGGGGTATTCTATTCTTGAAGCAGCAAAAGAAAAGGAGGAGGAGCCCCCCCCCTCGCTCCTCGCTGCCTCTCTCTCACCCCGATCCCGAGGGAGCGAGGGCCCAAGTTTGCCCAGGCTAGTCATATACCTACATTCCATGCCATAATACAGCAGTAATAACAATGGGTATAAGAAGAGTAAAATTCAAACCGTGGTATTCTGACTGGTCCCTCCTCATGCGGTGCAAACGGGCTCTTCTCTGTGAGCCCGGGAAAAGCCAGCGTTTTCTGCTTGGGTGCACACACATACATATTCTTTGGGGGATTTTCTGCAGAATCTTCTCAATGAGGCCCGGATTCTGCAGCAAATACCCCCCCAAAGAATATGTATGTGTGTGCACCAAAGCAGAAAACGCTGGCTTTTCCCGGGCTAATAGAGAAGAGCCCATGTGCACCGCATGAGGCAGAGACCAGTCAGAATACTTCGGTTTGAATTTTACCTCTTGTTATTGTTATTACTGCTGTATTATTGCATGTGCCTGGAATGTAGGTATGACCAGTTGGATTACTTATAATATTAGGCACTTACAGTAGCATTCATTCTATTATACATTAGGTTGGTTTCTCACCCCAATACTCTTTGATGCTTTAGATCCTGGCAGGCAGGAGAGGGGGGAAGCCTGGAAAAATGTAAACAGAGAGGTTTCCAGAAGTAAATCCACAAGGGAGGGCCCTTCATCCAAAGTGCCCTCCTTGCAGATTTACTTGAGTAATCCTCTCTGTTTACATTTTTCCAGGCTTCCAGCCGAAAGAAGGAGCGAGTTTAGGCTTGCCTTGCCATAATACTTATTGGCAAGGGAGGCGGGAGGGTGGTGAGAGAGAAGGAGGGTGCCCTTTATGCCCCCTTACGACCTAATAACGACACTTAAGAAAATCCTGGCCCCGAGGTTCGAAAAAAGAAAGTCCACTTCCTGGTTGGCATTCCAGGTGCGGAAATACTCGAAAGTAGCATTTCTTACGAATTTCTTACGAAACGAATCATTTTCATAACTTTTTTCTCATGCCTAGTATATATCTGTATTCACTGCTTTGTTCTACCCCTTTTCCTCCCTTCCCACCCTTCCCCATCCCACCTGATCTTCACACCTTTCCCAACAACTATCCACACCCCACCCAATCAACCTCTATCGTGAATTTATTTCACATCACTATATCTTCATTTCATGTATCACCAAATATATAAAACCAATAAAAAAAATTTTTTAAAGGTTGGGAAAACACTGCTCTAAGGTGACCTCAATATGGAACTCTGACTGGACTTGAATACAATTCTTTCAGCCCCAACTGGACTTGAGTACAATTCATACAGCTCAGACTGGCTGTGCTATTTTGTAGAGCGATGGGCCTTCCTCTCTCTCTGCCTTTCAGTCACGAAAAGTCTGACTTTTCCAAGAAAGAGAAGTGCCTCTCCCAAGGCTCTGCCCCTGAGGGGGCTCAGCCTCATTTTCACCCCAGTCTTCCACCACCAAGGGTTGTGGGGATGGAGGTAGCACCTCCAAGACAAAGAAGCTGCAACATGTTGCACCTACATCTTTTGGAAGAAATGCAACCAGAGCCTCCATCCTGCTCAAAACTGTAATTAAATGAAACAACATTTCCAAATGGTCATTGGCTTTATAATTGAAGCAAATTATGGAGGGCAATCCATTTGGATGACGACAACCATGTACATCAGTGTTTCCCAACCAGTGTGTCGTGGCACACTAGTGTGCCGTGAGCGATCATCAGGTGTGCCGTGGGAAATGGGAACCTCCAATCCCCTTTCTTCCCCTTCCTGCCGAACACTTTTTCTTTTCCACTCGGGCTCCTTTCGTCCCAGCCTCGCTCTGCTCGCTTTGCCTCGCTTTGCTCTTGCTGCCGCTTCTGCGGGAGAGGGGAGGGAGAAAGACGTGACCCGTGCAGGCGCTACTGCGCAGACTCGCCCCACGTCTCCCTCCCTCCCATCCACAGTGCTCTACAACTCAAAACTCAAGGTCAATGCCCACCAAACTCTTACAGTATTTTCTCTTGGTTATGGGAGTTCTGTGTGGGAAGTTTGATTCCATTCCATCATTGGTGGAGTTCAGAGTGCTCTTTGATTGCGGGTGAACTATAACTCCCAGCTGTTGAGCAAGACCTTTGTGTGTGTCTTTCTGCCATTCCTGCCAGGATATCTATGTTGAGTTCATTGAAACAGGCCCAGGTTTCACACTGAGTGTATAAATACATTTAAAAACATATTAACTATATCAGTGCTGTCCAATTTCTACTGGACCTAGGGCTGGACTTCCAGTCACTGATGACCTGGGGGGGGGGCCACTCCGCCCTGCCCCCGCCCCTGCCCCAGCCACACCCCCGGCCACGCCCCCAGCCCCTCCTCCTAAAGTGTCACGCCAGCCTCAGAAGCAGCGATTTTGCTTCTGAGGCTGGCGTGACCCTTTAGGAGGGAGGGCAAAGCCAAGGGGAGCCCTCCATGGCTTCGCCCTCTCTCCTAAAGTGTCACACCAGCCTCCTCCTCTGTTCTGCCACTCCCACCGGCGCACCGATCAGGGCACCGGTGGGAGAGGCAGAACGGAGAAGGCGTGCCTAAAGAGGAGGAAGGAAGCGCTTGCCTTCCTTCTCTTTAGGCACGTCCCTCCCTGTTCTGCCTCTCCCACCGGCGCACCGATCAGGGCGCCGGTGGGAGAGGCAGAACGAGAAGGCAGGCCTAAAGAGGAGGAAGGCAAGCGCTTGCATTCCTCCCTCTTTAGGCACGCCTCCTCTCCCTGGCTCCTCCTCCCTGCACCGCCCTTGTCCCTCTCACTGGCGCCGATGCAAACCGGTTTGCATCGCGCCGGCAAGAGAGGGAAGAAGAGGGCGATGCAGGGAGGAGGAGCAGGCTTCCTTCCTTCTCCCTGCCCTGCCTCCTCCTCCCTCCCCCCCCCACCCCTGCATGGAGAGAGGGAGGGAGGGCGTGGTGCAGGGAGGAGGAGCTGGCTCACTTCCTCCTCCCTGCCCCGCCTCCCCCGGCCGCCATTTTCGACAGCCCTGAACTATATGAACTATATGTATTACTGTGTTAGAGTGTCATTTTGTGTCATGTTGGTTGGTGGTGTGCCCCAGGATTTGGTAAACATTTTTCAAAAAATGTTGAAAAACACTGATGTAGATAATCTCAAGAAGACCATGTTCTCTGTGTATGTGATGGGTGGCTACTCACCACATAACCGCAGATCACCTTCTTCTTAATAGTAGGAAATGGAATTAGGTTTCCAGCCATAAGAGCCATAACGTCTTTTCCGTGCGCTTTCAGGCTGCTCTGCGGGTGATAGATTGTTTAATCTGTATAATCAGTTGCTTTCAAGTGATGCTTCAAATCTGTCCTCTCTCCTTTCAAAAAATTCTCTCTGAGTCTGTAATTCCTGACAGAAGGATTCTCCACAATCGAGAAGATGGTGACAATATTTTTTCAGCCAGAATGGTTAATTTGGATGTCTCGTTTCTCGTATCTCTTTGTCTTCTTTCATTGTTATTCTGCTGCCGCCGGTTAACATGGTGAACGTCTCCCTAAGTCTCTCTTCACACTTCCATCTTCAGGGACTGGGCTGTCCGTCCATCAGGGATTGGGCAAAGGATTGTGCTTGATCTGGTGTTGGAAGGAACAGTAGCTAGGATCAGGGCCGTAGCCCGGAGTTTGAGTCGGGGGGCTGAGTTTGGTTCGGGGCTGAGACTGGGTGGAAGAGGGTCTACCCTAGCAAACCTTTTGTATTGTTATCCCAATAACCTCATTAATGTGGGATATAATGAGCATGGTGATCAGATCATGATATGAATAAACATAACAGTTTAAATCATGTACCAGTAAGGCCTTATCGCGACCACCCTGAGAATTTTCGGGAGGGCTGAAGCCTCTAGCGCCCCGGCTACATGCCTGGCTAGTAGGCATGGATTAGAACCCAAAAATCGCGATTCTAAAATCAGATGGGGGGGGGATTTTTTTTATTAGTAATAGAAAGACTTACAAAAAAATTTCCAAAAAGTTCTAAAATGTAACGTAATTACTAACGAAATTCTAAATTGGTTCTAAAGTCTGAAAAGCAGGGAAACAGGACTGACACTGTTTTAAGCACAGGCAAATCAAGGGGCAACATTTCCCTTGGTTTCCTTGCAGGGAGATACAATGCATTAATATATTATTATTATTATTATTATTATTAAATAAAATAGTCAAGGCTTGCTTCTCCAGAGCATTTATTAGAATTAAATAATAAATTCTAATAGTAAGAATGTAGTAAGGGTGATAGTGACCTGGAGGGTATGAGGAACGTGCTCTTGGTAAACTAGAACAGGGCTGTCCAACTGGCCTGGGTTGTTATATCTAGCAGAAAAGGGGCCGCCCGCATGGCCCCTTTCCTGCTAAGATATAACCCGACCCAGGCTTGTCGGCTTATATCTTAGCGGGAAAGGGCTGCGTGCGGGTGGCCCTTTCCTGCTAAGATATAACCCGACCCAGGCTTGGGTCGGCTTATATCTTAGCGGGGAAAGGGCTGCCGTGCGGGTGGCCCCTTCCCCGCTAAGAAATAACCCGACCCAGGCCTGGGAAACAGGAGGAAACTCGGCCCCGGGCTGCTTCCAAAGCGCGCTTTGGAAGCAGCTCGGGGCCTTGATTCGGAGGAATTTCCTCCTGTTTCCCAGGCTGTCTCTCAGAAGCGGAGGGAGAGCCTGGCGACCAGGCGGAAAGTCCTCCGATTGGGAACTCGCAGGGGCTAGGGAGGCATCGATGCCACCCTTGCTCCTGCGAGGTCCTGTCTGCTGCGTGTTCCCTTTAATACGGGTTGGATTCTGACCTGGCAGGGGGAAGGGAGACACGATGCCACCCTTCCCCTGCGAGCCACAATCCAACCCGTGTTAAGGGGAACACAGGTTGGATTGGGCTTCAGTCGGCTGATATCTTAGGCAAGAAGAGGCTGGCTGCGGCCAGCGCCTTCATGGCTGAGATATGCTCGACCCAGGCTTGGGTCGGGTTATTTCTTAGCGGGGAAGGGGCCACCCGCGCAGCCCTTTCCAGGCTCCTTTCCCTGCAGTTTAAAGTGCTTTTTCCTGAGTCCTCCAGCCGCTCTAGGACTTCCGGTTTCGATCTCTCTATGGTTCTGGCTGGTTTTTCTTCCTGGAGGCAAGGCCTTTCAGTTAAAGTAGGCCTCGAGCATGGAAAGGCCCCATCTGACTGTGAGTAATGTCTGGGATTTTGGATTTTTGATTTTGATTTTGGAAGGGGTAATAGGGAGCCTTCCAAATATTTAGAATTTAACGAAATTTTGGGCCCAGGGGGTTCGAAAAAGAAAGTCCACTTCCGGGATTGGCCTTGCGATCCGTAAAAACTTGAAAGTCCCATTACATACGAATCACTTACGAATTCTTTTGATTTTCATAACTTTTTTCTCATGCCTACTGGCTAGGATGTAAGATGAGAAGATCTAATGCAGGGGTGCTCATTAGGTATCTTGCAATCGACCAGTCGATCCCGAGTACATTATGAGTCGATCCCAGCCAGGTGGGGCGCTTCTGCCCTGCGCACATGCTCCCGACACCACCTTTCACCTGCGCGGGGCTTCTTCCGCCACTCAGGCTTTAGTGGGCGGGCCCTGGCACTCGTCTCTTGATAGTGACCGCCCATTGGTTGCTCCTGGGTGGGGCGGGAGCAAGGAGAAGGCGTGCGTAGGGATAGGATGCCAGGCTGCAGGAGGGAGTGTGTGTGTGTGAGAGAGAGAGAGATAGAGAAAACCTCACCGGAGGACGATGGTCCCCGCGGTGGGGCTGCGGCTGACGAGCGCGCCCTCGATGCCAGTGAGTGAAGACTGGGCGGGGCCCCGTCTCGCCCTCCACCCTGTCTCTCTCTTGCCTCGGCGGCACTGGGGCCCCGTCCAGGCTTAACTTACCGGCATCAAGGGTGCGCTCGTCAGCTGCAGTCCCACCGTGGGGACCATCCTCCTCTGGCGAGGACTTCTCTCTCACTCACACACACACACTCCCTCCCTCCCTCCCTCCCTCCTGCAGCCTGGCATCCTATCCCTGTGCGCGCCTTCACCTTGCTCCCGCCCCACCCAGGAGCAACCAATGGGTGGTCACTGTCAAGAGACGAGTGCCAGGGCCCGCCCACTAAAGCCTCAGTGGCGGAAGAAGCCCCGTGCAGGCAGAAGGTGGCGTCGGGAGTGCGCGTTGGGAGCGCGAGTGCGGCAGAGGCGCGCGCGCAGCAGTGGCACGCCTGGTACATCTTTGAGACTTGGTTGTTATAAAAGTAGCTCGCATGCTGTAAAAGTGTGGGCACCCCTGATCGAAAGTAATCAGGATCAAAGCTGCAGTTTGGTTGAAATGAGTTTTGATAGAGGCCACATTCAAAAGAAATATGTTAGTAAATTCAAATTCTGTTTTTTGTTTGTTTGTTTGTTTGTTTTTAAAGGCCTAAATTAGCCTGGGGAAGGAGCCCCCTGTGGTGGAGTGTGTTAGACCCTTGTGCTGGCAGGACTGGTGACTGACAGGTCAGAGGTTCGAATCAGGGGGGCGTGCGGATGAGCTCCCTCTGTGAGCTCCAGCTGTGGAGCTCTGTGAGCTCCAGCTCTCATGTCCAGTGTGGACATGAGAGAAGCCTCTTACAAGAATGGTAAAACATCAAACATGCAGGCAACACCTGGGCAACACCCTTGCAGACAGCCAATTTTCTCACACCAGAAGTGACTTGCAGTTTCTCATGCCGCTCCTGACATGGAAAAAAAACTGCATTATACAGAATCTATACCAATATAATGCAGTTTTCCTACTTCGCTTAGAACAGGGCTGTCCAACTGGCGGCTCGGGGGCCGTACACGCCCCCCGAGCCCCCTCCCTACGGCCCCCTAACCCCCTGCAAGACATCAGTTTTTATTTTTAAAAATTTTTCTTGAAAAAATTCCAAAAATTTCGATCTCCGGGGGGCGCGAAGGGGGCTGACGCGAGTGAAGAGGAGGCGGAGGGAAGCCACGTCAGATGCCCTAAGGGTGGGACTTCCCCCCGCCTGTTCCTCTCTCGCGCAGGGCCGCTCGCGGGCTTGCGCGCCAGGGCGGGATCGGCGAGCTGCCCTCCGCCATGTCCCTAGCTCTTGCAGCGGCCGTGCCTTAAGGAAGGTAAACTACCGGGCTTACCTTCCTTCAGGCGCGGCCGCTGCAAGAGCTAGGACACGGTGGAGGGCGGCTCGCCGATCCCCGGCCCGCCCCCGCCCTGGCGCGCATGCCCGGCATCTTGCGCGACCCGCCCCTTTTTGGCTGGGCTGGGGATGTCAGGCGTGGCGCCTGATGTCACCCGCCGAAAGGGGCGGGCCGCGAGGACGCTGGGCATGCGTGCCAGGCCGGGAGCGGCCCCGCCCCACGAGCGGCGCTGCCCCCGCTGCGGCCACGCCATCCGCTGCGGCCCCCAAGGTGATCAGTCACCTGAATTCCGGCCCTTGGGCCTGAAGAAGTTGGACAGCCCTAGCTTAGAACACTTTATTGGCCTTGATTGGCCTTATTGGCCTGCAGTGTGCATGAGCAGCATTGTTTTGTAGCTGCCATAGTTTCCAGTCATCTGAAACTGCATTAAATGGTCAGTGCAGATTTTATTTTATTATTTTGACTTGTATCCCACCCTTCCCGAAAAGGCTCAGGGTGGTTCACAGCAATGAACAACAAAACACAACATACTTGAAAACATAATACAAACAGATTAAGACCAGAGTCGGGGTTACAGCTTAGAGATTGAACGCCTGACGGAACAGGTTGGTCTTTCAGGCCCTCTGAAAAGCCTGTAGGTCAGTTACTGCTCGTGCCTCCTCCGGGAGGGCGTTCCAAAGGGTAGGCGCTGCTACAGAAAGCGTACGCTGCCACGTCGATTACAAGCAGCAGATCTTAAGTGATGGAACCTCTAGTAGGTTATGATCCATGGACCGTAGTGGTCTCTGGGGAACGTGCAGGGAGAGGCGGTCCTTCAGGTACACTGGCCCCAGGCCATGCAAGGCCTTAAAGGTTAGCACCAGCACTTTGAAGGCAATCCGGTACTCGATGGGAAGTCAGTGCAAGCGCTGTAGGACTGGTGTGATGTGGCACGATGGTGTCACTCCAGTCAGCAGTCGAGCCGCAGCGTTTTGCACCATCTTCAGTTTCCGGATTACCGACAAAGGAAGGCCAATGTAAAGGGTGTTACAGTAGTCCAGTCTCGAGATGACCGTGGCCTGGATTACTGTGGCCAGGTCGTCACCAGAAAGGTAGCGCGCCAGCCGCCTTGCCTGGCGCAGGTGGAAAAATGCTGCTCTGCTCACGGTGGAGACCTGAGCCTCCATTGTCAGCAGAGGGTCCAGTTGGACCCCCAGGCTTTAAACCAGAAGCGATGGGCTAACCACCTCACCATACATTATTGGCAGATGGAGATCCCCCGGGGTGACCCAGCCACAGGACCTCCATCTTTGACACCATCCTGCTGGCTCGTAGCCACCCAGTCATGGCTTCCAGGCACTGGTGGAAATAATCGGGTACAGAGTCTGGCCGGCCTTCCATCCTCAGCACCAGCTGGGTGTCATCAGCGTACTGATGGCACTCCAGACCAAAACTACGCACCAGTTGGGCAAGTGGACGCATATAGGTGTTAAATAATAGAGGGGAGAGGTTAGCCCCTTGGGGGACCCCACAGTTAAGGGGGACCCTTTCCGAGACTATCCCTCCCCGATCCACCCGTTGTCCCCGATCTTGGAGGAAGGAGGCCACAGATGGGACTGCTGTCAGAATAGTTGGATAGTATTGGGTTTCGGTGCTACCTTGAGGGACTTTGTGGATCCATGCTTCTATTGTTGCCTATATTGCATTCATTTGGGGTGTGTTAACTATAATCTTTCCTGCCTTTTGAAGTTCAAGTAAACATGGAACCCTGTTGCATTCACGATTTGGTTGGGAGTGCAACATAAGGTTGTGTTTTGCTCATTGAAACTGGGAAGTTGCATGGATTTATATGTATATTTACAATCCATTCCACCGTTTGGAGGTATAATTTAGTTCTCGTGCCATTTGATATTTTTCCTTTCCAAATGGGAAATAGAATACTTGAAGCCTTGAATCTAATAAGCAGGATTCTCCGTGGGGATGTGATTCTTTGGTACAGTTATAGTTATTGCCTTGAAAATACTCACCGACGTGATTCATGCTTATCCTATATTTCGCAAAGATAATTTTGCTAAATTATGATCTCTTTTTTCTTTGCAAAATATTTTAATCTATGTTGGTAAACTAGTCAATAAATTTGGATGATTCACTTTGAGTTCCTCTGGTGCTCATCTGTATGCATCATTAGCCTCTGCTTAATCATTTATACTTTGCAGGATACCGCTTGCCATATACGGTTAGACGTCTTGTTATCATTTTGGATTTTTTCCGATTTGCCGGATAAGGACTTTGAGCAAGTTATCCTCTGCACATGTAGCTGGTAATATAACACCTTGGAGTCAATGTCACTTTCCTCTGAGTATACATGAATCCGATTGTTCACTAATCTGTGTGCTCTTGAGTTTACAAATCATACATTCCATCCGAGGCAGATGCAAGAGCTCATAAGATATAAACACTCGGAACATTTCCCATGAAACCTCTGCCCAGACCAGCTTTTTGAATCCTTGTTCAGAGGTAAGGAATAGATTTGTTCCCATGCCCAAAGGTGCAGGCTGATAATTTATTTATTTATTTATTTATTTGGATTTATCCATCGCCACTCTCATCCGGCTCAAAGCGACTTACACATAGCAAAATATGGTTACAATTGCATATATAAAATACATTAAAAGATACATTAAAAAATCCTAAAACAATACAACAATCCGCACACACATAATAGCAGGTGTCAGAGAGCCTGCAGTTTCCAATAGCAGGGGGCCTGCAATTTAAAGGCCGAACGCCTGTTGGAATAACAGAGTCTTGCAGGCCTTCCGAAAAGCCAGCAAGCTAGGAAGAGCATGGACTTCTGGAGGGAGCGCATTCCAAAGTGTTGGTGCAATGATACGGAAAGCTCTCCTCCGTGTTGAAGTCAAGTGGAAGGACTTACAGCTTGGGATTACCAGAAGGTTATGTGACTCTGAATGCAGTGGTCTAGTGCAGGGCTGTCCAACTTCTACCGGCCCAGGGGCCTGAATTCCGGTCACTGATGACCTGGGGGGCCTAAGGGTCTGCCTCCGCCCTGCTCTACTCCCCCCCCAGGCTCCGCCCGCCCCACCCCTCCCCTTATTTTTATTTAATATTAAATATATTTAATTCCATCCTCCCTCCCCTTATTTTTATTTAATATTAAATATTAAATATATTTAATTCCATCCTCCCCTCTCCCCTTATTTTAATGTATCCCATCTCCCCTTATTTCATCTTTAAATATATTTAATTTTATATTTAATACATGAGGGGAGATGGGGGGAGGGAATGAGGAGCCCCCTGCTTTGGCCTACCTTTTCCAAATGCGCAGGATCCAGGAGTACCCGGACGACGAGAGAGGCGACGACCGACTGAGTCGAAGAAGGTCCTAATCGCGTCTGTGGGCCTCAGCGATCCAGTAGTAGAGTAGCCAAAGAGTATCGCGAGAATACGCAATCCACACGGGATTTCGCTGTCAACGCCGGCGTGATCTCGCGTTGACAGCGAAATGCCGTGTGGATTGCGTATTCTCGCGATACTTGCTCTAAACCCGGAAGTAGGTTTTTTTCCCCAATTTTTATTATTTATTTTATTTTTCAATTTTTATTTTTTATTAAAAAGCTTAGGGGGCCGTAGGGAAGGGGCTGGAGGGCCTTATACGGCCCCCGGGCAGCCAGTTGGACAGCCCTGGTCTAGTGGGACAGTATAGGGCGAGGCAGCCCCAGACCATTCAAGTCCTTAAAGGTCAGTACCAGCCCTTTGAAGGTAATCTGGAATTCAACTGGGAACCAGTGCAGTTTGCGTAAAATGGGAGTAATGTGGCAGCATGTTGGAATGCCTGCCAGCAGCCGAGCGGCAGCGTTCTGCACTAGCTTGAGTTTCCAGATCATCGAAAAAGGAAGGCCAATGTAGAGAGTGTTACAGTAGTCCAGCCTTGAGATGACCGTTGCTTGGATCACTGTGGCTAGATCGTGGCGGGACAGGTAGGGGGCCAGCTTCCTTGCCTGGCAGAGATGGAAAAAAGCTACTCTACTGACAATGGAGATATGTGTCTCCATCAACAGTTGAGAGTTGAGTGTAACACCCAGACTCTTTACAGATGATGACGTAACGTCACGCTGTCCAGGGTTGGAAGCTGAACATCCCTAGCGCCCGGACGACCAAGCCACAGGATCTCCATCTTAGCCAGATTCACCTTCAACCCACTGGCTCGCAACCATCCAGTAATGGCTTCGAGGCAGCAATGGAAATTATCGGGTATGGATTCGGGCCGGCCTTCCATCCCCAGAATGAGCTGGGTGACAATCCAACCCAAAGCTACGAACCAATCGAGCAAGTGGTCGCACATAGATGTTAAACAATAGAGAGGAGAGGATTGCCCCCTGAGGAACACCACAAAAAAGGGGGGGAACCCCCGGAGACATAAGAACATAAGAGCATAAGAAGAGCCATGCTGAATCGGGCCTCAGCCCATCTAGTCCAGCATTCTGTGTCACACAGTGGCCCACTAGTTGTACACAGGGATCTCTAGCAGAACGGAGGGCAAAACCCTCACCTGCTCCCGACCCCCCACAATCAGTGCCCGGGGAAAATCCTGCCTGCCTCCATCAACACAGAGGTGGCACTTGGGTGTCCATTTCAGTAGCTACCGATTCCCTTGGTATCCATGAATCTGTCTAATCCTGCCTTGAAGCTGTCCAGGCTGACCGCTGTCACAACCTCCTCTGGAAGTGAGTTCCATAACCCAATGACCCTCTGGGTGAAGAAATATTTCCCTTTATTAGTCCTAACTTTCCTACCTTGGAGCTTCAGGGAGTGCCCCCTAGTCCTAGTGTTGTGTGACAGAGAAAATATTTTTTTCTTTATTCACCTTCATTCCCCCATCATTCCCCACAGACCACTGTGTCCCAGAACCAAGACCGATAAAGACCAAACTTGGCAAACAATGCACTCCATGACCCACACTCCATCCGACTGCAGATTAGAGGAGGACACACCATGGATAATGGGATTTCAAGTACCTCCACTCACTTCCAAAATACCCCACCCACACACGCATCAACCTCTACATCAACACAGCAGACAGAAAGACAGGACTCCAACATCCCACCCACCAAAACAACCCACAACAACACAGCCATGACCCCAACAACAACATAACTAAGAACAACTCCAACCCTTACATACTCAGACTTCCTCGCATCTCCAAAATAGGGCACAGCAACGCGTGCCGGGTACAGCTAATCAGATATAAGACAAAAAAAACCAAACATTGAATGGAAGCATCAATTTCCCAGTTCCTTGGGGGGCAAGTAACTTCCCCACATTATAAATGAGTATTTTTAATTCATTTGTGTCTGGTGGGGTTGCACCTCTCGCTTCGTAAATCAGGTTGTAAGTATGGATTTAAAAATCATGACTTAGAACCTGAGTCTGATTTTTTGCACAGCCTTAATAAATATACCTCCATAAATGTACAATTCGCCCTTTCCAAACCATTCCACTGAACACCATCCTCCCTTGAGAACATCTCAAAGACCACAACACAGAGTCCCCGCTTTCTCCCTTGATTCATCCTAGGGATATTACAGAGCCTGCTCCTCGGTGAGGTCAGGGGCGGGGGATTGTAAACTTGTTTGAGACTCAAGAGAGCCAGGCGTGTTGCTTTGCTTTGCCAGCCATCCTTTTCCTCGCTTTGCATTCTTTGCCGGAGGTTTATGCACACTGGTGGAGGCTGCTTATAATCATCCCAGTCAAGCCGCACGCAGGGTTTATGGGTTTGTACTCCTAAGAAGGTCCCAGAATTACAGCCCTTGTAGAACTGTGGTAAATCCTTAGCTTTATTCCCCCACAAAGGAACGTTCTGCTTTTCGGAGGAGCCGAGTGTGGTTATGTCTTTATCAAGGACAGAACTATAAGTGCAAAAAGGGATGTAAGGCATTGCTCTGATGTTCTTTTATTATTATTATTATTATTCGGGTTTCTATGCCGCCGACTCCCTGAGGCTCGCGGCGGCTCACAGGAACCGAAGGTACAACTACACACAAGCAATGCGATAAAACATCTAAGACAATTAAACAGTTAAAACAGCAAAATACAAACCCCCAGGTACAGTTCAGAAATTAGACAGCGTGACACCCCAGGACAGCGGCTAAAGCGGAACATGGGCAGGACCTACTCACCGAAGGCCTGCTTAAACAAATAAGTTTTGCAGGCGCGTCTAAACGGGAGCAGGTCCTTTATAGCCGGGAGGGCGTTCCACAGCGTAGGAGCTATAACGGAGAACGCCCTCCGGCGAGTAGATGTCAGTTTAGCCGATTTCGCCGAGGGTATCTCTAACAAATTAGCATCCTCGGAGCGTAGTGATCTCGGGGGACAGTGTGGGGTGAGTCGGTCCCTCAAGTACGCTGGCCCCAGGCCATGCAAGGCCTTAAAGGTAAGAACCAACACCTTGAAGGAGATCCGGTGCTCGATTGGGAGCCAGTGCAGATCCTGCAAAACAGGTGTGATGTGGCGGCCTGCTGGGGTTCCAGACAGGAGCCGGGCGGCAGTGTTCTGCACCAGCTTGAGCTTCCGGGTCGCCGACAGAGGAAGGCCAACGTAAAGCGCGTTACAGTAATCCAGCCTTGAGATGACCGTAGCTTGGATCACCGTGGCCAGGTCATTCCGGGAGATATAGGGGGCCAGCCTCCGAGCCTGTCGCAGATGAAAAAGCAACCTTGCTGACCGCGGAGACCTGGGCCTCCATGGTCAGCTGGGAGTCCAGATGGACCCCCAGGCTCTTAACGGAAGGCAATGGGCATAGCGCCACACCGTCCAGGGTCGGAAGCTGGACATCTACACCACCCGAGCGGCCCGACCACAAGATCTCCGTCTTCGCCGGATTAACCCTCAACCTACTGGCACGCAGCCATCCAGTAACGCCCTCGAGGCAGTGTTGGAAATTATCGGGGATGGATCCCGGCCTGTCCTCAATCCTCAGAATGAGCTGGGTGTCGTCAGCGTACTGGTGGCACTCCAGCCCATAACTCCGCACCAGCTGTGCAAGCGGCTGCATGTAGATGTTGAATAACAGAGGGGAGAGAATGGCCCCTTGCGGAACTCCACAAACTAATGAGGAGCCCTCGGAGACCACCTCGCCCCCTCCTCACACGCTGAGACCGCTGGTGGAGGAAGGAGGTCAGCCATTTAAGAACTGTCCCCCTCACTCCAGCCATGGCCAGGCGGTGGATCAGTAGATTGTGGTCGACCGTGTCAAACGCTGCCGTGAGGGGGACATTATTTTACTCTATTATTATTATCATTATTATTTGTATTACATTTAAACCAGTGTTTCCCAACCAGTGTGCCGTGGCACACTAGTGTGCTGTGTGCGATCATCAGGTGTGCCGTGGGAAATGGGAACCTCCACTACCCTTTCTTCCCACTCCTTCAAACACTTTTTCTTCTCCCTTCTTCCCAGCCTCGCTCTGCCCCCTTTGCCTCGCTTTCTCTGGGACGGGTCTGCGCAGTAGCACCTGCACGGGTCACGTCTTCCTCCCTCCCCCTCCCCTCCTGAACACGCTCACGCTGCCCCCTCGGATCAAAAGGGCGGCAGAAGCGGCAGTGTAGAAGAAAAAGTGTTGGGCAGGAGGGGGAAGAGAGGGCGCGAAGGGGGGGGGAGAAAGAGGTCTCTGTCGAAAGCTGGCATGGGCAAACTGGGAGCTTCCAGGTGTTTTGGACTCCAACTCCCACCATTCCTAGCAGCCTCTGGCCCTTTTTCTCTCCCCCCCCCCCCAGCCACTTAAGCAGGAAAGGGCCTCAGGCTGTTAGGAATGGTGGGAGTTGGAGTCCAAAGCACCCAGAGGGCCGGAGTTTTCCCATGCCTGTTTTAGGGACCTTAAAGTGGTGAGCCTCCTTCCAACATTGTGATTCTGGATAGCAAAAAAACCCAACGTAACATGACAGTGTTTGAGTCCACAGTGCTCTCTGGGTGTAGGTGGACTACAACTTCCAAACTCAAGGTCAATTCCCAAGCAAACCCTTTCAGTACTTTCTGTTGGTAATGAGAGTTCAATATGCCAAGTTTGGTTCAATTCCATTCTTGCAAGAGTTCAGGATGCTCTTTGATTGTCTGTTAACTATAAATCCCAGAAACTGTAACTCCCAAATGTCAAGGTCTTTTTTCCACAAACTCCATCTGTGTTCACATTTGGGCATAGTGAATATTCTTGCCATGTTTGGTCCTGATCCAAAATTGTTTGAGTCCAGAGTGCTTTCTGGATATAGGTGAACTAAACTCCAAAAACCAAGGTCAATGCCCACCAAACTCTTATAGTATTTTCTCTTGGTTATGGGAATTCTGTGTGGGAAGTTTGTGTCTTTCTGCCATTCCTGCCAGGATATCTATGTTGCGTTCATCAAAACAAGCCCAGGTTTCACACTGAGTGTATAAATACATTTAAAAACATATTAACTATATGTATGACTGTGTTAGAGTGTCATTTTGGGTTAGTATTAGTATGTCTGTGTGTGTGTCTTTCTGCCACTTCTGCCAGGATATCTATGTTGTGTTCATTGAAACAAGCCTAGGTTTCACACTGAGTGTACAAATACATTTAAAAACATATTAACTATATGCATTACTGTGCTAGAGTGTCATTTTGTGTCATTTTGGTTGGTGGTGTGCCCCAGGACTTCGGTAAATGTAAAAAAATGTGCCGCGGCTCAAAAAAGGTTGAAAAACACTGATCTAAGCAACAAACCAAGTCAAGAGACAAAAATGTTGCTTTAAGTCTGCAGAATCCACACAGGGTCAAAACTGCTCTTTTGCCCTTCAGAAATCTGCCACGTTCATGCCACACAATCTCACCCCACTTCTCTCTTCTTCCTCTTTCTGTTTCTAAAATTATAGCGGCAATAACCTGTCCTTGGAGCACTTGGCTCCTTCTGAAACACCCATCCTTCTCACATTTGCAATTTTTTCTCTATTGAATATCTGCCATTCAAATGTATTATTATTCAGCAAGGAACACTTTTGGCCCAGCTGCGTGTGACACTCACAATTGGGGGTTTGCAATATTACAGAAGCCCCACATCCAATTAAACCGGTAGGGGTCTAGAGCACGACCTTGGGTTTCGTAGGAGCATCGCCCCATTATAATATATTGCCCCCCAAAAATGTGGCACATTCCCATCGATTCTGTCAGGTTAATTGCTTTCCATTACGAGCGATGAAAAATAAAATGGTGATCACCAAACTGGAGTGTGTTTGGAGCAAGTCCGACAAATTCCGTTTTGTATTAACCGCGGCTGGAAAAGCCATTCATATTGTTAACGGCAGTGGCGCAGGTGGTTGGTTTCTAAAGCCTTAGGTTTCCGACTTTGTAATTTTTAATGATGTTTTTGAGCACTACAATCTGACACTGAAAATGTGCCGCATTTGAGAGCATTTGAAGAATAAATAAACCACATATTTTTAGTATTTCAGTCCAGCTGCAAACCACAGTAAGCATGTACAGCAAAGAAATGCATGCTGCGTGAAATAAAAAGCAGGTACCTTTGGGATCATGCTTTCTCTCTTTTTCTATTCTAGAGCAGAGAGAGCCCGTTCTCATAACTAATGGAGTGAAACAAGGTTGTGTTCTTGCACCAACCCTATTTACAATCTTATTCAGCATGATGCTCCAAAGGGCTACGGCAGACCTCGAAGAAGGAGACGGCATATATATACGCTATCGTACTGATGGCAGCTTGTTCAACTTAAGCCGCCTGAGGGCTCGCACTAAGACTCTGAACTATCTACTCCGTGAGCTGCTTTTAGCTGACGATGCTGCCCTTGTCGCCCATTCAGAAGCAGCCCTGCAGCGCCTCACATCCTGCTTTGCAGCAGCTGCAGAGCTCTTTGGGCTGGAAGTCAGCCTGAAGAAAATGGAAGTCCTTTATAATAATAATAATAATAATAATAATAACTTTATTTCTTGTGAGTCGCCCTTCACTGATGGTGCTCCGGGCGACTTACATCATTTAAAAAATACATCTAATTAAAAACACGAGTTCAAAGAATCACAAAGGGCCCAATCCCCAAGATTAGTCAATCCCCAAACGCCTGGCGGAAGAGCCAAGTTTTCAGCTCGGACAGGAATCTGGCTGGGGCCGATATGGCCCTAAGAGCAGGCGGAAGTGTATTCCAGATTACAGGAGCCACCACAGAGAAAGCTCTCCGTCGGGTCTTTGTCAGCCGGGCCTCTCTCACCCCTGGGATAGCTATATGGTCACCATTTATTTCACGCGATGGTCTTTCACTGTGTTGGTCTATTAACCGGTCGCCCAGATAGGCTGGTCCGGTTCTTTGCCGTGCTTTGAAAGTTATCGCCATGAGTTTATAGACCACTCTGAACTCTGTAGGGAGCCAGTGAAGAGCTTTTAGGATTGGCGAGATATGGTTCCTAGCCGATGCCCCGGAGATGAGTCTGGCCGCTGCATTCTGACAAGTCTCAGCCTCGAAGTCGTGGACAGCGGTAGACCCGCATACAGGGCATTGCAGTAGTCAAGACGGAAACTACGGTGGCATGTATCACGGTCTTCAGCGCCTCTGATGGTAGGTAGGGGGCCAACCGTCGGGCCCTGCGGAGATGAAAAAGGCGCCCTTGGCTGCAGCCTGATCTGGGCTTCCATCGTCAGCCTCTCGTCCAGAATCACTCCCAGGCTCTTCACCGCCGGAGCCGGGACAGGGGCTCGCCTTCAAAGAGTGGTAATGGTGAGTGAGGGTCGGGTCGACCAGGCCAGAGGATCTCCGTTTTTGCCGGATTGATTTTTAGTCTGTGTGCTCTAAGCCAGTTTGTCACCGCCCTTAGTCCCCAGCCCGCACCACAGGAAGAACACCATCATCCTTTTTAGTCCTCCTCTGCCATCTTCCCGGCGACCCCGTCCATGGAAGTTGTAAGTAGTTCACCCAAGTCTGGATCTCCTGGCCTCTCTTCAGTGATCCTCTTAGTTGGAAAATCCCAGGATTGGTCCCAGTATAGGTCTCGGGACTCCTGCTGGGGGGGATTTGGAGTAGAGACTCTAGGATCAGACTTCAATTCCTGCGGTGTTCTATGGTGTATCGTGAAGATAAATAATACACAGTTCATAATGAGAAGGCATGGGGCCAAAAATGAAAATATTTAATATGGTATTACTTCTGTTACCATGCTATAAGTGAAAAATGTATTGTAACCTGTATTAATGAAAGATATAAGGCAATATATAATCTGTAGCCTTTAAATTGAAGTCAGCAGAAATGTATGGGAAAATGCTGATCCAATGTATGGGAAATATGTTAAGCTAGATGCTCTGGCGCCAGCTCTCTTTATTTTCTTGGGAAAGTTTACTCTAGCTCCGGACATAAATCAGTGATCTCCCATCCTGTTTTGCAAGGGAATGAGTTTGAGAGACTTTTCACAGGGAGGATAGGAATGTGCTTTCCTTGGAGCATGGGGAGAGGTGACGTCAAAGGAAGCATCTGGTAATGTAGTTTTAAAAGGATATTTAAGCTATGTAAAAGCCAGAAACGGAAAGAACAGGAATCATGCTGCCGCCCAGTAACATCTTGGGCTGTTTTATTTTTAACTTTTCAAGCCATGTACGGCCTCTGCATCTTGCAGAAGATTTTCTTTAAATAAATTATTTCTTTTAATTTGAACCTGGAAGACAAGTCTCTGTCAATGTATGTGTGACTTGTATTCACTTCTGCTGCTCAAACGCCTAAGGAAGAGGGGATTTTTAATTCCCTTCTATTTCAATAAGTCACTAAATATGTAGTTCCAGTATTGCAATCTTGAAGAATTATAATCCATAGAAGTTTAGAGTAGGACGGACCACAGATGATGGGACTTGAAGTACCCCCACTCACTTCCTGAAACCGCTGTGAGACTCATCCAATAACTGATCAAGACCAAACTTGGCACACAGAGCCCCCATGACCCACACTACATCCTGGTGCAGTTTCGGGCAGGATGGGCCACAGATGACAGGACCTCCACTCACTTTCCGAGACTGCTGCAACCCTCATCCAGTAACTGATCAAGACCAAACTTGGTACACCCTATGACCCACTCTACATCCTGTTGCTCTTTGGAGGAGGATGGACCACGGATGATGGGACTTGCAGTACCCCCACTCACTTCCCGAGACTGCTGCAACCCTCATCCAGTAACTGATCAAGACCAAACTTGGTACACAGAGCCCCTATGACCCACTCTACATCCTGTTGCTGTTTGGAGGAGGATGGACCACGGATGATGGGACTTGCAGTACCTTCACTAACTTCCTGAGACCACTGCGAGCCACATAAATAACTGATCAAGACCAACCTTGGCATACAATGCCTTTCTCAAATAACTCGGGTACCGCCGGGTCCTCAAGCTAGTAGTAAATAAAATGACATACACCTTTAAAATAATCCAACACGTAAAAATGTGATGTGCCTTTTTGAATTAGCAATAAACTTGAATTATTTATAAAATGCTTAAAAGAACAGACATATTTTTGCTAAATGGGGATCACATTTCGAAACACTGCGTAGTGATTAAACATTGAAAGAATGCACAAAATGAACCTATAGAGTGTTGTTTACTTAGGTTTCCTTAAATTTAATGGGGTTGGTTTATTCCAGGGTAAACAAATGACAAATTGCCACCAAAGTATTGGAAAGCTTGTGATGTGAAGTTCACGAAGGTTCAATTATCATCCCATAATGCTGGATCCTTTCAATAGGCTACATCTGATTTTTTTTTTTAAAAAAAATCAAATGCACAGGCTAAAAATCAAAGAGGAATTGGTCAGCTGTCCTTAAAGCGAGCCTTTTTCATTTGAATATTCTTCCGATAACCCATTTATTCTCAGCTGCGAGAAACCTTCCTGCAGAGGGTCTCACAGCACGAAGAAAAATGATTTGTCCTTACAAGAAAGAGTTACCAAAAATAATTGCTTTCAGAACCCAAAACTGATTTCCGCCCGTAAGCTCAGTCAGTCATGCTGCCTTGCTGCAACAGCATTTAACCCATCAGATAACATTCCTGACCGGAATAATTGTCTTAACAATTGTGCGTCTTTGTAGGGAGGTCATACCAGCAGAAGTATATTCAAATCCACACGCATGTGGGCCATTTCAGCAGAAAGGAAGAAACCATGAAAATGAACGAAATCTGGCTACCGGTACTAAAACTCTAAAATCATGACAGTAAATAAAGATGGTAGCTTGTTCAACTGAAGCCGCCTGAGGGCTCGCACTAAGACTCTAAACTATCTAGTCCGTGAGCTGCTTTTGCTGACGATGCTGCCCTTGTTGCCCTTTTAGAAGGAGCCCTGCAGCGCCTCACATCCTGCTTTGCAACAGCTGCAGAGCTGTTGGGCTGCAAGTGATCCTGAAGAAAAGGGAAGTCCTCTACCAGCCCGCACCACAGGAAGAACACCATCATCCCCACGTCAGCATAGGCACATCTGTGCTTAAGTCTGAAGCAGCCCTACAGCACCTCACATCCTGTTTTGCAACAGCTGCAGAGCTGTTTCGGCTGCAAGTGATCCTGAAGAAAAGGGAAGTCCTCTACAAGCCCGCACCACAGGAAGAACACCATCATCCCCACGTCAGCATAGGCACATCTGTGCTTAAGTACGTTCAGCAGTTCACCTCCCTGGGAAGCATAATCTCTTCAGACGCCAAGATTGACAAAGAGATAGATCACAGATTAGCAAAGGCAGAGAGTGCATTCGGAAGGCTTCACAAAAGAGTCTGGAGCAACAAGAACCTGAGGCAAAGTACCAAAATCAGTGTGTACAGAGCTATCGTACTGTCTATTCTCCTCTATGGGTCTGAAACATGGGTCACCTATCGCCAGCACCTCTGACTCCTCGAACGCTTTCATCAGCGCTGTCTTCGCACAATCCTAAATATACACTGGACCGACTATGTGAATAATGTTGCTGTCCTTGAGCTAGCATGTATCACCAGCATTGAAGCCATGCTATTGAGAACACATTTGCGCTGGGCAGGACACGTCTCTAGAATGGAGGACCACCGCCTCACAAAGATCTATGGTGAACTGGCCACGGGTCAGCGCAAGAGAGGCGCCCCCAAAAAGAGATACAAGGACTCCCTGAAACAACACCTCAGGCTTGGCCAGATTGATCACCAACAATGGTCCACCCTGGCCTCACATCTGGAGGCATGGAGACGCACTATCCACAATGCTGCGGCCTCTTTCGAGAAGACACGCCGAATGGGTCTCGAAGAGAAACGACAATGCAGAAAGAACCGCAACTTGGAAACGACATCACCCAAGGAGACTTTCTGCTGTGCTTTCTGCAACCGAACTTGCCTATCTCAGATTGGCCTTTGTAATCATCAACGAGCTTGTAAAAAGCGTGGGATGAGTCCTTCCTGAATCTTCGTTCGCATAGTAATGCCGAGAGAGAGAGAGAGAGAGATATAAAGAACAACACTCAAAAACAGGGGAAGTCCAGATATTACGCCCTCCACGGGGCTTATTTGGTACTGCATCATGGACTTGATTAACCTTACTTGCATTCCTTTGTCCTCAACCATGCGGTCTTGGTGGGAGGGACTGTGTTTGGTGCCAAGGTGATGCCACCACCCTAACTCCTCCCCTTTCTGAGGTCACCCGAGGGGCAGGACGTGCTCTCTTTGGCCTTCCCAAGCATAGCACACGAACGAAACAGGCTGAAATCTGGAGCTAAGGCTCAGACAAGCACCTTCGTTCACGTATAGCCAACCAATGCTCTCAAACCAAGGAATTCAGTAAAAGGAAGGGCCAGCCCTTCAACAGAGACTGTATTTCTTTGGGGACCAAAGGACTTCATGCGCCAGAAGACCATTTGAGGAGCAACAGGATACCTGGAACCATAAGAGAGGCACCTTCACGCTGCTAAAGGCAAGTGCAAGCAATCCCTTTGTTCAAAGGACACTTTTGCAACCTACTTCAAGCTTTTTGGGGCCACCAGTACTTTTACTGGTTGTTATTAAATAAATCTTGGTTTTGGTTCACTATTTTGAGTCCTGAACTCATTCTTAAAGCTACTCCAGGTCTTCTGTACACGGGAGGGCTAGAACGCGAACCCCAGGGGTCTACAGAATTCATCCATCCTTTTAATGCCCCCCTTTTTTTACCCTGGCGGGACGCCACACCTGACAAGAAACAATCAGGACCAGCTAATCACCTCCCAACAAAGGATTCTCCCAGGCAGTAAGAAGCCAGACCTTGAAACTGCTGGGCCATTAAATACTAATCAAGGTGGCCAATTGAACCATTCACACAAACAGACAAGATTTGTTTCTCCCACCTAGGGCATTCCACAGATATCTAAACCTCATTTTCCTAGTTTCCAAGAGACCTCACAACCTGCCATAGATAGATGTGGGTGAAATGTCAGGAAAGAATGCTTCTGGAACATGGCCATACATCCCGGAAAACTCACAACAACTCAGTGATTCTGGCCACGCAAACCTTCAACAATACAGAAGTATTTTGTTTTCATTCTGCCACTCTTTGACAAAAATGGCCAAAGAGCTTGTAAAACTACAACTCCTATGTCTAAAGGTTTTCTCAAAACTAGACAGACCAATGGAGTGAATATAATATCCCTCCTCACTCATGTTTTCCTTTACTATTACCAAGCATAAGCGGATAAACTAAAACACCCAAGCTCTGCGGACTGTCTATAAGTGCCAAAGATCCCCAATATTAACATGAACTTATTGCCGAGCAATATTAGGGGGACCTGTCCAGATGGGGCCAAGAGCCTAAAACACCTCTAAAAGTGAGGATCCTTTGTTAGTAAAATTTGGCGGACGTTTGGAAGTGCTAGTTTTCCCAAACCCAATCAAATGTCTCACCAAGATCCGGAAGCGTGCCCACCGAGGGAAGATCTATTCCAGCTGGAAAGGATGACAACTGCAAAGTCCTGAGTTCCGCAAGCTGACATAATTTATTTGCCAAAAACATGGTAATATATACTCCAGGGCTGTCCAACTTCTACTGGCCCAGGGGCTTGAATTCCGGTCACTGACCTGGGGGCCGTAGGGTCTGCCCGTCCCGGCTCCACCCCGCCCCGCCTCTCCCCGGCGCCCTCCCCCTCTCCCCTTATGTTAATTTAATATTAAATATATTTAATTCCATCCTCCCGTCCCCCCTTATTTTTATTTAATATTAAATATATTTAATCCCATCCTCCCCTCCCCCTTATTTTTATTTAATATTAAATATATTTAATCCCATCCTCCCCTCCCCCTTATTTTTATTTAATATTAAATATATTTAATTCCATCCTCCCCTCCCTCCTTATTTTAATGTATCCCATCTCCCCTTATTTAAACTTTAAATATATTTAATTTTATATTTAATACATGAGGGGAGATGGGGGGAGGGAATGAGGAGCCCCTGCTTCGCCGACCTTTCCAAACGCGCAGGATCCAGGAGTACCGGACAGAGAGGCGATGACTGACTGAGTCGAAGAAGGTCCTAATCGCGTTTGTGGGCCTCAGTGATCCAGTAGTACAGTAGCCGAAGAGTATCATGAGAATACGCAATCCACACGGGATTTCGCTGTCAACGCTGGCGTGATCTCGCGTTGACAGCGAAATCCCATGTGGATTGCGTATTCTTGCGATACTTGCACTGAATCCAGAAGTAGGCATTTTTTAAAAAAATTTTATTATTTATTTTATTTTTCAATTTTTATTTTATTTTTTATTAAAAAGCTTAGGGGGCCGTAGGGAAAGGGCTGGGGGCCGTATATGGCCCCCGGGCCGCCAGTTGGACAGCCCTGATATACTCTCTTAGTCCATACAGATTCAAATTTGGTGCCCACCCCTGCCGCGCTCTCTCTCAGCTGATAGGCTGGAACGTTGTAAACAGCTGAGCGTCAGAAAGCCGGCCGGTTCCTCTCAGTCAATCACAAGCTAGCGCCTCCTGCAATCCAGCCAATGAAAAACCAGGGAGGCGGGACAAAATGGCAAAAACAACGAAACTGGGCTTTGGTGATGGGATTAGGTTATGCTAATGTGTCCTTGGGGCAAATGAGGACTTTGTCATGTCCTACTAGTCTGCCATGCTATTGTGTTGATTTGAAAATAAACGTTTGACCGAAACTGGCATTTCCTGTGGTGAAAGAAACAGGTTTGCCAGGGGCTGCTTGAATTCTCAGTTCAATAATAAACAAAAGGAAGTTCCAGTTCGACCAGGCATGGAGTTCCGAATTCCATAGAGCTGGTTCTTTGTGTAAACATTAGGTAATGCCCAGTATCTGTGATCCTTCTCAATAGACGAACCTCAGAGATTGATTGAATCACAAGTGAGACGGATCCTGATATGGCCCTGGGGGACAGGACTCCCAGTAAGAGGGGAGAGTTGCTCAACAGCAACACAAACTACGAGTCAATTTCAATAAAAACTATAATATAGTGAGTGTATAAGTTATATCAATTACATATATTGTGATTATTATACATAAAAGCCGTTCACGCCCGGGTTGGGCTCCGACCCTTAACGCGGGTTATTCATCAACACAAGTCCAGGTAAGTAATATGAGTCCGCGAGGGAGGGCGTTTCTCCTGGGAGTAAATAGATGGCGAAAGACTATCTGAGTCAATAAACAAAGTCTCAAAGCGGAAGGTTCCAAAGATTGTGGTTTAGTAGGTTTGGATGGTCGTATTGTTGCAAATCTCAATATAAAACCACAAGGCGTAAACGTGCCGAGTCCAAGCGCCTGTAAGTTGCTCCGTCAATACGGGAAATGAAGAGGAGTTGTGTGTTGGATGACAGGACCCAGGAAAGATCAGTTCCTGCCTCTACGGTCATGCAAAATTAGGTCGTAACCGGCTTGAAATGCAAACGGCTAGGCAGGATTGCGGCCCTCTTTGAGTCCTCGAGGTGAGGTTCCAGCAAGGTTTTTATAACAGAAAGTATATAACATTGGGATAAAAATAAAGGGAAAACCGCACAAATAAAGGGGACACCAGCTAATATCTGTCCAAAGGTGGGGAAGGGTCTGAAGCGGGTTATAATGGGTCCATATAGTCCTTTCAATGGAAAATCTACATGAAGAGCCCCAGGCCCAGATCAGGCCCTTTTGGCGCCCTAGGCCAAAAGGGCCTGATCTGCCCCCGGCTCCGCTCCACCCCCGGCTCCTCCCTGCCCCACCCCTGGCTCCGCTCCACTCCGGCTCCTCCCCACTCTGCCCCCACCCCACCCCCAGCTCCTCCTCGCTCCGCCCCAGCTCCACCCCAGCTCTGCCCCACCCCGGCCCCGGCCCCGCTCCCACCCCGCCCCCACCTCCTCGCCGCCTCCTCCCTCCCTCCTAAAGCCACTATGTCGGGAGGCCCCGCATCGGCTCCAGGGGTGGGGCTTTCCTTCCTCCTCACGCCGGCAAGGAGGAGGGGGCGAAGCCGGGGGCAAGGCGGAGCCGAGGGCGGGGGCAAACCGAGGGGAGCAGAGCAAAGGAGGGTGGCCGCACGCACATGCGCCCTTTTTTAAATTTTTATTTGGATTTTTTTTGGAATTTTTTGGGAATTTATTTTTTGATTATTTTTTAAAACTTTTTGGGGGGGTCCAGACCTGCTGCCCCCCCCCCCAAAGGCGCCGCCCTAGGGTGGCCTTATGGGTAATCTGGGCCTGAAGAGCCCATGGCGATCCAATGAGGCAAACAGAGCCAGGTCCCAGCGCCTTTGCAAAGTCACCAGTGCTTTGGGGAAAGTCCATCTGTGTCCTTGGAAAACTATGTCTCCCAAACCGCTCAGGGCTTGCCCCTGTTGGCCTGTCCGCATGCAACTCCGTGCACAAAGAGTCCATGGCTTCAGGTTAAGTGAGGCAAGAAAACAGAGAGGTAGAAATGGCTGGAGGTCTTTTGATGCCAAATCCCAGCCTTTGGTGCTAGAGACGCCAGACCACATGTGCAGGAACTTTGGAACTCCCTGCTGCAGGTCAAACCAACTAGGATGCAGATGGGCTCTTTCTGGGGCTCGCCTTCAAACTGCTTTCTAAACATCTGTACTCTTCTCTGCCTGCATCCTTGGCATAACATCACTCCAATGACATCTGCTGATTTTGCAATGGCAAGACACTGGTATTAATTGCCACTTCTACCCACACTTAATTGAGTGCCAATTTTATTGATGCCTGGGATTAAAACCGGACCCAAGGTACCAAGATGCAATACATAACTTCCTGCTTTGTGGCAAGAATCTACATGCCTAAGGATGTGTTTTGTTTCAAATGAGAACCCACACAACTGTGTGGTTAAGTCACAATGCACCGTTGCCATAGAAATCTAGATATTCCCAGTGACACGGGCTATTCTTAGAGATAATCTTACAAGAACAGCCCACGCACTCTCTTGGTGCCGGGGTTTAGAACTAAAACCTGGATCCATCAAGAAAAGAAGTCGGCCTATTATGCTTTTGGATGGATTTGAATCTATTAAGATGTACGACTTGTACAAGTTTGTGGATTCAGGCACATGTACACATAGAGAAGCACACACGTGTTCATAAAGCACCAAAGAGCCCTTCCAGCAAGTTTGCTCTACGTTCCATGAGCTTGCGGCAGGAGCTTGGGAGGGATGCTTTACAAACAATTTGTTCTATCTTGATAAAAGAAAACATCACACTGATTTCAATGTAGCCGCAGTTTAAAGGTTTCCCCTGACGTCAGGCATGTAGCGGGGAAGGGGGGTTTGAGGGGTTTCACCCCCCCCCATTCTCAGGGGGCTCCGTGAGAAGGCCTTACTGGTACCTGGCACGGTGGCGTCTGTTCCGTCTTCCAGACGTCTGTTTGCCATAGACCAGGGGTGGTCAACCCACAGCCCGCGGGCCGGATGCGGCCCAGCAGCTGATTCTGTCTGGCCCGGGGAGACGGGCGTCGGGGGCGGGGCCAAGAGGAAGGGGTGCTGCTGCCTCCATCCCATCATGGGCTCTGTGGGGCCTGTGTCGGCAGACAGGCCAGAGGAGTGGCGGCTTTGGAGTGCCTGCATCCCTGGAGGTGATCCGGGCCTGCAGCGGGAGCACTCAGCGACCTGCGGGGGCTGATCGTCCTGGCGACCTGGAAGACTTGATCATCTTCCGGGTTGCCAGGTCGAAAACGCCACCTCTGTTTGCCAACTGCTCCCCCTGCTGGCCCGGATCGCCTCCAGGGATGCAGGCACGCCATAGCAGGGCGATCAGCTGGGAAACGGCTTGGGGTGAGAGCGGGCAGAATAAGAAGTACAAAAAGTAGGGAACGTATAACGTTTCAATACACTGTATTCATAATATATTCCATAACATCTCGTTTAAAGTGGAGAGTTGTCGGATATGTAACCAAAAAATAACACTTCGCTTCAGAAATCCCAAGAAAATTGCATATTAATTCAAGTAAATCCAAATTCTCAATTATAATCCGGGATAGAAGGAAAGGTGTGGGTCGACGGTCAGAATGGGCCTATGCCGTTTTGCCAAATTGGCTTCATCTGGACCCCGAGAGTAAATATCTATAAATCACAACATATCCACTGGTCCGGTAGATCTATAATGGTAATCAAATAATGTAAATATAGCGATGGTGGACGCAGCCACCGGTCCATGTACCTGGATACGCCGGTGGCTGCGTCCACCATCGCTACATTTACATTATTTGATTACCATTATAGATCTACCGGACCAGTGGATATGTTGTGATTTATAGATATTTACTCGGGTCCAGATGAAGCCAATTTGGCGAAACGGCATAGGCCCATTCTGACCGGCTTCGACCCACACCTTCCCTTCTATCCCGGATTATAATTGAGAATTTGATTTACTTGAATTAATATGCGATTTTCTTGGGATTTCTGAAGCGAAGTGTTATTTTTTGGTTACATATCCGACAACTCTCCACTTTAAACGAGATGTTATGGAATATATTATGAATAAAGTGTATTGGAACATTATACGTTCCCTACTTCTTGTACTTCTTACTTCTGAGGAGCAACTCCCAACTCTCATTGTGAGAGCGGGCGGAGGCCTGCAGCCTCCGATCGCCTGCTGCTCTGCTCTGCTGCGGTGGTGGCTGGGTCCGCTTTGCCATCCCCTGGGCTGGGGCCATTGGGCCATTCCATCTTGGGATCCTTCTTCTCTTGAGGATGTCAGCCTTCATCTTGGTTCGCACCTTATCTTCTTTAATTTAATTTAATTTAAGTGGTTTTTATTATTATTTTATAATAATTTTATAATAATATAAAATAATAATGTTATATTATATTATAATTTCAATATATTATAATGTCTATATATATACTATAATATAATAATTATGATATTAATACTAATAATATGTGAATATTTCTTGTATATAGTAAATATAGCAAATAAATAAACAAATAATGTAGATTAGAATGTAGTTCATCTTCTAGCTGCGGCCCTCCATAATATTTTTTGGCTCTCATGTGGCCCCTTGGAAAAAATAATTGCCCACCCCTGCCATAGACCCACTGGCACCCTGTTAGTTAGTCATTTACAGGTTTGCAGCCAGTTTTGCAAAGCTTGCTGCTGGAGCCTTGCAAAATGTATCCCTTTGGTTTGGGGCCCGCCCCTTTTTTCCCTGGGGATGAGTTCTCCATTTTGAGATCTCTCTTTAGTCTTCTCTCGGCTAGGGAACGACTCAGATGTGCTTTGGTCAAGCTAGGTCAGCTGGACAGGCCATGTACGTACTAGGGTCTTCTAACTACCTTTAACTCTGTGTTTGTTGTAGTGTGGATAGTTAGCCAATTTACCTTGGCATAGTCCTGTACTATCCTGTTGTATTTTTTGGGGCTATCTGGCTGCAACCTTCACTAGTTCTGCCTATACAACTGACTCTGTGCTTAGATAGGGGAAGATCCGTTCTTCCTAAATAGCCAGCCAGAGTCAGGATAGGGAATATCCCCAGATTTCCCTATCATTGGTGGAAGCAAAGGGGGATTTTTCAATATTTATCCCAGCAACCAAGACTACAGAAAGGACCATCTAGGGAGTTTGTTTCATCATCCTTTTGGAAACTGTTAATTAAGATCTGCGCCAAGTTCTTCCAGAACTTTGTTCAAATAAAGGACTCTGTTTTATTCCATCCTGAGGTGGTTTTACTCTTTGGGACCCCTGAGCGTCAAGGGAAGGCACCCGCAGTCCCCCAGGTTTTACATAGAAAGCACATATTAGCTTTAGCCCCAGAGTTGCCTGGGCGTGACGGCACAGCGTCCTTGTCTACGCCTGGGCCCTCGGCGCACACTCTCTTTCCTTTTCGGTGCCTCTGATTTCAGCCTTCGGTGCCAGGAGAGGAAGGTGAGTGCACCGACAACCCAGGTGCCAAAGAGGATGCCGCCACACCACAGACCCGTGCACTCGGCAGGCCTTCCCGCCTGTGCATTGAAGTCTCGCCACACTCAAGGCTGGGAGTGGAGTGCATCGAGCCCATCGCCTGCCTTCGGACTCTCTGGATCCAGGTAAACCACAACTCCCATTTGAAAAAGGGAAATAATTCCCTAATCCCTGCCACAGTTCTTCTACATTAAAATGAAGTTAGTTATGCTACTAATATGCTGCCTCCAAAGTCAGAATTTGTAATTTAGAGCCTGTAGCTTTAAGAGTAGGGGAGGGTTCTAGCTTTAGAACTCTGGGAATGACAATGTCCAGGGGCCCGGGCAGGTGTTTCCCAGCTTCACCATCTGGGAACGTCCCTCCAAGACAGACCCAGATCATGGCCTTTTGCCGCCCTAGGCCAAAGGCTCTGCCCCCGCCCACGGCTCCGCCCCGCCCCGGCTCCGCCCCTGCCTCCTCGCCGGTGCGAGGAGGAGGAGGAAGGAAAGCCACACCCCGGAGCCGATGCTGCGCATGCGCGGCAGTAGCCCCAAGGGCAGGGCCTCCCCACAGCTCCTCCCTCCCTTCTAAAGCCACCATGCCGGCCTCAGAAGCGGCCAAAATCGCCCTTTTCAGGCCAGCATGACGGCTTTAGGAGGGAGGGAGGAGCCGTGGGGAGCCTCCCTGCGGCTCCTCCCTCCCTCCTAAAGCCACCATGCCGGCCTGAAAAGGGCAATTTCGGCCGCTTCTGAGGCCAGCATGATGGCTCCCTGTGGCATCAGCTCCAGGGGTGGGGCTTTCCTTCCTCCTCCTCCTCGTGCCTGCGAGGAGGCGGGGGTGGAGCCTGTGGCAGGGCAGAGCTGGGGGTGGGGGCAGAGCCTTTGGAGCAGAGGGGAGCAGAGCAAAGGGGGGTGGCAGGGCGGTGGTGGGTGGCGCTTCGGCCGCCGCGCGCATGCGCACTTTTTTTGAATTTTTTTTGAATTTTTTTAAAAAAAATTGGGGGGATCCGGATTTGCTGCCCCCCCCCCATGGCTGACTCCCTAGGCCATGGCCTAGGGAGGCCTTATGGGTAATCCGGGCCTGCTCCAGGAAGGATCGGAGCCACGACAGGCCCATGCCCCCAAGACTCATCTCGGAGAGCCATCCCAGAAGGACACCATGGTCGATGGTATCAAAAGCCACTGAGATGCCCAAGAGAACCAACAAGGTCACACTCCCTCTGTCCAGCTCCCTGCGGAGGTCATGCACCAAGGTGACCAAAGCCACCTCGGTATCGTGACCAGGCCTAAACCAAGTAATAAGCCTCTGGTTAAAGGACATTTAGTATAATGCCAAGTTTTTAAAACTTTGTGTTTTTAAATGCATTTTAACTGTATCCTCAACTAGCTTCTGACATGATAAATAAATAAAATTCCTGCAACCTCTGGAGTATCTCAGCTTTGCCTAAAGTGGAGCAAAGTCGGGTTAAGGACTGGAAAAAATGGGAGACTCACCAGATGTTGCCATGCATTGTGTAGACAGTTGGCACTGGATTCAAGGTGTATCCAGATTTGTTGCCATTTGGAATGAAGTTGTTGTGATTGAGCCTTCAGCTACTACGGTGAGTAGTATTGGGGAAGATGCTGAGTCAATAGCATCAAACAGTAGCATGGATTTGAGTGAGGCTCTGGATTATCAGGCTCCTGCATCTGGGATCAAAAGGGCTGCTAGTGACTCAAGTCTGGAAGGCAGAGAACAGAGGAGAAAGATCCAGCACATACTTAGGGATCCTTCCGATTCAGACACTTTTCAAGGGTTTCCTGGGGATGCAGAAATACAGTCAGAAGAGAGTGATACTGACTTAGATCAGTCATTAGTTCAGGAAGTGAGAGATGTATGTAATGCAGATTCTGGTGATAGTACCTTCCTGGGTTTTGATACGGATCAGGATTGGCCTTCTACACATTCAGAAGCTGAGTGGGACACTTTAAGCCAGCAAGATCGTTGGAGAACTTGGAGGTCTGTGCATAGTTCAGCAGATGCAAGGAATGAAGCAGCTGTTGCTCTGGAGCAGGGCGGGTCTTCAGATGATTCTGGTGTTTAGTGTTATAAAAGAAGTGGGCATTTGACTTGGCTCTTGCGGTGGTCAAAGAGTTGCTATCTGGTTCTTGTTCCTGTGTTCCTTGTTGGAATTGATAGAGTGTACCATAGTAATGAAATGTTAATTTGTGTATGTATATCTTTAAGTGTTATGTAGAGTGGGAAGTGACGAAGGACACCTGGCCTAAACTTCCCTCGGCGTTTTGTATAAAGCCTTGTTATCTAACCTTGGGTGGGGCTCTCGAAGAGATTGTGCTGAGAAGTGAAGTGGATTTGTTTTGTGAGTAAAGAATTGTTTTATTTTGAACTCCCGACTCAGCGTCCTGGTTTATCTAAGAAGCTTCACAACATCAAACATACGCTGCAGAGAATTAAAAATCCTAACATTCCTGACTTCGTGTACCTTTGATCCTGGTTCCAGTTACTCTTGCTGCCGTGTACTTCTTGACCTTCGCTGTGACTGCTCTCCTGACGAGCCCAAGAAAAGCATTCCTTTTTGGGCATTCCTGGGATTTTTGTGGGTTTTAAAAGCCGGATTTTGGGCTACTTTTTTGTTCATCCTCTTCCCATCTATTGTTCTAATAAACTTTTGTTACCCTTTTACTCTTGGGCTTGGCTGCTTGCGTCTCTGTGCTATAACAGAAGTTCTGTCCTGACTTGTTACCCTACATCACAGGATGAGAGGTCACAATATTCCGTAGGCCATATATCATACCTATGGAGCCCAAGAAACCTTAAGGACCACCAAACAGAATCAAAGGCATTCTGGTGACTCAGAGAAGAGGTGCCTACACAAGTCAACTCATGCAATGATCTGTAGAAATAAGAGAAAATCTATATGCGACATACCACAGATTAGAGACTTATAAGGAAAATGAGGCTCGTTTGTCCTTATGTTTCACAGTCTATTGGTAGTTATCTCTCAGTAGATCCTAACCGACTTTCTATTACTACCTATTCTCAATGAGTTCCCCGTGTCTAGAGTGACTTTGCCCAAAAGGGTTGGATCAAAACTTGGAAAATCACAAATACAACTACATTGCCATATACCTGCCTTCTAATTCAGTTTCAAATTGCATTATATGGCAGTGTAGATGAGGCCCAAGTGTGTGACTAGTTAAACTTCTGACCATCCCCCCAAAGTAGCTTACACTCGCTACCATTTTAACAAGCATTTTCTCAAAATTAATTAACTTTAATCAGCTTTAAAACATGGATGCTGGGAGCAACTGGTTTGTGGTACAAAGGGTATTTTCTTCTCATCCATCTCATTACATCCTCACTGTTGTGGGATTTGCTTGTTGTGAATTGATTTATAGTTTCCTAATCACAACCTCCCTGAACTGCTGCAAACTGGATAGCAAATGTCCCAGAAGCAAAGAAAAATACAGCAGATTCCTTCCACAGCAAACACATATGCCTTAGCCCGTCTATCAGCAGAGTCCTGCTACCAGCATCTGACCTTATCTACACACACTGTTTAGTAAACTCACTGATTTAGGCTTCCATCCAAAATATCCAGAGGCTTTAATCTTCACATTTGTAGTATATACAAAATGTACAAACAAGATACACAGATCCACTTTTGTCATTAAACAATCACATACATCATAGGCAGATACTCACATTGAGTCTCACAGGAGAGAGAAAGATGGATTCTTTCATCCTCCATATTGTTGCACCTCAGAACTCGGATCACACACACACACAGGCAGATGCAATAAATGTACTTTTATTTAGAATAAAGGATAAAGAATAGTCCAAAGAAGTAAGAATAAAGCAATCAAAAGTAGTCCAATAAAGTTCGGTAGCTGCAAGCCCAAGCGGCTTAAATCCCAAGGAAAGCAAAGTTCCAAAACAAGGCAAACCGCTCTGGCGGTCAAACGTGGTACTTGAGGCAAACCGCAACGGCGGTCAACATGAACTTTAGTCCGAACTGCTCTGGCGGTCGGCTTGAGCTTGGAGACTTGAACGTGAGACTTGATCAAGCTGAACGTGGCTTCAGGTCTGACCAGAAGCCCGGGAGCACAGACGAATAAGGAAGCTAGTCTCACCCCCTTCCATAGATTCCACGATTTCCTAGAATCTCTGATGTTTGCCCTTCTATCAAACACCAGCTCGTTAGCAGGCCCAGCTGCACCTCTATCAGAATGAGAAGCAGGAAACTCCCTTTCTCCGGAATGCTCATCTGGAAAGGGAGTAGAAACTCTCTCTTGGGAACCAAGGCCACCGGACCTCTCATATTCTGATTCAGAATAATCTTCCATGGAATCCTCAGTAAACTCATCTGCAGTCCTATATCCCTCTAGCCATTCATCATCCCATTGCAAACTCTCATACCCATCTGGCCATTCGTCATCTCCAAACTGCCCCTGCAGTTGGGATCTGATCCTGATCAGCTGGGACCCCCGGTGCCTGACTCTGACCACTGGGCTGACCAGGCTGGAACACCTTCTGGGAAGTGTAGTCCCATGGACATACCCGCTTCATCCGCCAGAAGTAGGCCCTAGGTGGGCCGGACCAAGCGCCGGGTGGGCAGGGCGTCTGAAGGGAGAGGGGCGCGCGAGGACCTGGGGAGGGCAGGGCCTAGCAGCGCCAGCGGCTGAAACAAGAAGGCACATGCGCGCTGGCGCCTCATTTTACCCGGCCGTTCCTCAGTCAGCGGGAGAGCGTCGATGGGGAAGGACGTCCGTGTCCTCCGCTCTGGGTCTCCCCATGGAGTAGGGGACATCCAAGCCCGACCGCCCGCCCCGGCGATGGCACTGCTAACGGTGCAGCGCTCGCCGACCGCAAATGCCACCTCCAACCCCTTCCTTGCACATGCGCCGTCTCTACCCCTCCCTCCCACCCCTGCTTCTCTATTGGAGGTGTTTTGTCCCCCTCCCCTTGCCGTCCTCCCTATTCCCCCTCCCTTTCTCCATCTCTGACAGCTACAATGAGCAGAAACCCTTCTTTCATTCATTCCTTGAGACAACAACCCCAGAATTAATTATTAATAATCTAATAAATTTTAAATACAATTATCCCTTCCAATTCAAAGATAGATAGATAGATACACACACACACACACACACACACATATACACACACATATACATGATTATACCAGGGGGAACCCGCAATCGTCGGTCATGAAGCGGGAAAGGAGACGGCTAGAGCACAAGTGGAGGAAACTCCGTGACGGAGCTTCAGTATCAGCTTATAAGCTAATTAAAGAGACTTATGATCATGCTGTCAGGCGGCCAAAAGCAGTACTTTTCCGCCTGATAGCGTCTGCTAGCTCACGCCCGGCTCAATTGTTTAAGGTAATTCGGTCTTTGACGACGGTCCCTACCGTCCCAAAAAACAGTGATCAGACCCTTACTGCCGGTGCTTTTCAGAGCTTTTTTACAGACAAGATACCGAGCCTCCGCCGGGACCATCCGGCCACAGTTGATACAGTAAGAGAGCTTGAGACTCCGTGGCCCTCCGCCGGGCCCACCCTCAACCGGTTTCGGCCACTGGATGCAGATGCTGTTGATAAGATAGTGGCTGCAGCCCGTCCTACCACCTGCTCCCTCGACCCGTGCCCCTCCTGGCTTGTTAGATCTTGCCTGGAGGGGTTACGTGGGCCTCTGTTGAATATCATAAACAGCTCCCTTGAGCAAGGAGTCTTTCCAGAGTGCTTGAAAGAGGCGGTGGTAGCTCCATTACTGAAGAAACCGTCATTGGACCCTGCGGTTTCCCTCAACTACCGCCCAGTGTCGAATCTTTCGTACCTGGGGAAGGTGGGTGAGAGGGCAGTAATGGAGCAATTGCAGTCCTTCTTAGATGATGCAACATGGCTAGACCCCTTCCAGTCCGGCTTCCGTTCGGGGCAGGGGACGGAGACGGTCCTGGTCTCCATCACAGATCAACTCCGCTGCCAGCTTGACCAAGGCGGGTCTGCGCTGCTCGTGTTATTGGACCTCACGGCAGCGTTTGACACGGTCGACCACAATCTATTGATCCACCGCCTGGCCATGGCTGGAGTGAGGGGGACTGCCCTTAAATGGCTGACCTCCTTCCTCCGCCAGCGGTCTCAGCGTGTGAGGAGGGGCGAGGTGGTCTCTGAGGGCTCCCCATTAGTTTGCGGAGTTCCTCAGGGGGCCATTCTCTCCCCTCTGTTATTTAACATCTACATGCAGCCGCTTGCACAGCTGGTGCGGAGTTATGGGGTGGTATGTCACCAGTACACTGATGACACCCAGCTCATTCTGAGGATGGAGGGCAGGCCGGAGTCCGTCCCCGATAATTTCCAGCATTGCCTCGAAGCCGTTATTGGATGGCTGCGAGCCAGTAGGTTGAGGGTGAATCCGGCGAAGACGGAGATCTTGTGGTTGGGTCGCCTGGGCGGGGTGGGTGCCCGGCTTCCGACCCTGGACGGTGCGGCGCTGCACCCAGCGCCGTCTGTGAAGAGCCTGGGGGTCCATCTGGACTCCCAGCTGACCATGGAGGCCCAGGTCTCTGCAGTCAGCAAGGCTGCTTTTGTCCACCTCCGCCAGGCTGGGAGGCTGGCCCCTACCTCTCTCCCCGGAGGTGACCTGGCCACAGTGATCCAAGCCCACGGTCATCTCAAGGCTAGAGCTACTGTAATGCGCTCTACGTTGGCCTGCCTCTGTCGTCAATCCGGAAGCTCAAGCTGGTGCAGAACACTGCCGCCCGGCTCCTGTCTGGCACCCCAGCAGGCTGCCATATAACACCCGTTTTGCAGGATCTGCACTGGCTGCCTATTGAGCACGGATCGCCTTCAAAGTGCTGGTTCTTACCTTCAAGGCCTTGTACGGCCTGGGGCCAGCGTATCTGAGGGACCGCCTCACTCCATATTGCCCTTTGAGATCACTACGGTCTGAAGATGCCAACTTCCTGGAAATACCATCAATAAAGTTGGCACACCTGACATCTACCCACCGGAGGGCGTTCTCCGTCATAGCCCCCACACTGTGGAACGCCCTCCCGGCCGAAACCAGGGCCCTAAGGGATTTACTCCCATTCAGGCGGGCCTGTAAAACCCACCTGTTTAGGCAGGCCTTTGGAGAGTAGGCCACGCGCTCTAAGTACTGTGTCGCTCCACCCGCTGCTGCTTTGTCTGCTTTTATTGCCTGTTTTGCTATTGTTTTAATTGTTCAATTGTTTTTATGCTTTTAATCTCTTGTTATTGTGCCTCTGGCTCTTGTGAGCCGCCGCGAGCCCCCGGGAGTCGGCGGCATAGAAGCCTCAATAATAAATAAATAAATAAATAAATAAATAAATAAACACATGTTTAATCTGGGAAGAGATCAGAGATAATTCAGCCCAAATTGTTGCCTCTCTGTTTTGTTATCAAATTATGGAATATATTAATATCTAAAGAAGGCACAGCAACGCGTGCCGGGTACAGCTAGTAAATAAATAAAAGCAACGTGTCCAACAAATGTCAGGTGGCTTAATACCAGCTAAACAATATAATTCCTCCAGTGTTGTTGGGCATAGACATGCTGTGATAATGTGGCATGTCTCATAACAAGCCACATCCACTGTTTTAATGTGGTGCATTGTATTCCACACTGGACATGCATATTCAGCAGCAGAGTGGCAAAGCAAAAGGGCAGATGTCTTCACTGTGTCTGGTTGCGCCAGTGCCAGTCAGCTTTCCTTTGAATCTGTTTTAAATCTATTTTAAATCTGTGTAAAATTTGTTTTATTGTTGCATATTATGATTGTGCTTTTTAGGCTATGTAAACCGCACCGAGCCTGTGGGAAAAGGCGGTATAGAAAAGGAAATAATAAATAAATAAATAAATATTATTTCTAGCACCCACGTTTTGATGGATTGTCAGAGCACAGTCCAGAGTGACTCTTGGTATTTAGGTGCGCTGCAATGCTCCAGTGGGGTTCCTTCCCGGGTAATAATCCTCAGAGCTCGAGATGCTTGTCTGTTCTTAAAATGAAAAGCACACATCTGCGTTTTTAGACGGATGAGGAATCAGCTGTTTTTTTTTTTTTCCCTGTAATAGGCACTAAGAGCACCTAAAGCTTTGAAGAGCTTCTGTTCAGCCATTTGAATTGCAGGAAACTCCATAGTATGAATGGGCTTTGAGGCCACCCGGACAGCTGGATCAGGTCCATTTTGGTATGATCTACTATCCAGGTGGACACCATTCTCCTGACCCTTTAGATGTGTTGTTGACATTAGCACATAGAACAAAGAGAAAAGCTCTGTAGTTCTTCGAGGGAATCTCAACAAAAACGACAAAAGCCAAAAGCGGGCAAAATCTTAGTGTTGTAGTTGAGCAAGCTGAGCCTGTAGTTGCTACAGGTAGTAACAGGGAGGAGGATACTTTGTCGGACATGTCACTTGAAGAGGGAGGTTTGGGCAGAATTACTGCAGCTGGGAGGAAGAGAGCTGCAAGTGTTGTGAGTTTGGAAGGTGCAGAACAAAGGAGAAAGGTCCGGCAAATACTTAGGGAGCCTACCAGTGATGACACTTTTGAGGGGTTTGAAGCAGAGTTAACCTCAGAAGAGAGTGATACAGAGCTGGACTCAGCGTTGGTGCAGGATGTCAGGAATGTGTTAAATGCTGAGTCCAGCGAAAGCTCATTTTTTGGCTTTTCAAGTGATCCTGATTGGCCTAGTGGGAATGTTGAGTCGGATTGGGGTCCTTTAACTGTTCAGCAAAGGTGGGAGGATTGGAGGAACACACCCAGGGCTGCAGCTGTGGGGACTGAGGCAGATTTGGGTGGGGAGTCTGATGACTCTGAGTTGTAAGGGTATAAAAGTAAGGTCTGGGGATTTGGGACTCTGCGGTCGACCAAGGTGTTGCTGGTGGGTTGCTAGTTCCTGTATCTGGTGCTCTTGATTCTTCGTGTCTTAGTTCCTTTTTTTTTTTTTTTTTTTTTTTTGAATATTTCTTTATTGAATTTCTTTTAACATTTTTAAGAACACAAGGGTGGGGTGGGGAGGGGAAGTGAGGGTGGGGGATGGAAGATACAACACACACAATTAACAAAACATGTTCTGTCCTCCGGTTCGGGTCGCTGCAGACCTCACTTACTTGAGATAACATTGATAATTCAAACAACCTTTCACCTGGTGAGTTTTTTCCCCAAATATATCTGCACAGGTTGCCAATCCGCCCTGACCCTTTCGCTTCTGTCGTATACCTTACTGTACAGTTCATCAGATTCCATTAAATCCCTTAGTTTGTTAAACCAGTCCTCTATCTGCGGGGTCTACTCCTTTTTCCATTTTTTTGCTAGAACCAACCTAGCCGCAGCAATAAAGTATAACAGTTTCATTTTGTTTTTCCACCCTTCTTTGGTAAAATTTAGTAGATAAGTTTCTGGCTTATAATCAAATTTGTCCTGTAGGATTTTGGGTATGCCGATGTACCT